>JBAJHX010000035.1:14196311-14207634 GCA_037176925.1 Amniataba percoides | reverse complement strand
TTTTTTGTCTCTGTTTTGTCCATTAGAGTGATTTTATTATGCTTTTATTTTAATTATTTTGTGCGTGTGTGTATGTTTTAATAATTCAGAAATGAAAGTAATGATCACCCATTGGTAAAAAAAATAATAATAATAATAAAGATCAATGAACCAAAGTAAAACATGATCTTAGTTCAGGAAGAGTGCTGACATTGTGTTGGCTGATCAGTATCTGCTGTCTTCCCAGTGACTGGCTCATGCATCGCTGTTTGGCTAGAAATGTCCAATCACATTCATGTTTGTCTGTGGTGCAGACACTATAAGCTGACACTACAGCTTTTTAATCAAAATATCACACCCATGCCAACAGTGTTTTCTGGTACTGCTCCTTCAAGCCTTCTTAGTATGTGATACATTGAATAGTTGAAGATTTAATGTGTTTATACACCTTTCTGCCAAACACACCCGGATCTATGATCACAGAGCAGGCAAGAGACCTCAAGCCACGAGGGAAAAAAAGTAATTATCCAATCAAATGAATGAAATAACAGTGATTGGCCAGCAGGCGGCAATGCTCTGCGTTGATTGGCTAATGGTTAGGGTGGGCGGGACTACAGAACAGGTAGTTTAAATTGCGCCGATCCTAATCAGTTTTTCATCAGTAAAGTCAAAATTAAAAACAGCGGGATTAATTTTTTCTGACCTCCTGTCAGTTAGGCAAAAAAGGCGCGAAAATGCAGCGGAAGAAAGAGAAAGAGGCGGCCATAGTAAAACACGCAGCGCCGACACATAGTTGTTTCAAAACAGTTAAGCTAAGCGAAGCTAAGAAACTAGCTAGTTAGCATAACACCAGTTTGGAAACATCAAGCTTGCTACCTCAGCTCCGTGAACAAAATGAAAACAATGACTACACAGAGGGAGAAGGAAAGGTTGAACAGTACTTCTAAAGGTAAGAGCTGTGTGTACTGTTGTGATTGTGTGTTGCTGCATATTTTGTGTGTTAGTTTATTTGATATGATGTTTGCATAACATGCATTGCATCCCTGTGGTCGGATGCTGTTATTTGTGTTAGTTCACATGTTGTTTGTCATGATGTTTGGCTTAGTGTACTTAGTGAGCCTTATTTAATAACCTGCATTCAGATGTGCTGTGTGATTACCAAAGAAAGACACTCTTGCAAGTCTATTCCAGGTATGGTGGGTTGTAATAAATGCTAACTAGTAGTGTAGAACTGCACACTGACCTTACATTGTTGTGTCCATTGTTGGCATTGCTGGTTTGTTGATCTGTACAGGCACACCTGCTCAGCTGAACTGACTCGTTATTCAGCCACTGACCTATAGGGGTGTGATTATGGTCTGGTGGATTCAAAATAATTAAGGTGGTTTTTAATGGCTGGGCTGGGTAACATGGTGTGTGTGTGTGTGTGTGTGTGTGTGTGTGTGTGTGTGTGCGCAGGAGTGCGTTTTCCATGTCCATGTGTGTTGAAGGTGGGGGGCTATGTGCTTCAGTGCCCAGGGGCCCATGGGGGTAGTAATCTAGCCTTTGTACCAAGTATTATTGTATAACCAAAATGAAACTCTTCATTATGGTAACATATCATTTTGAGCAAATGTTTTGGAGTTCTGCTATCTCTGAGTCAGTTTCTGTCTTAAAGCACAGCACACCCACACTTGGTGTTTTCAGTTACTTTGCCTGATTAAACCTTGTCCCAGGACTTTGTACACTTCGCGCTTGACTGACATCTCCTTGACCCTGCTATGTTATTTGTGTTGTACTTACAACTTGTGTTGTACATTTGTGTTGTAAAAAAAACCACAACCGACGGCTTTGACTCTATTGAATATATGGAGTTTGGGGACCTCAGCTCCCCCTAACTTTAACCTGAAACAAGGTCTAATCAGCTAAAATGAAATAAAATCTGTGTGGGCTGACAACATCTTTAAACCATAAAATATGAACTAAAGAATAATAGGAGTCTCAGAGAGAAACTGGCGAGTCCTTGGGCTTTACTTTTGTGGATTAAAAGTAAAAAATGGGAAAGTGCACTCGCTGGATGGCACATCTTTCTTTATTAATTGCATGGCCAGCAGTGTGCTAGTAGGCTAGAATTTTTCATAATCATTATATGCACCTTTCTTATATTATTTTTCCGAAATTCAGGACACACTTTAATCGAATATTTAGTATGGTTTAGAAGCTCGGATCACCACATCACAGAAATGGTAATATGAGACATTGCTTCAGCATCTTCTCTTCAGAGCTCGCTGCTCTTGTGGTGATGTTGTGTTTCCAGTCTCAAGGGAGAGTGGCACAGGCGTCCCACGCATTGAATTAGTCAGTACTTAACCCTGACAGTTTCTTCTAGCCTCCTGTTTCTCCTCTAATTACCATCCCTTCCTTGCCAGTAATTAAGTCGTCCCACAGCGGGGGCTTTTTACCACTAGGTAGGAGAGGGGAAGTGGCATGGATTCCTTCCCGAGATCAGCCCCTGTTGATTCTTCCAAACTCATACAGCTGAGAAATCCACATCAGCACCCAGGATCGGTGCCGCTTCGTTGTTTCTAATTGCAATGTAGCCCCGGGGTAACATTGCGTTTCGTGTGTTTGTGTCTGCGTCTGTTTCCATGTGTGTAAAGGAGAGAGATGCAGAGATAGATTGCACATTTTAGAACAATGTAGAACAAATTTGTCATGATGCACAAATTCTCCCACAAGTATTATTCTTTTTCTGTGCCATGTTGCGAACAATAGTCCTGCACGTTAGGTCTGCCATGTAAATTTTGTTTTTCAATGAAAGCGGGGGGGGAAAAAAAGTATTCAATTGGTGCACAACAGTGACAAGCTGTGCTGGAATTTCAGCTCGCCTGATTGGCCGAGGCAACTGCTCAAACTCCAAGTGTTGGAAGCGGTTACTGCTTCAGTCAGCAAATGGGAATTCACGTTTGTTGCCAGAGTGTGAGGTGACAGCCAGCACCCTCTTCGGTGACAGCATGTTCATGAGTCATCTAATCTAAAATTTTCACAATCACCTTGCAACAGTATCATACAATGTGCAAAATTTAAACATGCACTCCAAAATTTTTTTTTTTTTTTTACAGAAAAAGTGTCTGCTGTAATAGAATTTAAAAGAAGGAAGGGTGAGGCTGGGAGGTCAGGCTTTACTTTTATAACTATATTTTCTATGTTCAAATGCTAAAGATCTAACTTCCTACTACTTTTTTTTTGCTGAAATTACTTACACTTTAACTTAGACTTGGTGTCATTTCATAGCAGATTATGTTGTCAGCATGATATTTTTTTAAGTACATATTTTCAGGGGATTTTTTTTCTTTATTTAGATAAAAAATGAGGGATCATACAAGTGGAATCAGAGACATTGTGATTACATGGTCAGCTTTTTAAACCCCTTGACCTCTAGGATGCCTTTATATTAAGCTCTACTCAGTGACGATTGGGTAAGCGCGAGTAAGATGACGTCAATGTGAAAACTTAACACAATAAAATGAATTTATATTACAGGCTGTCAGATGGTTAAATACTGCTCAGCCATTTTCGTCTTCCTCTCGCGAGTGTCATAGTTATTAATTTAGTTGTATTGTCGTCACTGCTCCTATCACAGAGCCACATTTATCCTGACTTCACTGCAACATTTGTCCTCAAGTGACCGTCTCTGTCACCCTGTCCCGGCTGAAAAATAATAATACGATGCCGTGTCACACACGGGTGAATAAATACATGGATGAATAAAAACACTTAAATAGTATGCAATTTTTCTAGCGGTGTCCAGAATTCTTGTCTTAGTCCCAGATGTTTGTAAAAACACTTTGACAGATGATAAACATGTGATTTTCAAAGCGCGGCTCTGATGAGATGCAGAGACGGCTTTAATAATGGATGACTTTTGTTGTTTCTTTTTTTTGGAGAGTGAGAGATGCACTTGGGTACATGGTATTCCTGAGTCATCTGAGCCACTCCAGTGCCTCGGTGAGGCGGCTCTTCCTCACCTTGGCTGTGACCTCACTGCCCGCGTACCTGTCTTCACCCCCACTCCTTGTTTTGATGCTGAACTCACCGGACCCCTTCCATGTCCTGACCACTTACATACAATTTCTTTATCACATACTTTTAGCACCTTCCTGTCTCATTGCCTAATGGCATCTCAGACCCCTCGATGTCTCTGTCCTCTTTCTACAGTCTGTTTCATCCCCCCCTGACTTCCTGACTGCCTCTCCCCTTCTCTTCCTTTGGCTACAGCCTGCTGAATTAAACATCGCTGCAGCCTCTCTTAGCAAATCTGCAGACTACATCAAATCCGCCTTCCCTCGCTCTATCCAATTACAGATGGCTCATCCAAACTAATTCAAGACCTGAGTCGGACAAATGTTACACCTTGTTTCTGTTTAAAACAAATGGAGCCCAGATCAGCACTGATGTATCTGAACACATGAGCACACCCAATGTGTTTTTTGTCTTCTTTTAGTTGTTCATTAAATAAATTACATTGGGGCAGCAGATAATACATTAGGGTATTTTTAAAAAATGGAATAAAAGGTGAAGTGAGTCTCAAGATGCATGGCTATCTGCGTGATGAACAGTTTAAATTAGCCAGTGAATAAAAGAAGTTGTTTGCACATGCAAATTAGAGGTGCAGATTATCATTCACGGTTTTGTGCTGATCAAGTGGTTGTCTGTGGACTGATTATTGTTAGGAATAATTAAGATCATGGAGGAAATGTTCAGTTAGAGATATGCATAATGTGCTTGCATTAAATATAACCATGCCATGCCTGTCAAATCTTGCACTGAACATGCTTCATGTGGGAATGGAGCTGCAGGACAAAGGTCCATTTGGAAATCCATGTTATAAATACCAAATTATGACAGTGAGCACATATTAAATGGCAGCACGAGTTTTACAGGAAGAGCATTCGAACGACTTCTTATTTTTAACCTCAAAAGGCACGTCTGCATTAATTTCCTTATGTTCGAGACTAAGTGGAAGTGAAGAAATGGCTAGATGTTGCCTCTGCCGCTTCTCACTCAGAACTGTTGACATGTCAACAGGTGAAGTCGAGTAGCTTGCTCATTTTATACTTTTTAGTCCTATTCCAACTGAGTCATCACTTTTCTGTTTTTCTCTGTAGTGGTTTGAAATGAAGAGATGACACCGGGCACACGTAGAACATCTGACATCCATATTAGTACTTATACCTGCGGGTCTGCAATACACCAATGAGACAAACAGGAAAACATGCTATGCTTTTAGAAGAGACTGTCGAGATAAAACAAATCGCCCTGTCCCTCTGTGTCTGGTCTCAGTGCTAAGGTAAGCACAGATCTGCGGCTGCTCGCTATGACAGGCTCCGAGAGGCTCTTTAACTTGACCTCTTAGTTAGCTTGCTCTTAGCTTCAGATGCTTGTGTAATGTTTATTTTAGTGTTGGGAAATCAGTTGATGGAAAAATTACTCATATAAAAAGTAGCTCTTACTGTTCGTAGCATCCTAATGGACCAAAATGGAATAAAGTCAACCCTGAAATACAAGCCAACAGGGATAAACTAGTGTGTTATTGAAGTTAATACAACAGTGCTAGTTGTTGTGTCTCAGATGAGGAGAGGCTGGCGATTAAAGAGAAATATCAAAATGAGAATTATAGTGTTCTTTTTTCTTTTTTTTTCTCATTGGGCAGATCCGCAGCCATTTTTCCAACAAATGTATGCGCAAGCAATTTCTCAAAGGTTTTAATGAGTCTGTAATTTGGTATCGTGATAACAGATATTATAGTGGATTTGCAATTATCTTAAACACTGTAGTAAAACATGCAATGGCTCAATTTCCCTCTTTTTAAATGAGTCTGTGTCTGTCTCTTAGTACATTATCAGACTTACAGAGTGTGTTTATTTGAACTGATTCTTCTTTTGCCAGAATGAACTCAGTCTGAATCATTTTTGTTTACCTTTTTTTAATTAATGCGCAAAACTGGGTCTGTTTTTGTTGTTGCGGTGGCCAGCGTGTTCATGTTAATTTCATTTCTGCGTATCATCTTTCCTCGGGGTCATTGCATGTTTTTTGTTCAAAGCCATGGATATATTTTGAGGTCTTGATGAGGCCTGGTCTGACGACGAGAGTAGCTCTATCAGCCCTCTCTATTCATTCACTTCAGCCTGGCTTTTCAAAGTGTGATCAATCAGAGCTATTCATTTTCATAAATATTTTTATTCTAAATAACAACCCCCATTGCGCTTCTTTGATTACAGTGCAATGCTGATTTGAGGCCTTTAAAATGCATTAATGGCTACGAGATTTGCATTTATATTGGTTTTTTCACTCAGGCACACAAGAACCTGAGATAGAGCTCTGCGAACAAAGACCAAAGAGAGAACACGCATCATCTGAAACACATTCGACCCCATAATAGAGTACAAGGAACAGAACTAGAGATGCTAGTGTGAGCAAAACAGGCTGCTGAATTTCACCACTAACTGAAGCACACAGTGATACACATTATTCTGCTGCGGGTCTGATGCAAGAACAGTATGCAGCCAGCAGTGAAAGTGGCTTTTTTTTTTTTTTTTTTTTTTTTTTTTTGAATGATGAATACCATATAGAAAAAGTACACTTATGCATACAATACCATGAAAGAAAAGAAAAAGGATTGCAGTGTAAAGATTGTAATCAAAAAGGAAACAATGGCTATGATTACTTATATAAAACGCTCTCAAATAATTTCTTTAAGGGACGTTAAGTCTAGAGGGAGAGGATAATTGGTGTCTTGTGGTGTGTCTTTCCCCTTCAAGCAACTGTGACCTTTTCACGGCACTAGACAAGGGCCTGGCACTTCCTGAATCTGTGTTTATCCTTCAAATTAGGCGCAGTGCCCACGTTATTAAAGATGGGGCAGATTTGTTTGTCGCTGATCAGGTTGGCATTGTCCACGCAGCGTGCCTCCGAGGTAATCTCTCTTGATAAGAGACCCTGAAAGGAATGGATGCTTTGTCTCTCTGCAAATCTGATTCAACCACTTTCCACCACTAAATCGTCGAGGCAGAGAAAGTCCCCGGGGAAATTTACAAAGCGATTCAGTTCTCATTGCTGGTTAGAGTAGAGCACGGCTGGGCAATCATGTGCCGAGGAGGACCGAGGGTATGTATGATTTCATTCCAACCAAACACTACACCAGCTGATGTCACTGATTTCCTCCCCCTCTCGGGCTGAAGATGTACTAATCATCGGAATTAACTGGTAGTCCAGGTTGGGATGAAAATCCTTGGAAAAGACGTAAATCTCTGGGGGAACCTTTTTCACCCTTGCTTCAAATAGTGCATATGATTATTCACTATATGTGTGTTCCATGCTGAAAAGGATCTTATATGTAGTCCACTGGTGCAGCCTGTACTGTATTGTACAGTGTGTACCCTGTGTATTTCAGCACTGGTACATTCAAAGTCATTGTATGAAGACAATCAGTCACAAAATAGCTACAAATTAAAAGAAATCTATCAAACTTTACTTTGTCTGACAGCTCTGTGGATGTCTGACAGATGTGAATATAGATTGTCGCCATTTAATATTTTAATGAGAAATCATTCCACACTCTTAATACGAGTTTTAATTGTCTTGTCATGAGGAAAGCGATATCTAGCACCAGTGGCTGAATTTGACGCCGCTAATGGGTTGTTAAGAGAGAGAAACAACCGGAGCCACCTGGGCCCGGCGACGTTCCCAGCAGCACCCAACATGCGAACACACACTCTCTGTTTTAATAAATCACCGCAGCATCGCAGACAGCAGTCGACGGCTGTACTCCGTCTGTGGAAAACGGCTTCAGAAGTTCTGCCTCTGAGATTCATGTCTCTGTGCAACATCCCACTCTGTCAAGTTACACATTATGCAAATGCATTGTTTACTGTTCATGTGACAATATCAAGGCACGAAAGCCAGTGGGGACCGGGGGCTGTGGCAAGTTACCAAGAGAGACGGAGCAAAGAGAGAGAGAGAGCGAGAGAGAGAAAAAAACTCTGTGAAAGAACTGCCAAAGGAATGTGGCAAATGACTCTCTTACTCTTTCCCCGTCTTTCTATACTTTTGAGTTAGCAGATTGTAGAGGGATGCAATGAAATCAAAGAACATCATTCTGAGAAAGAGGATTTCCAGCCATCCGATTTCTCCACCTCTCTATCTGTACCTCAGGATGTGACATATGAGGAGATGTGCGATGCAAAGCTGGCAAAGCTGCAAAGCAAAAATAAACTATTCTCCAATTGAGCATCGAACTGTATTAAAAATACAGATAAAATATAGATACAAATTCAGCACTGACAGGCATCAGTGATGTTTGGTATAAAGGAAGAAGAGCTAATAGTATACAAGGTTGTTCTTGTATATCTTAAAATGTGTGAAATTCAAAAGTAACGAATCAAATAACAATTTATCCCTTATGGCTTAATGGGACTTAACACAAAATGGGCCTTTTATTTCTTAGTGGTGAGTAATCTGCACACCTTTTAATACTGCCAAGAAACAGAAAACATAGCTGGTTAATCAACAGCCAGTTAAAACTGTCAGGGATATGTAATTAGGCAATACCTTGTTTGGTAAATAAAATCAACTTTAATGTGTTTTATACGACTGTGTCTGTCTCTGCTGTACAATGCTCATTTCACAGATTTTATTTACATATTATCAATTTACCTGTGAAAACATACTCTATATCTTTCTAATGTCATTGTTATTTGTTTATAGGTCAGGCAGCACCTCTCATTTAAGACACTTTACCTGACAAAACTGGCAGTAATTGCAAACATCCTTACCTTTTAAGAAGCTGACTAATAAATATTATTCCATAACCTTGGAGTTAAAGCTATTGGCTTTTCTGTTTTATTTTGTTTTTGTTTTCTAATGAGAAACAGTATCGTCATTATTGTTTTTCTGTTGTGTGTCACTCAGGTTAGGGAAATCAAACTGGTATAAAAAAGACTAATAGAAAAGGGTAAATGTCCCCTGCAGACTACTTCATTAATATAAGAAAGAGAGCTTCATGGTGCAAAGTGTTGCTGCAAGTAAATAAAAAAAGCCTCACTTAATAGTTTAAAAATGTACACTATGCAGCTTTTTGCAACTAAAATCTCAAAATAGAAAGACCATTAAAACGGACGGACTCTTAAAAAGCCTGTGTGGCATCGGTACACAGGCTGAAAGTGAACTCACCTATAAATTTTATATCTGGTCGTAAATCCTTGGCGGAATCTGTCCACAAAGGACAGATAACTTCGAGAGTGGTGGAAAGGTCCACGGTCAGAGATGAGCCAGTCATATTGCTTGGTGACATGTTGTTCAGTGGCCAACGGGTCCTGGCGGGAAGACTGAACTGTTATATGGTCCCATATAAACAGGAAGCAGATGACCTCAATAAACCTCCAGTTCATGCTTTTTTTTAAGCCGCTCTCTGTTCATTCTCGCTCCATTATGTGGAGACCTGATGGGAGAGAAGAGGAGAGGGAAGGGGTGGGGGGGGGAGACACAGAAAAAGAGAGCTGTTATATGACAAAGTCTATTTCAGCAGCACGAGAAGATGTCATAGAGTTAGGTTAATTGTGTTGTACTGAACAAATAAGATAGTACCCTTGTCATTGTCACTTTACTGTGACATGATGTGTATTTATTTTCTGCTCTTTCTCAGATTGTTCACCCTTCATGCCTCCCTGGAGTTTTTCAGAAAACCACACAGATTGTGCCTCTCCATACAAGGACTGTTACCCTTTTGCAGATGAGCATGAAGTACATCCTCAGCTGTGTGGCTTTATTTTTTTTTTAAAGCTAATTGGTGTCATGATAAGTTCTGACAAGGTTAGAAGACTGCTTTATGATATGTTATGACACCCAGCCACTAATATGGAAGAACACCATCTCCCTTTACCCAGTGGTGTCAATTACTGCAGGAGGAAACTTTCAGCTATTGACTCGTGACTTGGTGAATTGTTGGAAATAATGTGGTACAAAATGTTGCCTTTTTCAACAAACACAAAAAGGGAACTCAATTTGGTTCTACTAAAGCTGTTAGGGATGGTTAATGCAATAGTATTATTTCCCCTCACATTACCAGATGGCCCTGTAATACTAAATGTGACCCTGTGTTCTTTAAATATTTTACAGACGATGCATTTAAAAAAAGACAGACACACAGATCAGCAAACTAGCCGTCTGTTGGTTGGAACAGGACATCCAAAATCAGGTCTAAGCATGCCAGATTTATGGTGTTACTTTATTTAAAGAATGGCAGAGGCAGCAGATAATATACACCTAAAGCTGACTGGATTGGGCAACTTATGTAATGCATGGTAAGAATACAATAGTATAAATTATTACCCACAATGAAGCATAATCTCACATATATTTCTACTTCAATAATCTACTTTAATAAAAAAAAAAAAAAATGGTACACTGCATAAAGCAAAACATTAATCAATCATATCCTATTTAATGGAAATAAAGTGAAAAAGAAATCTTGAAAACAGTTTTCCATTTCAAAAAGAAATTAAAATGATACATATTCCTCATTGTGCATTGACTGTGGACATTATTATCCATTTGGCAGTGAAATTATGTCTCTTACTTAGTGATAAGGAAACGATTTCCATCAGTAATTGCATTTAAGAACTTTGGCCCCTGGCCGTGGAGCACCCAACAGTGTGTTATCAAGTGCTACTGTATGCAAAAATTCTTCCCCCTTTCATGGTTTATTAGACAATAACACATCATAAAAGAGCAGGGAAAATTTAATGGGCCTAATCTTTTCCTGTTAAATAGATGATGAACTGCTTGATTGCAAAAGTTAAAGAAATCACAGTGCCATACTTAAAAAGGGAGATTTATTTTTTGTCACATTGCGCTTAAAATTATGTGTGTCAGTTTCTTATGACGGCTTAAATTAATTCTGTATTTTATTATTTAAATGCTGCTTCACCTATTTGCCAAAGGACCCGGAACAATCTGGGATAATTTGAATATCACTACTTGTGTAACTAATTGTGATTATACTGCCATATTTGAAGTATAATCTGTTCTTAAAAGTGATTGTAATGAAATTTCAACTATCAACTGAGAATATATTTTCAGCTGTAATTGCATATCTGACAAATAATTCTTCCCCCTGTTTTTCTTCTCCCCCGTTCATCAACAAGATACTCAGTGGAAATGTCAAAATATGACAATGTGCTTAACAAGCCTGTTTTAGGCTAATGACATAAGACTAATTTGAGCTTGGCTGTCAAATTGAAACAATACGTAATCTGATGGAGGAGGAAGACACAGAGCAGAGGATTGATAATAATATGTCTTTGTG
>JBAJHX010000035.1:14155948-14196211 GCA_037176925.1 Amniataba percoides | reverse complement strand
GAAAAATGATAACAATTGGTTTATTATGGTGCTTTATGAGATGAATTTTTATATGGTAGTCAATATTTAAATAAACATTGCTGCAAGCACAATAGGTCAATACGTGGAAAAGCTGGAAGTTGCTGATTGTCATTTATAAACCTGTTTCGGAAGGTTAAATGACAACACAAATTAAATCAAATCAAATAAACTGAATGTAACAACTTGACACTAGCCTTGAGCATGTACATAGCATAAAAATCCATTACGTATTTACAATTATGTATCGGACCTTATGGTGACTTTTAGAGTAATCATCAACCAGCATTAGGAGAGGACGACTCAGATGAGAAAATCATTGTCTTTATGAGTTAATAGCCAACACTGCTTTGGTAACAGCTTTTCAAATGGAATAACCAAAATAAATTTGGCATGACGATTTATTTTGAGTTGCATGATCACATAAACCTTATGGCAAAATATTGTTTTGTTTTTGTTGTCTGGTGTTTGGAAAGCCTGACTGTTGGATGACTAAATCATTTCACATTCAGTGCAAGAATGGACAATATATCAACTCTCAGTGGCGCACGCTTTGTACTTTGAGGCTGTACCAAAAAAAATCACTTCACGATAGAAGTACAACCCTCTCAGACAGGATGTACCTTTACATGCCCTTGAAAATCTCCCATTCATTGCATTCATTAGTGACCTCTTTCCTCTGATATCCAACCTTAACCTTAAAGTAAGTTAGTATGTGGTCTTGGTTGCTCCACGGCCATAAGAATATGTCCTGCTGTTGACCCAGAGGCTTATTCGTTTCTGCCACCTGAGGCGTCATCTCTCTCTGAATCCCTGAAACCTCCTGCAGTGAACACATTTGCATTCACACGGCCGCACGATGAGGGTAAATTCTCAGTGCCTCTTTCCGTAAGTCAAGTTTTATATGTGTAAATTTAGATCTGTCTATCTTGAAATGGCGCTCATCTCATGCAAGATTTTCTGCTTGTTTGTCTTGTGAGTTTTGCCACCTAATGTTATCACAAAATTCTAGCCAAGATTTATTGCTGGATAAAACAGACTCTGAATCAGCGAACAGTTCTGAAGAGGAACACTGGCCTAATGTGAGTTGTTGAGGCCAGTTTGCTTTCCTGATAACACAGATGTTGTCATCTTTTGGGAGTTGTCTCAGTTTTAAAATATCTCCTTTGTCTTGATAATGAAAAGATCAAGATAGTGATGAAAAGTTAGTTTTTGGGTTTTATTTTTTTAATGTTGAAAACATCATAGTTTAAAAAAGACAGATGGATTGATCAAAATAAGTGTACTGCATGTCCTACTTCACTGAGTCACTGCAAAACTGGTGCAAAAACATTGTCCACATGGGGTGGGATGATGGACTTTTGGTATTTTGGGGGTTGGAGCCATGCGGTGCAATGCACCAGCTTCACAGCTGGAAAGGGGCTGCGATTAGGAATCTGATAGGCTACACTCTTATTCTTCTGTTAACATGATGCAGACTCTGTGCCACGCTGCTCTTTCAGTTTAAATATAGAAGCAACAGAGAACAGTCAGGAGCATTTACCACACAAAAAGTTTATCTCAAAAAAACAAACTGATGTTCATGTGTGGGAAATGCTGAGTCACCAAGAGCAAATATGCAGCAATGTAAATAAGCCACTGAGGACGGATGATGTTAAATTAGCTTGGGAGGAGATAACACATTTGGTTAATAATTGTTGCCCTGGTCCTACGAGGACTGTTGTCTGATGTAGGAAACCGCTCAATGCCATCACAAGGAGAGCCAAATAATTTGGCTGAGAACCGCAGGGACAGTTTAACAATTGGATCGGGGCCATCCACTATAGCCAGTCCCTCACTGGTACTGGGGATGTGAATGCATCTGCAAATCCACCAAAGTGTAAAAAGTTTAAGGGCTCAGAGGCTGGCATTTAAAGATACAGCCATGGCTCTACCAGATCTCTAATGGCCTCAGTGCTGCTGTTTATAGAGGAAGTCTGGGCATGTGAGGGTGCTATTAACACAATCAGCCATCATACTTTTCTTCTGACAAACCGCAAAGTTCCCGAATTTCATGAGACATTCTTAAAGTGAGAACTTGACAAATATACTTAATTTTTTTCTTATAGTTACCACCTGATTTTGAAAAAACTGTTCACAAAGGAAAAATATAGCATTTTGCATGCACTGAACAATCATGAACTACATTGTCTGCATGTCTTGGGAACAATACACTCTCTATTACACATTAGGAGTCACACCGACATCAAAGTCACAGTAGGTTATAGAAAGAAGAGCAGTGTGGCGCTGAAGGATGATAAAGACCTGGTCTTCCCTGATCTCTACTGAAGTGGATTTAATATTTTCAAAAAGGAAATGGCTTTCTTGAGAGGAATACTTAAAGCCCAAATGGTGTTAAATTGCATTTTATTTTGTCTGACATAGCTGCTCTGTAAAATGCTTTTCCTCTGATCTCCTTCATGAAAAAAATCACATACCAAAAAGGGGAAAATTCTAGTTTTTGATTTCATGATGGCACCCCTCCAGTTTTTTTTTCCATTAATTTGACAGAACACCATTCAGATGTCTGTCTATGGAGATGGAGGCTGTATTGCATTTTGCATAAAGCAATACACTAAACCCGACAGCAGCCTGCTTTACCACACACCAGCAACCGCTTTAGCTTTCCCGCTGAAGTCTCCTCCCTTATCTGAGCAACTAACAAACATGAACAAACATCTTGTGGAACGAGAAACCAAACAGACGCTCATCGGTGTAAAGTTCACTGCTAGCGTCAGTTTGCAAACTTGATAGCTAATTAGCTGCTCAGCTGCAGCACATTAAACAGCATGCACACGTAGCTGCAAATGTCACTTTGGCCTGGTTTCGATGCCGCTGCGGTCCTTATTGTTCAATACCACTAAGAGCACTCTGCTCATGACATGCAGGCCACAGCGCAGGTTTGTTTACTTTGCCTCTGATTCACTGCGGTGCAACGCTGGCACTCTGGCAGCCTGCACTCTGATGTCAATCACACACAGGAGCGTTTCTGATATTTGCCCAGACCTTTTTTTTTCCCCGTTTGTAACACAAAAACACCTGACTAAATGTGATTTTAGTCATACTTTCTGGTCGCCCTCACTATGACGAGACGCACCGGAGCCTGTTGCCGTGAGAGAAAATGTTGGATGGCAGAAACTGCAGAGCAACATCTCCCAGAGGATCTCATGCCAAGTATATTTTACTTTTTTTTTTTTATTATAGAAATTGCGCAATTCATCAGGAAGCCACCCTAACCAGAACTTTATGCACTAATTAAATTTATTGACATTTCTACCCTGATATTAAAGGGCCTATATTGGCTGGGCTGGTCCAATCAATCCCCCTTCAATCATTACTGCTAACAAACAACACTTTTTCACATTTCAAGAGTGCTTCTTTGATTACTCGACAAAAAAAAAAGCACAGTAATGCAAATGATGTGGGCTCCATTCTGCTGCACTCCATCAACCTCATGGCAACGTGTAATTTTTCATATACTTTCCATCCCAAGGTATTTTGGTCCTGTCGTCACACGAGCTCATAACTCACACGGATCCCAAATCTCACATTTTGCACAGATTTGTTTTGGTGCTACGTTGAAAAAAAAAAAAAATCTTTATCTTCTGTTATTTGCGGATTACTGTTATTTGCAGAGTGGATCAGCGAAACAGGGAGAGGAAGAGACAGAGAGTGGATCACGTTACCCTTGAATAAGCAGGGTAAAAAGGGGAGGATGTCTGCTTCAGGAAATCACAAGACAGGACAAGGGAGGCTTGTTTTCTCCATCCTCTTTTTAAACAGCCTTATTCATGCCGCAACTCCTCCTCCATTCTGGTTCATTCAAGGGGATTCAATCTCCATTCTGGTCCCGTCACTGGCTTTGCCAATCAATTCCTCTCTCCCCTGTGTGGGGCCCTAAGTGTCCCTCTTTATTCTATGAAGTTCATAAGAATGGGGAGGCTTGTTCTCCTTATTTGTATTCTAAATCCCGGGGAGGCGAGGGATCAGGGAGGAATGGAGACTTTTGCAGGGAGACAGGTAGACTCAAGGGAATTAGAGCAGACATGTACTTCTACAGTATCTGTCTGTCCATTTCACGCGCATGACATCTGGTCACCCATATGTAATATTTATTTTCTACATTATTCGTTGACGGAGTTGTACGGATGCGAGTAGACGGAGCTCTCTCCGAACTGTTGCCGGCATGACCGCCTCGGAGCAAATTAAATCCCACTGATACAGGTATAACGTACGTAGCGAAGCAAAAACCTTTGACGTAAGGTTATGGATGGCTGACGGCTTAAAAGTGAATTTTTACAGTCCTCTGGGTTATTTTAACTTAGTCATATTAATGTGACCTCAGTGGGACGAAGGGGTTATACCAGACTGATGCAAGGGGATGACAGAATGAGGAGAGAGAGATAGAGAGAGAGAGCAGAGTTGCATCTAAATATGCCAAACCAGTGTCATCTGAATTTCTGAGAATTATTATTGCCCAGCTCACAGCCATGTTTGGAGAGGCGTAGCAATGGTCTGCCACTTGCAATTGCTGGGAAGCAACAGAGGAATGAGAAGGCCGGGCCGTGGCTAACTTCATTTGTACTGGATTCTTTTCCTTTTTTCCCTCGAATCTCTCGCCTCGCTCCTGTCGTTTCTCTAAAAAAAGGACTGCGGTGGCACCCTGACCTTCAGAAAACATGGCTGAGCAAGCAACACTCTGTTTGATAATTAAATTCTCTGGTTGGTCAGCAACCAATCAGCTCGGCCCGGGGATCAATGGCTGATTTTAAAGAGCAAACTAATTCACTAATGGTCAGAGTTATTCCAATTTACCTGGCTGCTGAATTATTGTGTCCAAATCTATTCTGGGAGGGGAGGAATCAATGCGAGCTGGGGAGCGAGGAGCAGCAGAGGGGAGCCGCCCGCATCTGTCACGTGAAGCCGTGCGAGGAGTGCGCCGCGAGGTTTATTTGATAGCTGCCCAGTTGCACAGCAGCAATGCGGGGGCGGTTTATGAGACGGTTCTAAACAAGGACTGTCTCTGTCATAAAGCAAACTAATTAATAAGGTTTCAGAGCGAGCACGAGCACAAACTGCGCGGACGGGAAAGGTAGAGGGTTTTTGGGCGCGTGATCCAGATAAATTAAGCACATTGGCCACCCGAGGTGCAATTAAATTTAGCATGAAATAAAAATGAATTTCATTTGCATCATGAGAGATTCTGCAGCAAGGGAAATGAAAACATTGTGACACCTGAATTGTTTATTTTTCAGGCAGATTTTTCCCCTTCAGTCTGTTATTTTAATGCCCAGAACTCACCTTTTCATTACAGTTACGAATGGGAGGCCTAAATTGATTATCAGAAGTGTATGTCTCTTAAACAGATTATGCAAAAAGGAGCATAGCGGCGGTGATTTGCTCCCGTGTTCATCTCATTCCAGGGGAAGGTGTTGCGAGCTGATAGGGAGAAAACAGAAGGATTCTACCTCTTGCACCAGCGTCAGGAGTCTTTCACCGAAAGAGAATGAGACGCTAGCTAGTGCGGGCGAGCAATTTGTCACCACATCCACCTCTGCTGCTGTATGCTACCGTGGTTGCGTTACAGATGAAGATTGATCATTTGTCAACTCGCAAATTGGCTTTCAAGTGCTTTCTCTAATTACTCTGTGGTTTTATTGATGAGAAACCACTGACTGTTTTCCTTCGATTTACCTCGCCGGGCACAGTCTCTGTTTTGAATATGTTGTGTCTCACCTTCCCCTCCAAAGGCGCCAGATGGGCAGGTAAAATGGGGCAAACCTTAGAAGATTTACCTTGCTGCCTCTCATACTTACGTTCCACTGAAACAATGTAAGAGTAAAGGCAAAAATGCCAGAGCGAATTCCATTCCCTCAGCTGGTCACACTCCAAATGCACCCAGAGGAGCCCCCGACATGAATAAGAGCCTCAACAGGAGTTGCTGGGAGGATGTAAATGACACTGTTCGCGCCGCAGCTCGTTCTTGCTCATGCATGTAAATGTCAAGTGATGTTATCCACTGTATGGTTTCTGCTGAATAGACCCAAAAGGTCTAAACCAAAGGAAGGGATGGACTTGGAGAATAAGAAAGTCTCGGAGGAAGTCTAAATGTGTTTATCTCCTAGAGAGCACATATAAGATAAGTATAATATAAATACACCCAAGGTTATATCTTGCTTTTGTCAGAAGTGTCTATGCGCACGCAGCTACTGGTTTTTCTTTGTTGTAAATGCAACTATGCAACGCCTGCATTGAATAAATAAAAAAAAAACCATGATAGCGATTTAATGAAGCTGCAGCGAAGCTCAACTCAGGTCTCATTAATATATTTTTTTCCTGTAATTACCAGCAGAATTAAACAGCAGACGCGTTTTCCTCTTTTCTCCCTTCTGTGACTGATCTGTCATAATTGCTTGTGTCTGTAACATTTTATTCAAATCTCACTATCAATGCCATGGGGTAATGTGTGATGAAGTGTTGTTGCGAGGCAACTGTGAGAGCGCAATTGGATTGCAGTGCGGCATTTTATTTTAGAGACATATGTGAGGGAAGTATCACCTTATCAGGGTGAGGGCATGATTTGCTCATCCTATTTCAGTAGCAGAGCTACAGGACCACGGTAGAGGAGAGAAATGTGTCTTGTTTTCTCATCCTGGATTTTATCAGCGTGTGCGCAAGATGAAGCTTGTACAGAACAATGCGTTTGCACTCCTAACAATCGTCATAGTTGAGCAACTTCTACTGCCAGATGTTTATATATCACAGGAAAAAAGTCAGTGGAGAAAAAAAAAGGAGAGATAAAGGAAAATGTTTTGCCAGCGCATTTCTGAGTGTCAGTGCTGTTTCACCCACCCTTTTCACGGCAACCTTCCGCTTTTGCACATTTTTTTTGGGGAGGGGGCTGGTTCTCTGACAGAAATACATAACAGCTGCTGCCCTCTCAAGGGACCGGACCACTGGCATTATGTAGAGAGAGGTTTTGTCCAGCTGCAGTGGGTTATTTTTGTGCGCCTTTGCTCCCCCCCATCCCGTTTGCTCCACGTACTCTGATGCTATGCCATCCCTGAATTTACTGACCTCATTTTCTTCCCAATTTGAAGTTTACTTTCCAATTCACCCTTTGACGAATTGCTAATCACGAGACTTTGGCAAGAGCCCCTCTATCTGACCAACCGCTTCGCTCTCCAGCAGCAGAAGGGATGTGGGGTGTTAAAACGATGGTCACCGCTCGCATTGTTCCTAATTCAAAGCCATACATTTGTGAAACGGAAGGAAAGCAGAGGAGCAAGCACAGACTCAGTGGGTCCCATAAATCAGCAAAATCTGCAGAGACGCAGAACAGATGGTGAAAATAAAAAAAAAAAAAACTGCTTCCATCTCAATTCCTTGCAGATTAAGCATTGCGAAGCTAAACAGCTCCGTATTACGTATGCCTCGTGTCAGTGCTGTGCATGAATATCAATATTCTAGGGGTGTTTTGTTCAGTGCCAGGCTCAATCTCCCTCACAGCTGGAATGTACTTACTCTGTGTCGACTGCAATTTAATGTCATCTTTTGACCTACACCGTGTCATTTACAATCTAGTGCTGTAATGTACATTACGGCATCTGTCCAGTGATGACACACATACCTCTGTGTCTGCCTTTTGTGCGTGCAGGAAGGAGTCTTTTAAGGATGAGCTGTTCTGTTTGCTTGTAGGCTCCAAATGAATTGGCTGCATCTGCCATTTAGCCCTGAGAGCGTTTTAGTGATTACCCTGCAGTGCCAAGGCCAATGACAATTAAGTCACAAAACAGATGTAAATAGTTCATTTGGATGCATTTGTGAGAGTTTGTCACTGTCTCATTGCTGATGCAAATACGATTAGACAATAAATCTGAAAGATACATCTCTGAACAATTATGGTAAAAAAATGGAGGTCACAGCTTTTTTCATCACAGCTTCTTTTTTTTTCTTTAATGGCACTAGTGCTAAATGCTGTCATGTCATGACTTTAAGTGATTTTTACCGAGTGCTGCAAATAAGAAGTGTTTTATTGTGTCTTACAGGAGAGACGCAGTGAAAAGGGTACCGCCTTGGGGACACGCTCTGCCATATACACACCAGCGCGCTCACATGCATGCACACAGTTCATAGATCCATGCGCAAAGGCATCCTGAGCAGACATTTTCAGGCCTGATATGACTAAAAGGATTGCGAATTTTTGCTGAGAAAAGCTCTTTCTTTTCTGTACCATATTTCGTCTCCTCTTCTTGGGAGGTTATCGTTTGCAAAAATGTGCCCTTGATATGGGTTATAGCAGGCAACTTGTACCCATTCCCCATGTTAAGATTGAAAATAGAGTGTTCTTGACCCCACGCCTTTGAAATTCTTCCACTGTCGCTGTATTCCTCCCCTAAGCTGTCCTCTTTTTATGCTGTAGCTCAGAGGCTTTTGCCACAAGGCTAGCATTTTCAGTTTGCATGATCCAGCGTTTCTTTGGCCTCCACCCTCTCCAAGAACGAAGTAAAGTGAATAATTAGCCCTGTTTATTAGCACCTAGTAAAACCTCAATGCATGGTAACCATATAGTTAAGATGGTTGCTTACATGTTGGTTTCATACTTTTTTAAAAATCTTTTTTATGATAAGGGTAGCTGCTGTAATTGTATAAACGCTATGAACCCACAGTGACAGAAGTTTTCAAAACTGAGAGATGAGTTTTTTAAATTCAAAAGACACATGAGAGTAAAGCGTTCCTTAAAGTTATTATAACCACTGAGTGGACAGTATCGTAGACAGGAGTCAGCTCAGTACTATAACTATCTGATGCTGCCATTCTCTGTTACTAGAGAAGAGTCATGATGGGAGGTTTAGACAGAAGGGGAACAAGTTGCCTCTGCAGATTTTTTAACAGGCTCAGAGCCAAACATCTGAACATGACATCATTGGAATAACAGAAATATACTTCTGTCTATTCGTAGATCAGTGTCTCCACAGTGAAGGGAAATCTCCCATTTTGTGTTCTTCTTCTTTCCAGCCTACATATCTTAGCTTGTCATTATTTCCCAACATAATAGCTGCTGAAAAGACAGGTCGTGATGAGTTAACCTTCAAACTTTCTGTCTAAATAGCTGGTTGTTGCTTTAATTACTGTGTGTATTTCATATATTTTTAAGGTGGCAAGCTGGTGTGTGAATTCTGGAGTGTTGACAGATTTTCCACTAACAATAAGTATCAGTCGGCGTTTGTCTGCATTTCCTTGTCTGGTGGTCATTGTATCAAAAACTGATTGCTTGGTTTAAAGCAAATGAGCAAATGTGGCAAAAACTTGTGCGTCACTTCACAGCAATGTTATGCTGTTTAGAGAAATTAAAGCGAGGCTCCCATTGGGAGAACAGATTTTTCTGGTCTGGAAATAAGCGTCGGTAGTCCATTTCCTCTTTTGTGACAAGGCTCTGGCTTGGCGGAGGCATTGTTTCACGTGTGTGTATGTGTGTTCGTGTGTGTGTGTGCTGGAGTAGAGAGATTGTTTGTTAAAGTGCCAAAAGAGCCGCTGAATGCACTGGAAAGCAGTGAGCAGTTGAATGGGTTAATAAAGAGCGTACTGATTAGCGATTAGCTCCCATGCGGGTAAGAGAGAAGGAGTGAATTTTAGGCTTACTTGATTGGGTGATGAACTGAAAGGAGGCTGCCTCTTGAATTTTAAACCGATACAATAACGGAGGGAGGTGGGAATGGAAGGAAGGCAGCCAAGAGGCGTGGCTTAGAGGGAGTAATGAATGAAAAGGTAGCCTAGAGGTGAAAGAATTAAAAATGAAGTAGCCTTCCTTATTAAACTTTCGCTAAGCTCAATTACAATGATAAAAGACTTGTCTGATGAACCAGTCGAACAAAAGAACATTGGAACAGAGCATCAAAGTACAAGCGCATTTAGTGGGATCTCTCCTGAGCTCAAAAGCACGTTGGCAGGATATAATCTGATGCCACTCTCCGTTGTCTCTTTTAAGTGTGATCTGTTTTACAGGACGACTTTTCCTTGAATGTTATCCAGCCGGGGGCTACAACCGTTGCACTTTTCTTTCTGCTCACCACAGTGACTTGAATGTGCCGCGTTGCCTCTTCTCTGCCCTACATCGGTGTCACGTCGGTGTGCTGAGTTTGCAAAAACACCAGAGAGGATACTGCTCAGGCTAGCTTCACCTGGGCCGGCCTCTCCATCATTAAAACGAACAACGCCAGCTCCATCAGCAAAGCATCACGCGGGTCCTTGGGGATGCGCGTGTGTTTGTGTGTTCGCTCAACATGTGCCTGGATATGTAAATGCATGCTGGCCTTTGTCCCCTGAGATTCAATCAATGTTCTTTTTTGTCTGTTTGCACACGCTGTACATGTATTTGTGCAGTTGAGTGAGCAGCAATATAGGATCAATGAAGAGGATCAATGACACTCACATTGGTAATGTGTCATACTTTGCAGAATACTAAACCTGTGCTATTAATCACACATGTAGGTCACCAGTGGCATTATTAAGTGACACATTAGTCAAGGTCTTTTACTAACTTTTGCACATATGTTCGATCATTTTATCACTTTATCTGAACCGCCATTATTTTTTGACACTCTGTTACCAACCCCAGTTTTCAGAGAGTTCTGTGGCTAAGGGCATCGTAAAGGGCACTGTCAAGAGCTTGCATAATACCTATTCAGAATGAAACAAGAGCATTTGAAAAACACAGAGCGCTCCACACAGAGGACCACGGCCAAGATTCAAAACCAGCACCTTCTTACTGTGAGACAACACTGCTACCCACCCGGCGGCCATAAAGCAAAACATATTTTCACCACCCAGAAAATCTCTCAACAAGCATCACACTGAACAATAGTGTAACTTCACCATCAGGGTATGCGGCATACCCACATCATTGAAGTGCTACATCCATAATTCATTTGTTGGGAATTAAATACAGCAGAACATGTTCAGAGTGAATCGCAGTATACAGTGGCTGATTAAATCATATATGAGGTGCTTCTGTATTTACAGTGCACACTGTGCGTCTTCTCCCAGTCAGCACACTGTCAGCAATTTGATTCAAACACAAATCTGACTGAAACACAAATCTTTTCCCTGTCTGGCTCAGGCATGCTTGTCGGATTTTGTCGGTTTTTCGTGCTAAAACGGCATTTTGGCGTAACAAATAGGCCCACTGTGGGCTGCTTTCTGAATCTTTATTCATAGTTCAGACACTTAGGATCTGCCTGCGTCTGTCTTCCCCGTGTAATGAACAACATATAAGACTGATCGAAATAATCTTGGCACACGGCGATTTCATGTTACTCCGGAATGAGGGGAGGACTGTTAATGGAGTGAAGTGCCAGGTTGGCACGGCGCTGGCGGCACTGCACTCAGTTGAGAAAACAAATTATTCATGTTAAGTGACTCAATCAATGTGTCTGCCATTTTGATAGGAGGCAACAAGTGTGTCACCCACTGAAGTGTTTCACAATTAAAAAAACTGGGAATATTTTGATTGTATTCCCTGCATATAGATTACCTTAGTAGGAGTTTTATACAGAATATAGACAGAATAAACTTGCATCTGTTTATCTTCTCTGCGATGGATGTTACATGTCCATGAAGACTGCCCAAAAAAAAAAAAAAAAATCAATGCGACTAAGAAAGTAGGCTTTTTTTTTTTACTGAGGTCTGTTTTGCTGTCAGACATTGTCTCGAAATCAAAAGAGGTATTGAAAAACAACATTTGGCCTCGCTTGCATCTCTGTCAGCTGATTTTTTTTGTTATCTGATACGCAATCATCCTAAAGCACAATATAATTACACCCGACATTTTCTTGATTGTGTTTGACTGAGTGCAAAGCGAGCCCAGAGGGAGCAGCATAAAGACCTGCTCTGCTTTACAACTGAATTTCACATTATTACAGTTGTTTTAGTTCATCTTGGAAATCAAATTTGTTCACATGTCCTTTGGCGAGTCTCTCTTATTTGATACTGGAAGAAAAGCCTACTGGAAGACTCCCCTCATGTGCCCTTTAACCCCACTTCCTTACAAAACCTCTTGAGTTTTGAAAACCAGTTCCTTAATTGTCCTCACCGCCTCGATCTACAACTCCTGTCAACCCCCTTTTCCCCCCCTCTGGCCTCCCTCATGCATCCCCACGCTTGCCATCTCTGTCACCCCCAACTCCTCTAAAAGAGGATCAGGAGAGAGCCCCCCCTCCAATTTTTTTTTTTCCACCTCTAATAGGCACTTCCTTGTGTTACATGATCACCGGGTGTCAAGATTAAAGAATGGCTACTGCTTCCCAGGGCAGACACAGATAGGAGACAGAGAAAATAGCACTCCATAATTACTGATAAATCGAGCACAGTGCCTCCTCTCCTTCCACTTCCTCCCTATCCACCTGGCCCTGATGTCAATGTGAGGGGCTGAGCGAGTTAAGCCGAGAAAAAAGTTGACCACGCCAGCCACTTTTTTTTTTCTTTGCACTGCTGATATTGCACTTAAGTTCAGGCAATTCAGGGCCAATTGACTGACTTGGAGCTTTTATTCACCCTCCAATCTCCAGTCTCCTCTTTGAAATGGGACTCAGTGCTAGACTCACATAAGGCAGCTGCAGCCAGAGCACAATGGCACCAACTACACAATACTGTACTCTTTACCTGCCATTAAAAACGCACGGTACAGTACCATTTTGCCTCCAGTCTCTTGCGGGGTTATAACCTACAGAGAATGATGGATGCACAACAGAGCAAGCATCTCTCTTGGCTGAACATTACACGTGTGCAGTGGAAGGGGTGGCGGCGGGCTCCAGCGGTAAAAGATGGCCAGCTGGTTGCATCTCCTCCCTCCAGCAGGCAATCGCAATAGGTTGCCAGGTGGCAACCTACTGCCATTGTTTATTAGTAATCCCAACAGCCTTCGTGGAAGCCAAAGTAGCCGTGAACGGAGTCCAACAGCGCATGAAAGCCTCTGCTGCAGCGAGACTGCTTTGTTCCATCCTGTCATATAGGAGAATTTGGATGTTTAGTCGAGTAGACAAGCATCCAGATGGTGATGAGGCACTCCCATCACCAGCAGTCGACCTATGAAATAACGAGGTTAATACAGTATGTAATGTATACGCCAGAGAGAAGTTCGTCTTGGATAGTGTATATGAGCTAAACCAGGCCAAAGAAATGGGCCATTGAATGAACTGTGTGAGACGCATAATCAGACTGAGTTTTTGTTGGATTCGATTCACTTCTCGAATTCAGCGCGACAGTGTATTCAGGTTAGGCAATTTCTGTTTGGGAGAGGGGGGTCTTCTGTTATGTCTTACCCCAACAAAGTAGAAGTGAGTGACGTTGATGCTGAAACAGTCTTCAAGAGCAGTTGAATAGTATGTCACAATGACCAAAGAAATTTAAGTTTTCTTATTTATATCAAGGCAATTTCTTGATTCTGTAATCAATCTTGTACACACTTGTTGCCATTTTGTGGCCTTTTTGTCACAGTTTTTCATGGTGAAGCTAACTACCTAGGAGTATTGACCTTCCTTTTTTTAAATTCCACCCACAACACCCTGATTCGCAGACGGTTTCTCCAACCAGCCGTATATGAGCGCTTGGGTTCGACTGAGCAGCAGCCATCTTGATGATTTTTCCCTTATAAACACTGACCTGAGCGTTGAGGATTTTCATGGTCAGAAGAAATAATAAAATCACTGAGTCTTAAGAGATTACTTACAGTAGAAGCAGAAACAAGTTTTTGTAAAAGTTTTGCAAAAGCTCCCAATCTGTCCTATAAATTCATCCTGCTAAAGTTTCCAATTAATTTGATTCAGCATTTTTCCTATTTTTCCAAGTTATCTGGCCACAGCTCTCCTTCTACTTTTAAATATGTAACGCTTGATCCTCTTTTCGGAAACCATGCTGGCAGTTGACCTAACCCTCTTTCCTGCAAAGTATGAGGGCTTTTGTAGACTGACCTTTTTCATCGAGGATTAAAAAAAAGGAAACCTTTTAATAACACAGCCAGTATTCTTTATGGGCAAAAATAATATCTTTCCTGTTAAATACCCTAAATGGAGATAAGGATTTTTCAAAGAAAAGGCTTTCTTAAGGGCTGTGATCTTATTTAATCAAGGAGTGAAAAAAATGACAACATTCATATATTTTACATTGTGGTTATCAATATTGTAGGCCGTAGCTTTTAAGTAGATTTCTCATTAAAAGTTGGTCTAAGATACGCAGCTCCATCTGCTTCTATGTCTTTCAATCAACATCTGCTTGCTTGCTTCATCTTCAGTAGATATTACATGTGGGATCTGGCAGAGTTCAGTTTTAGCTCTTGCTTTTTTCTTTTTTTTTTTTTTTCTTTTTTTTCATGTTTAATCCCAGTTCACACCCTTTCAACTGAGAGAGGATAAAAGTTTTTAACTTCTTATGATCTGGGAACGACAACATAGTAAAGACCATGGGCTGCACCGATCCAGCTTCACAATTATTACATCTTAATGTCAAAGTAATTCCACAAATGTACTAATTCCTTCTGAAACACACACTTCAAGCTTAAATAAATTAAAGGTTCATGTCAGCAGGTGGAGGCCCTCAAGCTGGTCCCATTCTGGTAGATTGTGAAGTGAATATTGATGCCACTGTTACATGCTATACATGCACACAGTAAGTTTAAGTTGAAGTACAATCATAAACACAGAATTTCAAATGTGCTCAGACATAAAAGCTAGTTAGAGGCTAAGCAATAACAGAAACAGGTGCAGGCCTGAAAGTGTTATAATATTTTATTTATTAGCTTCTAATCATATTCTTTATCCTGAGGCAAATCTAATTTATACTCAGTGAGGTCCAGAACAATATTACACCCTTCAGCTTTGAATTTTCCTTTAAAACACTCATAGTGGTGGAAACACAACTACAGCGGTGGATCCACATCAGTTGAAAAGACGGGTCATCGCGAGAGTCAGCTAATATTTTTTTCTCATCATTCATTCATTGAGTAAATTAAAAAATAATGATTGCCTGAATGATAAGTGGAAATCAAGCTGGCCAAATACGAGAACACCAGCTGAAGATGCAAGGTTAAAAGAGTTACCGTGGCAATAGCCCTGAGGGCAGTGTCAAGTGATCACAAATGTGCACAGATCCTTCGTCAGTCAATCAATGCTCTTTAGGCTACATGTGACAGCATGCGGTGCGTAGAGAGTAAAACTCACGGTGTAGGAATGCAAATGCGCTAATGGTGCACCCATTGGGACATGTAGGATTGACATTAGTGTACATGACGGATCTATGTTCAGAATTCTAATTAATATACATGTCTGCTGCCCTGGCAGATTCTCCACCTCAGCCACTTAAAAGATGTTCAGAGTGCAAGACACACACACACACCCACAATCAGGCACAGGCAAGGTCAGGTACATAAAAAAATCTATAGGTTGGTACTTTTGTTAAAGTGCTTCGTCAGGTCATTCATGTGCTACTTCTGGAGTCACGAGTACAATACCTTTTACAGCACTAAAGTTGCAGAAAAAGAATGCCAGACTAATCAACTGAATCTCTAATAACCTATCTAATATCATCAAGAACTGAAAATCTCTCAAAAGCTTCCTTCAAATATGGAATACATTAATATTTTCTGACTCTTTATACAGTATTTATCTTTAAAATGAGTTGTGATGACATGATGTGACATGATTTTAACATTTATGTTTCAAACACAACAAGTCCTTTAAATTTAATGATAAAATATGTTGTCAGTCTGACTGCAATTCCTTTCACACACTGCCTCTGTGGCTCTATAAGAATGTTGTTTTTCTGACAATGTCGTTTTTCTTGCAGGACACTCATCATTTTTCAGCCATGAGGTAAGACTGCTGTGTAACGAGGTGCATGTCTGACAGCAGCTTCATCCAATCATCTGAATCATAACTTTCGCAACTGTCACACAATCCAGTTTGTGTTAAAGGAAAGTGAATTTACATAATTTCTGGCTACAGCTTGTATTCAGTGTCAGGGTACGTACTCATTTCACAATTAGATTATAAGCGAGGCCACAAATTGCCTCCGATAGACAAAAACTAAATCAGTCTGCGTGCTGATCCAAAAGCAACTTATCTGAAATAAGATTATATAGGAAAGCTAAAACTGTTGGGTGAATCCATCTATCCCTGACAACTTAGCAAGATAAGACTCCTTTTACAACACCTACCACAATATTATTCCAATCCAATTTGAATATTCAGATCTGATTGTCGTTTCCTGTGTCGTAGGCCGATGCTGCCCTGAGCCGCAATTTAGGTCACTGATGCTGCGAGCCACTGGCATGAGCAAACAATGCATTGACTCACCAGCACCACATCGGTCATGGGTCGGCCTGCGAATCTGCGCTCTCTCCAAAACGGCTGCTCCACTGTTTCCATTTTTTAATTGAGGCATACTTTATGTAAAGACAGCAGAAGCTTCTCATCTCCACACTGGCTTCTTATTATGAATCCCAGACTATTTGAAATCTTTTAGCAAATGTTTCTCCATTTTTAGGGAATGATTGGGGGGACCTCAAATGTTCCAGTAGGGAGTGCTTTTTGCTTGTTAGTCAGCACTAGAAAGATTGGAAAAGATTAAAACCTTCTCCGTGAGAGGCCTAATTAAACTTTTCAGAAAGATTATCATCCCATGATTGTGCACATCTCAAAATGAGGCTTTTTACACAGGCAGACACTTAGCTGACTCATAGAAATAAGTAAGGCTTTAGATTTATTTATGATATTTAGCAGTAATTGTGGAAGTCCAGGATTACAGACATTTTTAATCCACTCCTTATGAAATCCACATTAAAAATTCATTTACTAATTTTGCTTGTGGCAAAATATTTGGAGTAAATTTATTGATATTACACATGTATTAATTATATTTTTGCTTGTTTTAAATCAAACAAATGACATTAACGTATGTTTATTTTTTTCTTTAATGATATAAATTGATGTTCTTTCTTTGTTTCAGGTTACATTAACATTAACATAAAGTTCCTCAATACAGAAAAGTGATCAAATGTTTTGTTTGGCATATTTCTTAGAGAGAGTTTCACCATTCATGTTTATTATTCAAGTGCTGGGGCATATTCGTGGCTCTAGTGCACTTGAACATTACCATCAACATGATCAAATTTTGGGTAATTTTATTGCCAATCAAATCTGATTCTCTCATTGCCTCTAAAAGCTTGAAAGTGTGTCTGCCGATACAGGCAGTTTTAAAGAGAAGTGCAAAACCAACAGTTTTTTTTTTTCCTTTTTAAATGGACTTCATTTTCTTCTTCCATGTGAAATCATAGTCGTATCTGTCCATAATGACCTAAAACAATCATGGAAGATGAAGATTCACACTGTTCAGCTTAAGTGTTTGCATCATTTTGTTGCTTGTCTGTAGTTTGTTTCCATATTGTGCTCCGGCGCGCTCAGAGGACTCAGTAGGTGAATGGCTGATTTACATGCAGACAATAATAAGCCCATTGCTTACCAAAGGCCAAAGACGGCATGTGTTTCATAGAACTGGTAGCTTTATACTTCATACGTATACTATGCACAATTTCACTTCTCATTTGTTTGCTTTGACTAACGCAGTCAGTCAGTTATCAATCATTCGCTACAATGCTCTGCCACTATCCAATTTACTTTAAGAACCTTTGGCAAAAGAGAGAGATAACATATGCTGCTAAGGCACCTCTGAAAATATAGCGTTTACTTTCTCAAAAATCTTGGTCGAGAGATTGGTTATGTATTAATGAGATGAAAAAAATGTGTTTTGATGTTGAGAAATTTGATCAATCAACCACAAGAAAAAGGTTACTGTCATGTAACTGAACTGGACTTTTCTTTCACCTCTATACAGCTTCATGGGTTAGTCACATGTAACATGACAGCGCCTAGTGTTCATAATGTACCTGACATAATTCATTATGTTCATTGGCCAATACAGGGGTTTATCCCTTGTGCTGTCTAACACGTCAGTCGGAAACCACTCACTGTGAAGGCCATAACGTATGATTCACATCCTTATCGTACTCATCAAACCATTCAGTGACCCTTTGTACTCTATGGTGACGGGAGAGAGGGGGACACTGTCGTCATGGAAGCAGCTACTCCCAACAGGATAGGAATGTTTCATCACAGGACAAAGGTGATCACTCACAACAACTTTGTATTGATTTGCAATGAGTGTTGAGCGAAATGCACCCCACGACACTGCAGAGCCACCAGACCCGCCTCACTGTGGGGGGTCAAACATTCAGGTTTTTCCTTTGATATGCCACCTGTCTGTATGCATACCACGGCTACCTGCAAAATAACCAAACAGAAGAAGGCTGGGAGAGAAGATCTCAAAACCAAAAATAGTTCTAGCTCCATTTTATCTCCACACACAGTTTGGAGCTCCTAGATGTGCTAGTCCAGACTGTATTTTGCTTAAAGCACTGAACCTCAGACACAACTTCCGGTACTGGAGGAGATCAAATTATACTGCTGTAGGAAACATGAGAGGCAACAGTGAAGCAAATTAAGTTAAAGGCTCTATGTGTAATCACCGGCCAGTGCAGACCTCCATTGTACAGCGATGTGAAAGACCACGGCGAATCAAAACATCTCTCTCTCCCCATCTCCCTGCTCACGGGAGGCACTGGGCAGAAAATTCAAATGGATCTACAACCGGAGCTATCACTGAGCCAGCAAAGACCGAGGCAGTGTCAAGCAAGATAAATTACTGTAGTTATTACTGTGTTGTCAGAGTTATATTTTTAAGGAGTAATAACTGAGCTCCCTTGCGGTGATGACTCAGAGGTCAGGTTTGTAGAATCTCAATTTAGCATCGCTTTTCTATCCAGTGTCTCTGAGCTGGCAACCACCAAATGTCAGGTCAAGGAGCACAATTTGCAGAGGACTGCATGTGTTAACCAAATTTGGGGGTCTGCTCCTGTACATTTAAGCACGGAAACCTTTGGGGAAAGTATGTAAGATATTTTTTTTAATATATATGTATACTTGGTTTTACTCACAAACACAAATAACCACTGCTGATGCATTCTAGTCATATTACAGCAGTTATACCAATAACCTCAAGCTGACCAGCTGATGTTTCCTTTTCCGTGGTCGGTGGTAAACTCGCCAACCAAGGAAAATATTGTGAAAATTATAGTTCTAGGACAAAACTGCAGCTCCCACAATTAGTTTAACTTAATATTTAATGTTTTTCTTTTTTCCATAACATCACATTCTGGCTCATCAGCAGTCAGGAAGTAAGCTACAATAGGCTTTGCTTTCAGGAACCGAAAGTGTCTGATAAATAATACATTCCTGTTTGCATGTTAACTTTTGATGTGCAATTTATTTCTTGATTGTATCATAAAATGGTTCGTTCAGACTGTGGTCTCCAGCCGAGAAGGGTGAGAGAGAGAAAGGAAGAGAAGGAGGGAGAGAAAGCGACTGGACAGAGGCCACTGCATTCAGTTGGCGAACTGTACTGAATCCCTAAACAGTGTATTTGTCACTGTTGTGATTTTCAGAGCCTGAACACCCTTGAAGCTTCACACAGAGCCCTAAATTTGTAATATGCTATATAATGCAATAATAAAGTAATGTATTTCAAAATATTTTCTCCCAAAACCACAGTAGCCTTCTGCAGCTATAAGTCAGTGTTTTTCTACAATTTATGTGCTGTGTATAGAGGGCATTGTAAAAGGCTAATATAAAATTCCCTTCTGGAACTGTTAATACGTTTTATGGTGTGCAAGAGTGCAATTAACCACTTACCATTAGCAACCAACCCTTTAATTATGTGTTTTTTTAACGTAGTACTGCACAGGCATGCTTAGACCAATGTGTTCTCCCGGGACTGACAGCAGCGGTGCATAGGTCAGACAGCCCCTAGTGGAGGTCAAATGATCGCGCTGCCTCTCCAGAACCAGCATTTCTGTGAGATTTTGTCACGTCATTACGTGACCCTGTTGTTTGTTTCCGATAAAAACAGATTTTTTTTCTTTTTAAACCTCATGGGAGGCAGCCTTCTGGCCACTACAGCTGCAGCCAGCACCCAAAAAAAAAAAAAAAAAAAAAAAACCCAATGCTGTGCAAATGCAAAAATACAAAAAGAGAGAAGAAGCGGGAGAGCTGATGGGTTCTGCCAGTACAACACTAGTACTGTTCTCCTGCCACCACAAAGACAGTTTGTAAATGTTTTCCTTATCTATACAAAAGATATACAGAGAGCAGCCTCAGTGTGCAAAAAGCAAACGCATGAATTCTATCATCCATTCCATCTAATTCTGTTTATGAGTGTTTATTTCCTGGCCTTTTAAGATTCGCAGCCACATTCTTTATGGACAGTTCATCCATAAGTTGCACTGCCAAGGACTGTAAAAAAAAGGACCTCTACTGCTGAATGTTCTCTTTTCAGCCCTTGAAAGCATCATCGATGTTGGGTCATCTGAAGCCATGACACAAATATAGCTTTAAGCCACTGCTGGCATTTTCATTTTGGCAATGTGATGTGGAATGCTTTCCCTCTGAAAATGATTACATGTTGCCAGCGTTTTGCCATTGAAAAGGCCACCAGATTGAATGAGGCGTACTGAATAAGGCAGCTTTTCTTCTGCAATTTCCGCTGCCAGTGCAATTTTCTGCACTGCACATTTGGTGAGAAGGACAGAACAATATTGCAGCATGTATTGACTCGCCGTCAATATAATGTTAATTCCAAACATTAAGGTTTAACTTAAAGTTCACATTCAGTATGCAGGATTATCCACAGCCGGGTGCCACACAGACAGCTTTTCTCTGTGCTCTTTAAAGGCTAAGCTACACAGTTTTCCGTGTAGAATGAGATCTTGCAGTGTTTAGTGCAGCTTATTCATCATTTCTGACATAGGACTGACGACTTGCACTCTAAACATGACCATCAAGTGCTTTTTCTCCCTGGGTTTATATTAGTGCTACGTTAATGTAACCGATTAGGTCCGCTTCCCAAAAAGACACAATGACAAACAATACAAGAACTGCAGTGACAGTCATGGAAGTGCAGATAAATGCTTCCGGACTGATTTCCAACACAAGACGCCTCTCTAATTTCATAGAGTTGGGTATCAGTATCACACACAGTTATCTTGCCTTTAGCCACATAATGACACCAAGTGTAAAAGAGCATGAGCTCCCCTCGCAGTTAGTCAGTGGAACAGCAATCAAAGCAACTTGAGGGAGCACGGAACGGCAACTTTGCCTCACTGGAGACACACACACTTATGACACACACACATACGACAAAACACGCGTGCACGTGGCTCGCTTTCGTGCAGGCGCGCGCTCCGTGCCACGTACAACGGAGATCAGCACGTCCGCACAAACACACTTCCAGCTATCTGCTTTCACAGAATTCATCACAGGCACTAATTCATCCCTGAAATGGAGTCTACGAGAAAAAAAAAACATGACTGCAACTCATCCCGTATCCAGCATCCAGTGCGCACTTACTCACTTTTGGTTCATGGATAATGCAGTTTTTTGTTTTTGTATTTTTTGTCAGGATGAATTGATCAACACTGGATGCAAAGGGGAAAAAAGCTAGGCTAGGACTGCAAGCGGAATTAGCTTGAATACAAATATTGATGTGGACCACAGTGATCCGCAGGCCCGCTAATACACCTTGAACGTTGCCCCTGTAATGCCGCTGAGTGGAGTCGCGGCACGTCTGCGTAATATGCGAACCACCACCTCCCCTCTCCACCCCACCTCCACCTCCCCCCAAAAAAAAGAAAGAAAAGAAAAAGAGAGAGAGAGAGAGAGAAAAATCTGAGATCATTGTTTCTCCCAGTGTTTTCTCTCTCTCTCTCTCTGTCTGTCCGCACTTCTGCAGCATCACCGCGGGGATGATGTGTCGCCTCACAACGCGCGGCGAGTGCACACAATCAATCGGGAACTCATTTGCATGACGTTTGTAGAGAGAGAGAGAGAGAGAGATTGGGGGGGGGGGGTAAAGATGATGGGTTTTGCGAGATTGTGGGACTCGCGATTCCTCTCTTTTTTTTTTTTTCTTAAATAGCCCCCACAACGCTCCGACGACACCAGGAGGGAGAGATCGGGGGGGAGTTGATTCTGAAAAGGGTAGCCTCGAACAAACCATCCTGCACCGACCGGCCACCTCGGTAACATGCTGACCACGCAACATCGCCATAATTGTGCCACAATATAGCCCTGCCTACCCCACCACCAACACTACCTCGTGGTCACTGATGGACAGGAGGTGGTGGGGGGGTGAAAGAAAGGAAAAAAAAAAACAAAAGATAGCTTCATATAATGTCTGAGGTGCGAGCCGGGATATCCGCACTTACCTAAAACTGACTCTCCCCTCTTCGCTGTATCTGCGGTCCAAGATTTGTTAGTTCTCTGGCCAACAACTTCTGCTGGAGCATATGTATCCAGTGCTCATGCCGGTGGCTCAGTCGGTGATGTTGGATTGCGGATGATTTGGCAATCCTTTTCATGCTCGGGGGAGAAAAATCCGTCGTTTCGGCGCGGTCTCGGGCATTGGCGCGCAGAGGAATAAAGTAATGAAGTCCGTCAGGAGGGAGAGGATGGTGGTGGTGGAGGTGGTGGTGGTGGCGGGGAGGAGGAGGGGGGGAGAGAGAGAAAAAAAAGGGAGCTCTGGGTGTGAGATTTATGCCGACGTGTTTGAAACTGTTCAGTTCTCTTCTCTTTTTTTCCCCTCCCTCTCTCTCTCTCTCTTCTCTCTCTCTCTCTCACCGTAGGAGCCGTTTGCGGGTGGAGAGGTGTGGGATGGATATCTAGGAAGGGAGGCTGGGATGCACAGACTGAGGGCGAGAAAGGGGGAGGTACAAAGAATACAGTCTCATATTGTAGAGGACGGTCATGGCAGACAGTGAGGGGTGGGTCCGGAGCGGCGAGAGAGGAGGACTGAGGGTGGATGAGGATAAGGAGCAGCGTCGTGACTTTTTTTTTTTATACCTCTGCTGACAGGCACACATTTGAACACAAGGCTATGAGGTGGGGGCACAGATAGCTCGGCCCAAAGGGTTCAGACCTTGTTGGGAGGAGAGGGGGGGGGGATCCAGGCACAGATAGGCAGATAGATAGATTTATGATCGAGTGAGAGGTTTTGAGGAAACTCAAAGCAACAAAGTGTGAAGGCGGTGAGTTGCACAGAAGGTGCCACACTGTGCCACGTGTGGGCTGTGTGCTTTGCATAAAATACAACGTGACTGCATGAGTGTGTTAATGTAAACTCGGAGGGGGAACTCTGTACAAGTCAAACGCTGCTGCTGCTGTCCATGGTGCTGAAACGCAAAAATCAACTGACCTATGGTTTCTGTTCACTTACATTCCAAGTCAACTAATGGTGTTACCTGAGTGTGACAGGTGCGCTGTGGGCCATTTGCAAAGTTTGCAATTGACAGATACAGGTAAAGTTCATATGGTGATTTTTTTTTTTTTTTTAGGTTGGGGTCCACATTCCCAAATGTGGCTGTGTTAGGCTCAAGAGAATAAAGTGATTCTGTGTCAATTCTGTGTCTTGTCAACAGAATTATATTCTTGGCATCATGTTGAAGGCTGTGTAAAAGCATTAAGACAATCATGTTGACAGAAAATACATTTCAAAAGATAAATCAATAAACAAATTGTGCTTTTTTTGTGTGTGTAGAATAGTCAAATCTAGTTTCTTTTAAATTGTAGCTGTAGCCCTGATACCACAAACCATATTTGTCTGACAAATGTACAAAGGATTTGGACTCTTATTGAGACATGCCACAGGCATCATTTTGGGAAATCTAAAAAGGCCATGCTGTGGAAGTATTGTCCTGGACCTGAAGGTGTGTGTTAGACCTACTGTGTTGTATTCAAAGACTGCTGTGTTAGACATTAGCTCCCTTCATTAGGTTACCTCCAGCATTGTGCGCAGGTAGATTTAGTGTCTTTGATATTACACAAGACGTACACATATGATATTATGCTTGGCTAATAATGCTTGACTGAATGGCACACAGTTGCACATGCAAGTCAAATGACTGCCTGTTTTATGAATCATCCTCATCATTCATTTGTTGCTTAATGATATGCATGCTGTTAGCTTGTTAGCAGCCTAGTCATTACAAACCACTTGCTTTGGTTAGGATGTTGAGCTTAAAAGGTGCCAATATGAATCAAATATTTTCTTAACTGCAGTTTTAAATAGCCACAAAACCTGACACATTTTTAAAGCCACAGTAACTTAAGTTCTTGTGGGAGTATAATGACTGTCCTCATTCTAAAGTGAAGTCTAACTCCTTGCCCACACACTGCATTTGACGCCAATTATTACCATTCTCAAGTTACTACATGTCACTTTTTTAAATGCATGACAATGGAGCGCACAGTTAAAAGAATTAACAGTGTGATTGTTTGTGTATTTCTTTTAAAGTTGTTTCTCTTTTCATATGAGAAAATCACTTTACAGTAAACCACTTCTACAAAAACTACTCTTAGTACATCTACTACGACCAATACAACTAATAATAATGATAATAATAATAATACCACCATGGTGAGTTTGTGGGTTATCCAGAAAATTTCAAGTGTGTGTGTGTGTGTGTGTGTGTGTGTGTGTGTGTGTGTCTGCGAGTCTGCGAGTCTGCGAGGGTGAGTGTATGGCCTGAGCAAATCCGTTGTTATCCACATTAGCATGTAAAAATGATGAATAAGAGGGCACACTGTCACTTGCTATCAGACATTCACTTGACAAGTTGTGTAACAAATCCTCCTCAGGTAATTATATATCCTTTTGAGTTCAAGCTCAGGACCACCTGCTCCTCCCTTTGATTCTCAATACCCGAGATACTACATTACACAGCTGTGCTGTATTATAGAACCTCAATACAATATATGGATGAACCCTCAGCTTAATATCATGCTGATAGTGCAGCAGCTGAAATTTTGCCTTAAAGCAATCCTTTGGTAAGGATTCTAAAGGTTGCTTCAAAATTAAGGCTCCTCCAGCCTACAGTTTAAAACTTGTAGGCATCACACTGACTAAATGATGCAATACGAAATGATGGGTGGAATTATTTCAGTCCAGTGAGACCCACCAATGTCTTTCACCTTCAGATTTGATTTCACCTCACAAAATTTCAAGTAATAGATTTAAAAAATTGAATGTTGAGACATACTGCTGCATCGACCTAAAAATAAAATATAGTGAAAAGCACATGCTGTATTTATACAGTTTTATATAATATGTTACAGTTTTATAGATCTCATTGCAGTCAAATGTATTATTTAACATCAGAGCGAGAGTTATCAAAGGAACCTGAATGGAATTCCCTAAAAGCCTCCCATTTCCCATCTAGTAATAAAACATCTGACGAGTGTATGCGACAACTCCCAGCAGTTTTATGTTCATTTAAGATCTTTATTGTAGTTCAGAGCCTAAGCATCGAGAAAAAATAACTTTTGAATTGATTTTGACACCAGTATATCCATTGTGGTCACAGACAGCTTTGCAATTCACTATCTCTCCAATGGTCCACTTGCAGTCAAGTGTTTGAAGCATCCAGCGATGGGCAAAGAACCTGGCGGGACCAGCATTGCATAGAGCTCAATGAGGCTAAATGGATAAATGGGGCCATTACAGAGCCATTAGCCTGGAAGTGGCGGTGACACGCACAACTGTAGACATAAAATACTCCAGGGATCATTGAAGTCGTTAGATTTCATAATTCTATCGGTCATAGCTTTTAATTTGAAATTTACCTCCAACGTAATTCATTGGCATGTTCTGAGACTTACTGCCACCGATGGGTGGGAAGTCTCCAGATACATCTGACATAGGTTTTAATGTGTACGCCTAATATTTACTGTGCTGTGCTGCAAACACAGATGAATATGTAACACCACATCGTGAAATAATTCACAATTTTGTATTTGCTTAAATGCCCCTTAGAACAAAGTCAGTGTAAGCCTTTCTATGAGACATAAGCCGCTATATAAAGAAACTCTGGATTTTCAGTGAGACTGAAAGTGTGTTCTTGCATATGTATGTCAGCCAAGCCTACATCAGACAAACCAAAGCAAGCAAAGTTCTTCATGTGGATTTTGAAGTATATGTTTTTCAATGATTTGCTGGCAGAACATGAGATTTAAAAAAAGTGCTTTACGTGCATGCTGGTCATGAATGCCATAGTCAACCATCAATACCACTGTTGCATTGAATGCACCTGTCTGCTGCACTGTGTGTGTGTGTGTGTGAGTGGCTGGGTGATGACAAGCAGAGTGTTGGTAGGATGCATATTTTAAATTCTGTCTCTAGAGGGGAAATGCTGGTGAGGAACTGTTGGCAAACTCAAAAAGAAAGAAGAGGATTAAGAGAAGAGGCAAACAGACTGGAAAGAAAGGAAAATTGGCAAAGAAGGAAGGTCTAAAAATTAATTGCAAAATGGGAAAAATGTGACCTGAAGTCCATTGTGTACCATCACAAACACATCTGAATTAAAAACAAATCTGGTATTTCAAGGCCACCAAACATCTTCTGAACAAGTAGCCACAGATTAAGAGCTCAAGTTATTCCATTTTGATCGTTGGTGTTTGTCGATCGTGGATGATGTCAGAGACACGGTAAGCAAACAGACTTCTTGGGCATTTGGCACAGCAGGTATTAAATGAGGTGTTGTGCTGTTCTGATTCCACATCACCCTCCAGTAAAATAAATTCAGGGAGTGTGAGCCCCAGGCAGAGCAGACAGGACGCCAGTAGAGACGTATGAAGGTGTTATTTGAGAGTCTGAAATGGCTTGACAGCTACGAGCTCGTCAGCTGCGGCATATTGAAACCGCTTTAAACTTCACCTGTAAGTGTCAGCGTTGGTCAGTTGAGATGGTGTGCTCCTTATTTTCCACTGCCACTTACAAACAACCACTCCTTGTCCTTTGGTTGTGAGCTACAGTTACCATCACAAGTTCATTTACAATGTGTATCCAAGACCCTGCCTGTCCCTGAGAGGCCTGAAATTCCTGTTTTTTACTCGCTGTGAAATGAAATTGACTTTGTTTTTGATTTTTTACTGTTAAAATATTCATTTGGATTTGAACAACCAGGACTGTTATTGTAATCTATTAATGATGGACAGACCGGGGACTTAAACAGACTTTGTGATATTTGCAGGTGATGAAAAAACTAAAAAAATAAAAATATAAGGAAGAGAAACTTTGTCAAAGGGTTATTTATAAGATTGGATCCCGTAAGACATGAGCGAAAACTGCATGAGTGACATTAAGTGTCATAACTGGCATGTCTTTATATGTTTTTATTCATATGCAGCTATTTGAAATATGTCTTACGGTATTGAAAGTAACTCATTCTTTGCCTCATAGCCTACTATGCAAAACATTTTACTAATCTGATTTATGTGCATCAACTTCCTTGAAAACAGCACAGACAATTAAAAAGAAATACTTAAACATTCCTGCCACTCAGCAGATCATTATAGGTGAACATGTGTTCCTCTGTGGCAAATATCACCGAAGTCTATAACTCACAGCCACTGTCAAGTACGAAGGCACTTTTATACTGAGCAGATTTGACTCCATTATCCACATAACTACAATAATTGGGCCATATTCAACACCAGCCCAGACACAATACCCTAACACGAGCTAAATTTATCTCGACTGTAATGATCTCACATCTGATTTCTTGTTGGAAGCCATGGACTGAATCTTCCTCCTAGCTGCCCAGAAGACTGTTAGTGCTCGCTAGATTGACAACCTACTAATGGCTGATCTCTGAGGCTTAGGCCACAGAGATGTTCCTACCCGGTGTTAGTACACGCTGTTGCGGAAGCCTGTCACACTGTACCCGGACCTCTCCCTGCCAGGGCTATGAAGGAGAAGACAGATGTCCAAATAGCCAGCAGGTCCATCAGTCATGAGGATTTTTTCTCTCGCATGGCGAGGGAGGGAGGGTCAAGTGGGAGAAACACAGATGAATGGAGATGACACCATTCTCGCCTCTGTGCTGCTCTAATGAAAAACAAACCCATTTTCAGGAAGTTTTCTGGGTAATAAGACAGTCAGCCAGCCACATCCAAACAGAGAGACAACAACTTTTAAAAGTATCACCTAACTATTGAGGCCACCTCATGCAGCTTCCTTTCCAAGCCAAAATTCAACTCCCAAGCATTATTAGTATAAGAAAAATAATATTGATAATTATAAGAATGTTTCAGAAATCATGTTTGAGTAAATTTGCTGACCAGTGCATTAAAAACAACAAAAACAGGAACAGTTTTACTCCTGCAATTACAAATAAGAAAAACAAGAAACAAAACAATTGTTGAAACCTTGAAAAATGAGTCAAAAAATAAACCAGTTTTGTGATGTGACAACTTTTGTAGAGGTTTAGTTAGATTCAGGCACAAACGCAACTTGATTAGACTTCAACATGGTTTAGGTTAAATGACTTTGCTTATTTTCGGGGAGCTTTGTTGTCATGGTAACAACAATAAATCTACAGTTAACGTTTGGAGATGATCGGAGTGATGTTAAAAAAAAAAAAAAAAGAAGAAAACCCTGTCGCTTGGAAACAAGAAACGAACAGCTGTCTCCAGTGCTCAAGTCCTAAATTTTGTTGACCCATCTATCAACCCAGACCTCCGCCCAGTCAAGACTTTGTCAGTCATCATCACCTGATTTCCTCCATGGCTCTGTAATATTTCCTAGTCATAAACATGTTTTTACTGAAATGACTGATGGTCTCGTTCTACAGCCTTATAGGCAGGCAAAAAAAAAAAAAAAGGAGACAGGAGTGGAAATAACGGTGATGCCCTACATTTAAGAGGTACAGTCTCGACACGGTTCATTCTGATACAGTCTTAATTCAGCAGTGACACTTGGGGTGCTGCAGTTCAACCATGATTTCCAACCAACCACCCCTTGGGTACAGTGTATTCAGTGATACACTGTGAGACCAGTCAAGGTGTTGCATCTGCAGATACACTCCAGTATTTGATTTAAACCCAAACTTCTTGCTACAAAGAGTTCTGATCTCTGAATAACTTGTGTATGTTGGTTATATCAACAGAGGGAAGGCTCAGATTAAAGAGGTTAAAAGATTCTTGCAAATTGATTTTCCACACAATGTACGTGTCAAACTGTATATCAAAGAGGAGTCCTAGTTAAAGTACATTAACAGAATGGAATTACTGGACCTGTGATGTCTTTGTAGACGCCTCCTAAGGACATAATGATGCTGTGACTAAACTGTTTAAAAATCACTGTAACAAAATCACAGATGTCAGCTGTTCTTCCTCGTCGACTGCTGCGTGCAATGCAGAGGAAGTCTTGAGCTCACTGACGAGGACCTTGAATGAGGTATATAATACGAGTGGTGTTACAGGTAATCTCACCACATGTGGCAATGTTTCAGCCAGTGTGTGGGTGGCCGCTCAGCATGCAATAACCATATTTCTAATTGCCCATCTGGCACAAAAGCAGAAGACTGAACACAGCGAGGGTGCACACCATATCACAAAGTTTAGCAGTGCATAAAAAGGAAAAAAAAACAAGTTCGAAAACACTCTCAAGTGCTGGGCAAGATTCAACAATCTGCCAATGTTTTTGAATGACTTTGCTGAATTCTTAACAATGGAGAGTACTTGACTGCTGGAGTGTTACCTCTCAGGCTTCACTTTCATTTCACCGTCAGAGCATTGTTTGGCTTTGTCAACGCGCCCTCTTTGCTTTGGTAACCTCCGCCTTAAAGGTTTGTTTGTGAGATAAGTCCTGTGAAATACAAAGGATGATAAGTCTGGATCATTCGTGCGTGGTGCCGTTGAAAATCAGCTAACCCACTGAACAATTTGAAGACATTTGAAAAATGACCAAGGTTGTCGTTGAAAAGGCATTCAAAAAAGGTTAAAAAAAACTTGACTGAAGTTGTTTTTAATGTTTGCATTTAGACCATATTTCACAGAGATTTAGAACAGTGACATATTTCATTCTCTAAATAATAGTCTTTTGTTACTTTTTTTTTTTTTAACAAACCACATTCAGATTTTTCAGTCGGATGCCAGTATTACAAATCCCAGTGACAACAGGATAAAAACTCTGGTCTGCTGTGTGACAGTCCTAGAGCCATTCAGCCACCGTGACTTAATCCCTACATGGACTTTGTTAGTCTTTGTACTACATCACCTCTCTTCCTGGAGCAGAGAGGCCTGAAGAGTGAGCAAATGAGGGGAAATGGACTTACTGCCGGTGCCAGCCAGTGTTTACATTTTTGTGGAGGCGGGGGCAGATGGAGCTGGGTGTAAACAGGTGTAAACACCCTGTTACATAAATGTATAGAACCGCTCCTATAATGACATAGTCCGCAGCCAATATAGTTCCATATTTATGACATTTTACATAAAAGATCTCCTGATTGCAATCTCTTAACATACAACATTCATCATTGCCATTTGACCACCAAAATAAATAACACAAAACACTCCACGTTTTATAGTGATAAAATATGTTCATGGCTAAGGTGTGGGACTGCAAGAATTTAGGAAGTGGTAATTGTCCATGCAGGATCTCTAAATTGGTAATGCAGCATTAGCCTTGTTAACAATATCATGACACAATGGCAGTCAGACAACCTTAACTCTTCTCTGCATAACACAGAGTTTGATTGTCATTTGTTTGCTCGCATGCTGTTTTGTCAAAGGGATTTTATATTTTCAGAGGAATGAGACGAGCTCACAGAATTGTTCATTTCTGCCCACAGTCAATGATGAAATAATGACATCGCAATCTGCTACCAAACAAAAGGTGAACACAAAAAAAGAAAAATACAAGTTCCCTGGTCAATTCAGCTTTTTCCATAGTCTTATTCCATCTGAAGAAACAGACTTAATGGATCGATTTATACTGCCACGTGCATATCTCCAGTCATCCTCTAACACATAAAAAGTCTTTAAATTATTTAATTCATACATTTTTAATTTATATGTATTTTTGAACTTCCATAAATCATATAGAGTGTATAGTATATTAAAAAGTTTCTCTGATTTTTTTTTTTCTTCAATAATAATTTGTAACTTTGTTGTATTATATAAACGATGTGCAGAACACCGAGCTATAGTCAAGCCAGGTTGGACAGCACAAATGTATTATTTTGAGTACCGCAGTGCAAAGTGTTCAAAGATAATTCAACTATGAAACACAGGGGGATGGAAAAGTGCTGCTGCCGCTGCTCACTGTAGGCTGAAACTTTCAAGTATGTGAGACTTCAGGCCCTCACTGAAGTCACAGCAGGTATTTTGCGATTAGGAGATAATTACGCTTTATAGAACATGCACTCCCCATTACCTATTGTCGAATACCTGCAATTGCTGACCATTTACTCACCGACATAATGTGACACTGACCATTACCACGCGTAATATTCAATAGAAATGTGGGCCAAATTAAGGCAGTATCTAACTCCTGTAACTGCTGACTATAGGGAGTTTTCTCTCCTCTTATTGCTCTTGGCAGAGTACGTAATTTAAACAAAAAATGTGGGCTTTGTTTGTTTCTCGCTCCAGACAGAGGAAGAGAATAAACATATGCAATAGGATTACAATGGAAAAGAAAACAAAGCAGCCTTGAGAGCAGTTGTTCAGTCTAAATAATTAAGCAGTGATTAGGACGTGGCCAAAGGCTGTCTGATGGGCTCAGTGGCATGCTGTGGACTGGGCTGAAGCTCTCCATTTGCAAAATATGCTTTATTGTAGCCAGCAGTGAAGAAATCTCATGGCTCCCACTTTTCCATTTTCCACTTGACAGTGACTCTCTCTGTCCTTAGCATTCTCTTTCTCCCTCGAACTCTACATCTGCATGTCTTCCGTCACTCCCTTTTCAGATTATATTTTGCTCCTCTGCCTTTTTCATGTGTGTACCCACTCATCATTTATGTATTCTACGCGGCACTGTGAAGACTCACATTTCTCAGCTTTGGGCTCTTTTTTGAAGCACATTACACTTACGATACTTTGTTTTCACATTCATTTAATCATTTCGACATTTCATTTCATGCCCTGCTCTTTCATTTGTTAAAACCCTGTATATTTTTGTTTGGCAGTCCTGGCTGCTCCATTATGAAATAACTGGTTTTGCTAATGAAGTGCTAATTTAAGCTGTGATGATATTTTAATCACCCAGAGCAAGAGGAGAGCTTGTATATGCCTGAGCCTGGCAGGAGTTCAGCGCATTATTGAAGCTTTGGCCCTACGTATGTAATAGTTTTTGTAGATTTCCAGGTAAAAAGACTCATACAATTCCCCGTCTCTAGGTACGTAAGCATAATTCCGGATTTACAAAATAGCACAGACACCTGTGTCTCATTACTAATCACAGCATGAAGGCAATCAGCAGAACTGTGCATTTCAGAAGAAAATTAGAAAGAAACGGAAGTGTGGACAAATGAAGAGCAACTGCAGTGTTACTGAGTGTGAGGCTGAATGTAATAAAAAGAGTAAAAAAAAAGCAATATTGTCAAGCGGCTTGAGTTCAGGGATCTCTGATAAAATACATTGCAGAGTGACAGGAGGTCAGTGAGACTGTGGATTCCACACTCTCAACGTCGTGTACTTTTAACAAGGTGAAGGCAACACTGTCTGATTACAAAAGAGAGGGACTGATACACAAAACACATCAGCATGCACAGAACCGGTCTGAGGGAACACTTCCAAGTTGACAAACGCTTTGTCTGTGACATTTTACCCGACAAAAATGTAACAGAGGCGAGGTTGGCAAAGTGATTCTATGCCAAACTGGTTATGCGCACAAATCTAATTTATCCCACGGCATTGTCTTAGGCTATCAGATATATTAAGCACTTTTTTTTTCTAATTTGCGACTTGTGCTGGATTGACTGGTGGCTAAGTCGGCCTGATTGAAGGAGGCGTTGAAGAGACGTGTTGAGACATGTGTCACGGTTCAGGCCCGCTTAACTGACTGCCAGCAAATGTCCTGTTCCACACGGACGGGTTCAAACAGGTGCAGCGTTGAGGATGCAGAAGGAAACAACACAAGCTCTAGTGAGGCATCAAGGCAAAGCCCTCTTCCCTCATGGTCTGTTCAGCTACAAAACAAGCCATATGCTTTACACTGTAGTGCGCTCACCGCGTGGACTGAGGGGTCCGTCGCTTGAGCACGCACGCATTTGAATGGGGCTGGGAGACGGAATCGACCCCAGACATTAATAAAGCTGTAATAAACCTGCAGCCATAAATTTTTATAGTAGCAGCAAGCAACCACACACAGCTACACCTTTAACACTCTCCTTCATGCTATAAAAAAAAAAAAATCAATCTGTAATGTTTTGACCTCTGGCTTATGGCAAGTGCGGCTTGTAAGTGGAAGGTCGATGGTTCGAACTACCTGGACCAGCAGATCAAATCTACGTTAGGGAAATGAAAAAGCAGCACTCTTTTGTTACCTTAAGCAATTAAAACCCTGAATACTCAACTGCTCCAGTGAAAAACAAATCAGACTGTTGTACTGGGAATTTGTCAGGTGTGAATGTGTGTACAGCAGCAATGTAGGTGTAAATTGGGCCTTCATGAAAAGAGAGAACTAGTCTCAAAAAATCTTCCCAGGTTAAGTAATAGTTAAAAAAATGAGGAGAAATTGTTAACCTGCGCAGAGGACGCTGAAATGTAAGATAAAATAATTGCCTTTAGTTAATTTTAATTCACTGGCTTTCTACTCGTAATGCTCGAGTGTGCGAATGTGCAAATAACTGAAGCAGATGTCTGAAGGAGAAAGAGTTCACACGTACCAGATAGCAAACAACATGTCATAAATATTGACATCTCATTGTGACAGCTGCAAACTCCTAAGTTCCTGTCTGTACCCCCTCAGCAAACACAGACAAACACACAGACGCAGACAAACACGCGCACGCCGCCACGCGTGCGTGTGCCGCCACACACCCTTTTGTGTCAACAGAAGACTCTGAGTCGTGTTGAAGGCTTGTACAGTAGTAAGAGCGACACTGTCTTCGAGGGAGAATACTGACTGCCACAAAGAGACGCTGGGTTCGCTTTCTGGGACCTGTTTTGAGCTGCCTGGTACTCCCGGAGCTCGCCGTGCCAAGCATCTGGAGTGAAATACGGCACCGAGTATAAACAGGGTGGTATTTGCATGATGATGAGAGTGTTGTAAAGCTATTTAAATAGTACGGGAGGAAAAGTCTAATTTGCAGAGTGTAATGGCAAAAACTACCTTTCTGCAGTGCGAGCTTGAAAAGAAAAGTACATTCCATTCACAGACATGTAAAGCCTCCATGATGTTGCTGTTAGTTCGTCATTCTTTTTAACTTATCTTTGTCTAATTTAATTAACTCGCTCAACAACATCATCTCCTGCTGCCCGATTGCACCACTTGTGCTGGTGAGGGTCCCTAACATCGAGACTAAAGCGGCGCCTTAAATGTGAGTGATGTCCAGATGACAGCTCAATCTCATAAACAACCGGGATGGGTTTGAAGTTATTGAGCACGGTCGGTACGGCCGTGAGTGGCCAAATCACTTCATCACATGTGCCAATCTCCCTCCAGCTCTAATGTAATTAGTGTGGATCTCCTCTGCCTGCTCTGGCCTTTTGTTGTTTGATAAATGTAATTAGATAAAATGAGCATCAGTAAGCTTAGGCCTCGCCAGTCTGAAAAATGTGACAAGAAAGTCGTTGTCATTAACAAAGTGGCTGAAAATGTGCTCGGCTCGCCTCTCCTTGAGGGGAGGTTAAAACTGCGTGCACCCACACAAGCTCGTGTGTGTTTGAATATGTCCATATGGTTAATAGAGAGCGGTTGCCAAAATGTCTCAGGACATTTCATTTGATTCTTTAAACACTGATTTAGCTTGTTTCTTTGGGTGAGGGTCACTTGGTGGCAGCAGAAAAAAAGAAGTAAACATTGGCAATATCACAATGCAACATCACAATTTTAACACACAGTTGTTTATTTCCACATATATTCACACAGATTCGGTGCAACATTAGCATTCCTATGGAGAGGCATTCATGGCCATCTGATATTCACCCTGTATCTCTACCTGTTTTGCTCTCTACTGGCTCCTGTGGGGAATACGTAGGTCTTTAAAATGCATAACTGTGCCGCGTGTTACAAACTTTGTCACTCTGCAGTTTGGCTCTGTGCAGGTAGCGCACAGCGTCTCCTTTCAAGTATTTTTGCTGTAATCAGTTGTCTCTTTTGTCTCTAAAGGGCATTATGGCTTTGTTCAGACAGCCAATCCATTTTTTGGCATATACAGATTGTATCCAGATGGACTGAAATGTGATTCCAAGAGGATTTCTACAGATGCATCTCAGTCTGGGCGCTTTGGCTGAACAACATGACACAAAATGACAACGTCAAATCTAGAGTGACAGAAGTGCAACAGCCCCCTCTGTCGCTAAGTTCATTCGGTGAGACGGGGAAGTTCTGACGACATGATTGTTTGAGGGGATATTTCCTTATCAAATAAATCATAAATGAATAAAAATATGCTTCTCATGCTTCATCACCTCAGCAAATGTAGTCACACTGATGTTAACACAGCAACCCAAGCAGATAGGTTGTTGAGGACACACAAATCTGATCTGATCAGTGTTTTAAAGTTTTAACAGTGTTTTAAAGATCTGATTTGCCTGCAGTGTGAACAGAGCCAAAGAGAGCTGCGAGTGTGAATAAAAAAAGTGAAGGCTGCAGTGTTGAAGTAAAAGCAGAGTCAGGCGATAATTCTCTGTTTTTTCATGATGAGCGAGTGTTCCTCTTTTCATTACATACAGTCATGTTATCCACTCTCATTCATAAAAAAGGCACTGATTATAGCAGCTTTAAAGCTACATAGTTCAAATCTCAAAAAAGGAGAAAAAATAGATTTAATCTAATTCCCTCATTAGCTCAATTTCTTCTCTACATTTCTGGGCTGCCATGCAGTCTCAAAGCTCTCATGTCATCCCATGCAGGTCTTGTATAAATGTTCTCTTGCTTTTTTTTTTGCTTGTGCTTCAGCTTATTTCTCTTTATTTCTTATCCAACTTATACAACACCTTTCACCTTTTTCTAAGTCTGTGCATTTTAAGAAGAATTAAACATTCATTTCACTTTCCTGAAGATTTCCCGGGTTTAACATTTTTATCAGATGGGCAAGATAAAAAAGAATATTTACTGAAACCCACAAAAAGCCCAGTGGATATTTGGGCCCTTGACGGGGAATAAACTTGTGCACAAAGCCGATGAAAAGTTAAACCCACTGGAGGGCCCTGAGGCAAAAATCCAGTGTGGGTCAGTTCACAGGGCGGACTCAGTTTCAGAGTAACAAGTTTTGTCAGCTTGTCCACATTCAAACCGAGTTGAAAATGTCTACTTTGTAGGTGTGCTGTTTAGCTATAACAGAGGTAAAGGAAGATTGGGAAGACAGTGTGACTGAACTGAAAATACTTAAAAGCAGGAGGGAGATCATTCAACTCATTACAGAATAATTCATCGGGAGCATTTAGGTGGCAGTATGTTTGAAAGCAATCAATAACACATACAAGCGCTGTCGAAGAAGAACATCATACTCAAATGGCTGCATGTGGAGAGGAGAAGAATGCTTGAAAAGTGCTCTGTCTGACAGTTCCGCTGTGCCAGATCTTAAAGGAACAACAGAGGATGGTGGAAAATGAGATGGAGCCTCTCGAGGTTGTGCAAGAAGGGCTGTGTAAGCTGTTATGTCACGCCGTAAAGAGTATCGTATTAAGGAACTAAATGATCATACAACAGATTGACTCAATTTTTAAATTTATCACCACTTGCATAAAAGATGTGGGATGGACTCCAAGAGTTAGTCAGTTGGGATGAGAGTTACTGATGTGTATGGCACTATTAGTCACCTAAAATATGAATCTGGCCACATACTGGATTATGAGGCAGGAGAGTGTCGTGGGCAGGTGAGACGCCACTGTAATTCACGCAATCTAGAACCATATGGATTGGATAGACACTTTGGAAAATAGCTGGAAAACCATATGGGTTGCTAATATATCTTTTGTCTCCAAATGTCTGCCAACAGGAGTCTATTATTTCCCTCTGAATGACATTTTTCTTATATGCACGTGCCAAATCCAGCCGTGATATGATGCATTCAAAGCTGTTCCCGAGGATTAATTTGACTGGGTGGATAAACCTGACTGTGCGGTTGCACAGATAGCCAGCAGTGATGTTGGAGGGTAAACAGTGTGTGAGGGATGAACTCGAAATGATCCCCAAGTAAGATAGCATAATTATACCCCATCAGAAATAATGCTATGCAGGATTAAGCAGGTAAAAGAGGTTTATCCTTCAGTCTAACGCGAGCACCGCCACATGATTAGCATTTGTGTGATCTCTGTGCTTAAACCACTTATTTGATTTATTTTCTATTTTTTACATGTTCTAGATATTCATTTTCTATGTTTTCACGCTGGGATTTGCAAATTAGCAGAAAGCAAATAACACTGGCAAGGTTCATGACCATGATAACATGCAATTTAAGCGTTTAACTTTTTTTATTTTAACTCCCAAACTGCACGGTGGTAAGCTCTTTACTCTTTATAGAAAATAAATTAGCACACACCTGATGTATTTTATTGACTGGAATGTAAGATGTGCAATTCTTTCTCTCAAACTTGATGAAGGTAGCATGTCTGGCTCATGAATGAATACAATAACATGCAATTTAGGCATTTAACTTTTTTTTTACTCTCAAATTGCAGGTTGATAAGTACTGGCTTTAAAGAAACAAAAGTAGCTAACACCTAATTTTAGTTGCATTTTATTGACAGGAATCTGAGATGTGCAACGCTTTGTCTAAACCCTAATGAAGCTAGCATGTCAGGTAAAACATTGGAACTCGCAGTCAATTATAAATCAAAGTGTGTGACCATCTGCTAGTTCAAAGTTCTTTAGTCTGTACATTTTTTTTCCCCAAAGCCAATTTGGATGCTTACTTGAAGTAAACACCTTTTTTTTTTCAGTGACATTCCTTGAGGCACTGCACACAATTTATACCACTAACAAGCATAAATTACACCAGGGACTAAAAACCATTTGGCTCTCCATGAATTCCTGCTTTTGCAGTTTTGAAAAGAGAAAATTGCAGAAGCATTTTCCTTAGTCATTTTGCATTTTGAAAGGTAACACTCAAGGATGCCAAACACCGTCGGCATCAAAAGACTGAGGCTGGGAATGTTGAATAGTCACATATGAGACACATCATTTCAATTCTCCACGAATAATGTGCGTAACAAGAGTGACGGGTAATTCTCCATCTTCTGGAAGTCTTTCATGGTAAGACGCTTAGTCAGACGTCAGTAGCATTTAACCAATCCAGCCACATGGATTGAAAAGAGGTGGAGGCAGCAGGACAAAAGAGTAAATATAACAGATTTAGAAAGTTGTAGTTAGGTTAAGTTTAATTTGTCACATACAATCATGCAGTCCAAGTTTGGGAGAAGAATTTCAGATTTTTGTCATGCTGACAGAGAGGCTTGGTCTTCAATTTCAATCAAGTAATATGGCTTCAATCATAATGAAAGATACTGAAAAACAGATTTAATCAATGATTGTGCTATCTCTGGCTGTGAAGTTTGTGACAGTTAACCACATTTTAATACATTTTTGGAAAAAACACCTCTGAGCTAACATTATGTCGAATTTATATGCCGCTCCTCTTTAATCCAATGTTTGCAATCACAACCGTGTTTCATCTTTATTCTTCATCTTCCCTACACTATATCTAAATCCCTCAAAGCCTTTGTGCTACCTGCCTGGTAGGGAGACAAACATCCCATCCTTTCCATACTGTTTCACAAACTCTGCAAGTGCTGCCTTTGTCGTCTTACGTGTGCAGAATTGGAACTCCGAGATAAGGCTGGGGACATGAAATACTCAGTTCCAGCCTCTGCAAACATTTCCTCCGAGTGTTTCCCAAATGCCCGAGGCATCTCTGCACACTGGTCAATTTGACTGTCTGCGTGCAAGACTCTTGACCATCAATAACATGCATGGAAAACACCTAATTAAGTTTTTCTAATTAAGAAAATTGCCACGACTGAACACAATTTTAGAAAAGTTATTAAAAATGAAAGGCTTTGTGACTTCAGTCGGGGGTTGGGACTTTCTCCATCATTATGTTTAAGTAAGAATTATGTGTTTAAGAACAGGTTGATTAAATAAATCATGTGCATTCAGTTCATTCAAGTCAGCAAATGCTCACACTAGGGGTGCACTGAAATATAATGACTTTATATTTTGTGAAAAACTTCACAATATACATCATGGAGCTGAGAAATAACTTGTAATATCAAGTCAATCTTATCAGCTGGCTCTCTGTGAGCTGTATGGAGTGGAGGCGCAGCATCACATGGTGGTTGCTTCGAGCGCTTTCTCTCAGTCCAAAACAATGAGCCAGCTGCAGAGAGACACAAAGAGAATTTTTCTCCCAGCTTCCACTTCTCCAGTCTGTCTGTGTTCTTTTGGCCGAGAGCAGTCAGAGGACTTTTTCTGACTGACATTTGCTGTGACAACACGACACAAGGCGCTTCCCACTGATTTTAACAGCGTAGTCAGAAGTGTCCAGCTCCTATACATGAGAGCATTAAGAGTCTTTTTGTTTGCAGCAAGGAACATGGTGACAGCATACTTTTCGAAATATTTTATCCAGCACTGTAAAATAATAAGGCATTTTAAATTTTGATATGGTTTTCAGTTTTTTTTTTAAAGGATTATGAGAGCACCTAACTTTCAGCCCTCTATTATGACGGAAACCGAACCGAGGAACAGCTGTATCATCACACCCCACAGATTATACATATTACGTATGTAACATTCTGAAATACACCTTCTTCATAATCAGTATAAGCTGATATTTCCTCCTGGTAAATCTTGAAAGCCAGTTGTATCTCAGGTTATTCAACTATTCTGTGATTTTGTAACACGGTTTTGCTGCAGTTACTTAGCGGAGTCATCTTTAAAAGTGTGAATAAATGAATGGAGGCTGCACTGAAAAAAATTATTTTTTGGCCTTGTAAAAAATACTTTATTTCAACTTGAAATACTAAATTCAAAATTCAAATTTTATTTATTTAAAGCCCAAAATCACAAACATTGTTTGCCTCGGAGGGCTTTACAATC
>JBAJHX010000035.1:14141554-14155848 GCA_037176925.1 Amniataba percoides | reverse complement strand
GTGATTTTGTAACACGGTTTTGCTGCAGTTACTTAGCGGAGTCATCTTTAAAAGTGTGAATAAATGAATGGAGGCTGGGTTCGCACATGCTCGCAGTCAAAACTCGGCGGTGAAGGAGTTTGCGTGTTTGTTCTAAAAACACATTAGGGTTCATTTCCTGGAACTCTGTCATCACCATCGCCCTCCCACACAGCGTTATGCCCAGCCAGGTGGCAGAATCATTCTCCAGTGACAGATTTGGAATAATTTTGGACCTGCTCCTCATTCTCTCTGCATTACCAAGGAATGACACGAGTAGTATTCTGTTCTGGTGCATTCTTTAAGGTGACAGCATTATTTTTGTACATTTCATGCTTCTCTGTTACATATATCTGCTATTAAACTGGGTAATCAGGGAGCTACATGTGCTGTATTCTTATGCTGAAGTTGCAGTAAAGAGATTTACAGTACAGTTTGAGGCAGTGATCTTTTTGCTCAACATGGTACCCCTCAAATCATCTGCAAGAACACACTGGACCAGCTGACCCCTCAGCCACCTCCCCCTTTAGCTTGACTTTAGTGCCAGTAACAATCGATTTATATGATCCATCCCGCGAACATGCCTCGCTGCAGAACCGGTCTCCATCATCCAGAAGTGCATGTTCTGGGTTTGTGCATGACAGATGAAAGCCGGGAGCCTCGCCTGAAATTGCAGCAGCCTTGCACCATAACCACGTCTCTGTCTGAAATGAAAAAATGACAAAGGTGTTTTATGAGGCAAAATAATTGTTTCTGCATTGCTTAATTTATATGTTGCATTACTAGGAATATTCAAATCTGCTTTAGCCCTCCTGTTTTTTTTTTCCTGCAGCAGCTCTGATATCTGGTGGCATATGCATCCCCACCCTACTTTTCAATGGCCGTCAGCCCCGCATTTGTCAAACATCCTTTTCAGGAAGATTTTCAGCTGTTTATTCAGCCATCTTGACAGTGTGCAGCGTAACGTCGTACATGGTACTCAAACTTGAGAGGGACTAATAATGATAAATTGATTTTTAGCCTGCTCTTCATAATGCAAAACTACATCAGGTATGCAGCAACATGGTTTAATGTGTCATTCCTGGGTGCCTCAGTGAGGTTTCAGACATGTTGAATGTTATCATCAGTGCTAATGTGCAGTGAATTTGGGTAGATATGTTATTTGTGAGCACATGCAAGGGCCCTTATCCACAGTGATTTCTCTATCTATCACTGTTTGTGTGTGTGTGGATGAGTGTTTGAAGATAATAATAATTTGTCTGTTTACCTGCTGGAGGATAATTTCCTTCTGGAACCCAACAAAAGCGCTCCACAAGCTGCTCCGAATGCAGAACAGGAGTTGCACCGTTGCATCTGGCATGAAAACAGTGGACCAGTGTGCTCCGAGCTCGCGCCATCTCCACAACAGAGGACAGGCTGCCGAACATTATGGACGGCCAGCATGAATCCCTGGCATCCATCTATGATTTCCAGAACTGCGGCGGTGGTACTGGGGTTTGACAAGACCACACCGAGGCTGTCCTGTTCAGGGAGGACCGTCTCAGGCCTCTCGAAGCAGGGAGAGCATGTTTCCAGGGTTGACAACTTTCCCAAAGGACCCATCTGCAGCTTAGCCATCATTCAAAGTCTGATCACGGTACAGATAGGACTAGACGGTATGTAAATTAGGTAACTTTGCTGGCAAAAATTTCATTTTTAATGCAGACAGTTTACCATTTTTCCAAACCGACTGAAATAAATACACCACTCCAAACATGGAGGAGGACATCAATTAGATTCATTTAACTGTATGATGAAATGAGAAAGAAAAGATCAAGATGATGGTGAAAAAAATAAAGTTTACCTCGTCACTGACGCACTTTAATGAGGTGATCTTTGACTTTATTGGACTTGCCTCTAACAAAGTAGAGGTGCCAACACGGAGAGATTTGGCAAACAAACGCAGGGTCACCAGGCAAAAAAGTCAAACACATTATATTTTTACTGTCTACATCACAATTTCCGCAACCAAAGACAAAAATGATTGCCCCTATGAATTCCTTCCAGAGCAGCACAATCCTTTCTTATAATATTATAAGCCAATGTCTATTGTTTCAGCGTGTCAACAGCCTTTGAAGTCAAGGACCTATTCCTCCAACTGGACGACCTGGATTGTATTTCATTGTCTCTCTGGTACCTGAAACAACACATCCTACACCAACACAGCGTCTTTCATTTTTCAAAGGCCTATTTCCTCAAACAGCTTCTTACTGTGACTGATGGGATCCCTCATGAACACATACCTTTCTGCCAAAGTTCCAACAGTTTTTTTTTTCTCATTTCACATGCCAGATTTTGGTGTTTTTTGCCCTTGTCACTGCTTTGACGTAGGTGGGTCTCAGTTTGAAAAAGATGACCTCACGTACTTCTGTGCACCAATAAGGATTTAGTGATTTTGTGAGCCAAATCTGATAAAAACCATACCTACACAGTCCTGATGGAGCAGAATTTTTCATCTGACACAGAATGAAAAATGTTTCAGCACAACACCATCACACTATCTGCATTTTTGCTCCTGAGTGACCATTGTTTGCATGAAATAGTTCAGATTTCTAAATGATTTATGTAAGTTTTTACTGACAGATCACATTCGGTGCACTGGCTTGGCTGAATCAGTTCTAAAATCACAGCTGAACTAACTTTAACCCATGTTTCATTACAGCCTCTGATTAATTCTTACACTGGCATGCAGATTAATTTGCTGGGATGAATGAGGGACTGACTGCCTGTTGTGTTAAAAGACAATAAAGCCTTTCACCTCAGCATATTAGAATATTTGAAACGCTGTATTACCCTGATATTGAGAGGCTATTTCAATTGTGTTGCATAAGCCCATTAGGTGGGTAAATGATTTGTTTGTTTCAAATCTGATTTTCTAAAAATCGAAACAATTAAAGCATAAAAGTAAGCCCTAGTATCTGAATTCTATTTTTCCGATCTGGAGTATTAATTTGTTTAGCTGCTCAAACGTGTGTGTTTTTTTTTTCTTTCTGTATTTGGAACCTGCGTGTATACAGCACTGAGCAAAAAACAAATAAAGGAAAGGAAAGGGAAGAAAAAATGCAAATAGTCTGGGTGTTAGACAGTCCAGAGCTGTAGATTCTGCTTCAGGGGTGCTTTGCAAGGAACATATATCTATATGTGACTACAACTGTGGAGGTTTTATGAGAATATGAACGCTAAGGGGGGGCTAAAAAAATCTTCCTTCTCAGTTTTGTTGCATGTGCATATGTGGATCTGTCTGCGCAGAAGCATGACAGCGAGGATATGTGTGAGCATGTCTGTCTCTGAAACTGACAGGCAGATGTAGGTGCAAACATCTGGTTTCTGGCAGCAGGAAAGAATGCATGTTGACAATTGTGAACGCTTTGGGTATTCTGGTTACGTATTCCCTTCAACGCCCAGGAGAACTCGGATGGTGCCGAGCCCGGTGCAGTAATGCATTTTCAAGAGAGGCATCTGTCATAAGCTTTGTATTTCACTGCGACTGCGGCCCATTGAGCAACATTTCTGCACCACAGCTTGATCCATGGTCATTCCTCCCCCCTTTTCTGCACACAGTTCATTTCCCCCACACCTGTCCCTCCAATCATGGATGAGTCTGGTTGATGGTGACTTCACCAAGGCCAGTATCAAATGCATTACTCTTAGGCTCAGAGCCAGGGGAGTTTTGGTTGGTCAGATATGAGTTTCAAGCGATTCGCTGCATCTTACAGCACGGCATCTTCTTGAAAAAGAAGCAGTTGTTTGCAAAAGATGGAAGATTTTTTAAACTGAAAGATAATGTAAGTGGTAGAGTCCCTGTGACGTTTCATTATCCCCTTGAGAAATATCACAGTAATGAAAATACTTTGCCTTGCTAGAATAACATGGCTGGTGTATTTTCATATTCACATTTTGAATACATATACCTTATGCTTGGATTTAAGGCCACTTTCCTATTCTGCATAATTGTCAGGTATAACCTTTAGATAATGCTGAATGACCTTTAGCATACTGGCAAGCCTTACACTCTGGGTAATCTAACCCATCAACATTAAAATCATTTACCAGGTGGGGGGCTGATAAAGCTTACCTAGCTTTGATGATACCACAAGGGCTGCAGCAATTTGCAGATACAAATCAGAAAATTATTTTGCATTAGCAATCATCCCTGGGTATTTGCAATTGCTCTGGGGGATGCAGAGGAAAAATATGATTATATGCCATATACTGCACTTCAGTCAGTTTTTAATTGAGGGAAAACTGGCATTTAATTAACAATTGACCAAAAGGAAATGAGTTTTATTGATTTGTTTGCTAAGGGACAACATTCATCTATGCATGTGCAGCTCACTTGTTCCGTCCTCGGAGGGAACAGACAGAGACTGAGTTGTTTATCAGCAAATATTGTAGCCAAGCCTCTGAATTCAATGGTGAGCACTCAATATGTGGACACGTGCCTTCAGGGAGGGGACTGAGAGGCCTGAATAAAGGCTGAATTTACAGCAAACATATACTGTATGCTTGATATCCCGACACCTACAAGGACGTCTCGCAAATTTAAGTCATGGTTTTATTGAAAATGGGTCTAAATTTATTTTTGGGATTCGTCAATGCGCCTGGGCTATCTCTCTGATTACTGTGCAATTTCAAATTATCTAAAAAGAAGACCAAAAAAGAAAAAAAAAGAAAAGCAGGAATTTGATATTGTATTATCATAATCTGAGAGAGAGGCATGAACATGGCATGGCCATAATCTGACACAACATTCAGCATTTTGCCGCTGAATGGTACCCTCGCTTTTAATCAGCTGTGGCAGATACAGAAACCACATTTAACCACATAGTCACAGCTATGATGTGTTAATGCATTATGATTGGATTTTTTTTTTTTTTTTACCTGGAACTAAATTTATGCATTTTAAGTAGGACTGAGAGGCAACCTAGCAACAGTGAAACAGAAATTGCTTCAGTGAATAAAACAACGAGAAGACCTTTTTAATTGGCCTCTGTTATATTTGGGTATTTTGTCTTTAATAATATGACATATTGAGTATTGTTAGGAATGGACAAAAACGCTTATTTTGAAACTTAGTGAAATATAGAAGACAGAAGATATGAAAATGAAATTTAGTTTGGGACAGATTTGTGACATTAATGATCTACATGCAGTACATCTTAATCATTACTGTGAATTTTATTTGGTTCTCCATTTGTTGTCAGTTTTAGGGTGTAATATGTTTTATTTCACAAAAATAAGTAATATACCTGTCATTTTATGTGTATATATTTGTTGTACCTTTTACATCTTTGCTCCAGTTTTTATGTGTAGAACATTTAACCATAACCAGTCGACATGTGCGCGGTGTGAGGGGCAAAGATTAGGCGCAGAAACATTGGGCAAAACAGCTGCAATTCCACCTGTGCTTTAACTTTTGGATAAAAGGGTGCAGGAGGGGAGAGAACCACTTCATTGCTTCTCGTGCTGGGTGGACGTTTTGGGCAGATCAACAAATAGATTTTTGATTGCTGCATCTCAACACAACACAAACAAACACACACACACATTCACAACTACTTGTTAGAAGGCGGCCGGGTGGGTGGCAGGGATGGCTCATTCCAGATCTCCTCACTAGCAGAACTGTGTGGGTGGAGGAGCATGTCTGGAGTATGAAAACAGTGCCAAGGTTGTAGCTCATAACACTGGGTAAACACATGGCACTGACACGCAAGTGCTCGTGCACCTACACACACACACACACACACACACACTCATGGGGACACAAACTGCCCCTCAACATAAAAACGCATTTTCTCACACACACACACACACACACACACACACACACACACACACACACACACACACACACACACACACACTCAGACACCTTCCCTTGTTCTTGTCTCTGTGCTGGCAAGATGCCAGCCTTCGGAAAATGGGCGAGTGAGTGTTTTCACCACCATCATCCAGCCCGAGGTCTGATCATTACAGTCAAAATTAACTTACCATCCCATGGCCCCAAACCTCCTGTTTATCCTCCCTTTAATTTCTTTTACCCCCTCTACATCTCTGCTCTGTCTAAAGTGCTATGAGCTACACCAAAGTAAGGGTCGTGGAGTAGAATACAGTTGAAGTGATAATAAACCTGCTAGTCCTACCTCTCATTTTATTACCTTGGCCACCTTTCATGACATTAATATGTTGTTCAGGATTAAGTAAAAACACCCAAAGGAGATTGAGAATAAATACATCAAATTAAAAGTAAGTAAAAATGACTGATCTCTTGCCTCTCTCTTGATAGGTCTTGAGCTTGTGTTGACTGCTGATTAGACTGACAGAGCCATTCGGAGCCTGACTCACTGAACTGGTTTCAAAGCAGCCTGTGTGTGCCGGCCGTTTTGTGTGTCTGCTGGTGTGTGTGCGCGCTCGGGTGCTTGTCTTTTTATGTATGAGTGTGTGTGTTTGCATAAATGAGCAGTCCAGTCATTCATCATGGTTTCATTTCTCAGCTTCATGAATAATGTCAGTGTGTATGCATCTATTTGATGTCCCCCCGTATAGAACCGCAGTGCAGCTTTGGAGATCTCTATTCTCTGTGAATCAAAGTTAATCAATTAAATGAATCAATTCACTGCACCAAATGCCATGTATATTTTGTTAAACAGCGCATCCCGCATCAATATGGAAATCATCAAGCATGTGTTTGAACACCTATTAATAAAGCAAGACAACTGTTGCCAAAAATTTGAATCTTCTTTACTCACACTCATGCAAGGGTGAAGGGGTGGCGAAACTACTAAAAATGTGCATTTTCAATTGAATTTTAAGTGAAGAATCACAGTTCTACTAACAATCATTTAACAGTGAAAAAATGGTCAATGTCTAAACTGATTAACATTGCTTATCAAACAAACAAATAAAATGTGTTGTAATAGACATGTGATCAACCCTGAGCCAAGCAATAAATAAGACTAAATAAATAAATGGAGCAAGTCCCTCGTGAACTGTCAAGACCTAAAGACCTGCCAGGTCAATTAGAGAGCAAGCAAAGCTGATACTGGAGCTGAAACAGTTACTAGACTTTTCGATTGACAGAAAATAAATAGGTAATTATTTTGATAATTGATTTATTATTTATGGTGGTTCCATTTGTTTGCATTAAATGGCCTTGATATTTTGGGGTTTGGGGCAAGTTGGAATGACAAAACAGGACATACTACATAGGACTTTTTTTATTTTTTTTTTAAATTAAGAGAATAAATATTGAAGTGACAAAATGCCTGGAAAGGCTCCCATCACAGCTTGTGGTGCCATCTTTAAAAACCACATTGTCCCAACATACTGTTTTGTTCTGTTTTTTTTAGTGATAAATGATTTTAATGAGACTCGGTTATCATAATTGTTGGTCAACGTATCAGCTGTTTGAGAACTAAGGAAGACAACATAGTCTACATTTACAATTTGCATAAAAAGCAACCTACAGTACATTTAAAATACTACAATTGTAATATTATCACATTTTCTCTCTTTTCTTTTATCGTTATTTCACTAATACTGTCTGAGTGATCCATAGACTTAATGTAATAACCAAATAATGGATTTTTTGCAATAAACTCACAGAAGAAAAGTATGGCACCTATTTGGCCACTGCACTTCACCAGCCGAAGACAGCACTGCACCCATTCAAGACACGCTTAGTCAAATGTCAGCAGTATTGGAGGCAGACCTCCCTATTTTTCACTCAAACACTGGTTACTGTCACTGCCGAGACAGAAGAAAGATTGAGAGCATTTGAAAGAGGCAAAGTTTCCGATGTCCTTAGCAAAGAACAATACCTCGGCTTTGAAAATATCTCTCGCTCAAAGTGAACGTCATTCGCTCAACAGACTGCAAAACAAGACAACCAGTGTCGCCGCAGTTTCTGGATAAAGAAGCGACAGACGGATGACAGCCCTCAGCTGTCTGCGAATCCAGTTTCCTACATCCTTGGGTTTGATACCAAAAGATGGGACAAAAAAAAAAAAAGATGGATGAAGTTCAAGAATGCCTGACAGATGGACAGTAGAGATGCAGGGCTAGCCCCTAGCAGTCGTAATTAAGTTGCGTAATTGCACAGATAATGAGTCAGTCTGCCTGCAAGTCAAAACACTCCACGACACACAGCAGAGAAGACTTTGTCATTCGCCTCCCTTACTGCAAATGTCATTCTGCAATGAAAAAAAATGCTATAGTGGTGTCTGGAACCAATGAATCAAGACTTTGCCCAAGTGGTGGCAGGCTTCATTGTTAGGCTGGTGGATGATATAGTTCCCCACGGTCACCATTGCGGCTTTTCACAAGAGAAATCCATCCAAAATGCTCTGAAAGTTTATGCTCTGCCTGTAAGTCAGGGTTTGCATTGGAGTACATCGACCATTATAAAAAACAGCCTCCTAAAACTTATGGAGAGCAGTCAGGGAGTGTAAAGGCTGCTTTATAGACACTTGCCTTACAAGACGACGCAACACGCGCTGCAGTTAAGCCTATCCACTAAAAGGCCAGCGCCCTAAAACACATGAGGAATTAGGGTTTAGCACTTGGGGGGGCTGTCGAAAAGAAAACCACATCAAGAAATATGGATTTGTTTGTGCATAATGCATTGCAATGCATTGAGGAAATTCACGCGGAGACTTATTTTACAACACTTTGGGTCCCTTCTGACTCGATCGTAGATGCCAAGGCAAGTGCAAACTGTCAAGGCGGGAGATGCATGGACGGTAAATCCTTGTCTAGATCTGTAGTTTATTAAGCAGAAAGAATGGCACAGTTTGAAAATCCGAACTCGTGAGTATTATTATCGATGATGTGCGAAGAGAAATGTGTGTGGCGGAGAGTAATGTGGTGAGGTCATTAGCGCGCTGGCTGCATCAAAACCCAGAGGCAGCAGATAGACGGCAGATCCATCAAAGCCAATCCCTTCTGCTAAAATAACCCGACAATGACCCCCTCAAATATGAATATGATGTTGTTCTCGCAGTCAAATTTGAGCGAAAAAAGGATGATGGAGACAGTGAGTTCCCCCAAAGATGGAGAAGAGACTGCGGCCGACACTCTCTGTGTACCCCAACGTGCACTTCAGGCCACACCGACTGCACTCACAGCTTTCAGCCTTCTCTTTGTGATGGAGGTATCAGCCGAAACGTGCAAGAACACGCTCTCGACTCTTAAAAGCATTTGGCTCCGAGCGCCGCATCGCATGTTGCTCAAAACACAGCTCCACCACTCATTCAGCCTGCCTTCAAAAAGGCACTCAAAACACAAGTTAAAAGATGAATGGGCATTTTGATGAAGATTCAATGCCCGGCAACCCAGCCGTCAGCTTCACTGATGCAGAGAGCGGGGAACGAGTCCGGTGTAAGTTCAGCTTTCTTTGGTCGGTGTGTGAATGTTGTGCTTCCTGGTGTTTTGTTTATATCCCCATTTTCACCGTGTACATTAATATTACTTCATTTTTCAAATCTCCGCCTTTGGCTCTTTGTTGTTAATGGCATTACGCTCTATCTCATTTGCGAGCGCACCTGTTGTGGAGCCACGTAGAATAAAATGATTTTCCAAAGCCCATCAGTCATTTCGTCACCAGGCGTTTTAACTTCGGCTGACCATCTGATGTGAGGAACACGTTTAATAAAACGTTACATTACTATCAAATTAATACTGAGGGGAAACAGGACACACTCTTGGTCTCAATTTCCCAGCAACCCGTGACTCGTGCAGCTTTTGAACTGAAATGTATGCAGTGAACTCTTGGTATTCTTTCATAAATGTGCTCTAACAAGCATTGAATCTGACATCAGTGACAGTGGCCATACATCCTCCCCCTCGGTAAAGACTGAGAGATAAGTCAGAGACTCCCCAGAGGACACATTTGTTGCCTGGGCTTCAGACTAAGCATCTATCAGGATAAAAAATGACTGTGATTCTTCAGTCTCTCATCTTGACACTCACGCAAGACATTTCGTATGTGTTTACAACATAATGGGGTTAGACAGACACTACACATGGGCTTTTAGCAGGTCTGTCATTTCTTCAGTGCCTCTGCCTCGCTGCCTGTGCTTATCTTGTTTAAGATCTTGATTTTTTGTTTTCATTTGATTAACTCTGGAGCCTCAGCGCCCGACAACACCCTCAACGCAGCTAAGACAAAAAAAAAAATCTGTCTAATCAGTGTCCTCATCGTAAAAAAGTGATGCAGCCCCCAAAGGATGTCATTGGATACGTTCCAGATGAGTCATACAACTATGAAAGAAATGCGATTGGGGGGTTATACAACATAAGTCTCCAAAGCAATGATGAAAAACGAGGCATCGTTAAAATTGTAGCCAACTGCCGTTTCTTCCACGTGAAATCAAATTCAGATCTTAAACAACAGGCAACATGAATACAACATTCAATCTTTCACTCGCCACCTGGAGAAGGCCAAGATATGTGAGTTTTTACAGACTTCATTTAGAGCTTTTTATGATCCAAAATAAGAAAAAAAAAAAAAGGAGGGTGCTGGGCTACAACATGAGTGAGTGCTGCCATGGGGTTATACTAATGATGCAATGCCCGAGGCATACTGACAGGTCTGCTGTAGGGGGCCAGGCCTGAACTCCAGGCTGCTGATGCTCACTGCTGACAGATATTGACTTCTTCTGAAGCGAGACCTTGTGTGGATGTGTTGGCGATTACCATGTACTGCTTGTTGACACGTGGAGAGTGTCAGGCATATTCAGCGGTTTGAGGCCCCACACCACGACTGTCTGTTAGTCTTACAGGGCGAATGGCACGCGGTTAGTCATATTTAACTCGATGACTGGATTATGTGCGCTCGTTTTCTGGATTATAGGTTCTCGTTTCTGTCAGAGCTAATGGTGTTCGCTCTCTTAATCATCTGTTATTCTTTTATCCTCCCCTCTTTATCCTCAACCCCTTGCACCTGTGCTTCTCCCTGCCTTCCCTGATTGTCCAATTAGTAAAAACCTCTTATTTTGTGCTGTTCAGTCGGGCTTTCCCTGTCTTTTTTTCTCAGGTATGTGGGATCAGATCATGCTGCCACCATCCCTTGACGTAGATGCACTCATCTGCCAGAATGGGAGAATAAAATGGAGATAGACTTTTGTCATTATCCTGAAATGGAGCTATTTTTTTAATTTATGCACAACTGTTTTGGCTTTTTTTTGTGGGTGAAAATAATTCACTGACATGTTGTTACTTTGTAAGTGAAAAAAAAAAACATCAAGTATAACTGCAGAACTTTTGCTGTCAGTGTTGTAAACACGGAGCATCTGGTCACAAAAAAAAAAAAAAACAAACAAACAAAAAAAAAACATTGCTCGACTAAACTGGTCCGGGTACACAGAGACTTCACATAAATAAAACATTTTTTAAAACATTCACACGCTCTTTTTTTGTGCTTGCCAAAACAACCACACATCTGTATCACTGAATGGGCTTAAGCTCGGATCAGAAAGCCATTCGGGCCAAGCTGCTCAAGTACTTATTTTCACTGTTTGACAGCCAAAAGCCGGTGTAGTGGTCTGAGACACATCTGCCAAATGAGTGAAGTTAACGGCAGAGGCAAATCCATACAAAGGACTGATGAACTACAAATAGCACCAAAAACCAACAGAGCTGCTTGTGAATATTTTGTATACTGTACATTACAGATTGCGAAAAAATAAAAAATCAGCGTCAAGAACAAAGAATGACAAAAGTAGGATCGTATTATTTCGACAGAGCGGTTCATTCTTCTCAGTTCACCCACTCAGTGATGCTCATATCTTCAACAAAACTATCATTTCACTCTTGAATTTCCAGGTGATAGAGAAATATTGTTGAGCTTCCTCTTTACAGTGATGTCACCAGTCCACAGAGGAAAAACATGTTAATCCATTTAAAAGTCAAACTTTGGTAATCATCAATTCTGTGTTCTTCAGGATCATTTTCTGTCTTTACTCCATGTTTAAAAGACACGCAGAAACCACTAACAGCCAATACACCATGATGAAAAATAAAAACATACATGGGCATAAAAAAAGCAGCTCTTTGTCAGATCCCTCAGCTAACTTCCTGTTTCCTGTTTGTCTTCTTTTCCATTTCATGCAACGAAAACATTTTTTTTATCCTCTTTTTCATTTTACACTGAATTTTTTTTTTTTCAAATTACACTAGATGATAGAAAATCCCAGCGGCGCGGTTCTTACATCCCACTGACATCTGCCTCTTCTTTTCTACCTGCTGTGTGCTGACATCGACGTCAACTTATAGGCTATAGTGCTCACTTGCCAGATAATGCCACTTCTGAGTAGCCCGACTTATCTTAAAAATAACTATATATGGCATGTGTGCACAACTCAGATGTGGTGAAGATGCCATCAGTGTAAATAGAGGAAATGGAAACGGTACTATACAGTCATACGGACTACAAATGTGACAAAGATTTAATCAGAAGACACATCAATAACCTATTTATCACCATTACTTATAAACAGTTCCTTTATTAACTATTCTGTTGTGTATTTTGTTCCACATCTCAAGTTGGATTTGAGGCAAGCAGACTCTGCTGCTAAGGGACTCGCTCTTTATTTAATTCCAAAGGTGAAGCGAGAACTTGTGATAATGACTTCTTCCCAATATAGAGTAGCTTGGGGGGCTTCTCAACATTGATGCTTGCTTGACACTGACACCTTTGTAAAATAAATGCCTCCGAGTACATCCAAAGCCTTAATGTCAGTAATACAGTATTTCCTCTCAGTTTAGTCGAGAGGAGTTGTCATACTGCGTGTAGAGCGACAAGGGTATGTTTTGGTTTTTTTTATTATCACTAAATCTGCAGATTTTTTATCAATTCTTACTTAGCTTGTTAATCATCTTGATAAGATGAGATCATTTGGGCAACAGGATCCAAAAAATATTATGATTACAGCTCAACACTATGAGAAATGACAGCCTCTACGATGACTGCTTTGAGTCAGAACAACACATAACTGACAAAGAATAATAATATATTCTATAATAAGGACTATGTTTTGTGTTGGACTAATGTGTAGTAGAAGATTAAGCTATGTAACTATATTTGAACTTGCAGTAAATTAATACCATAGGAGAGAAGGATTATGGGCAAACATCACATAATCATATAATCCAAATATCCATTATATATTCTAATCAGATTTTTTAAAAAAACATTATAAATGTCATTTTACCTTGCAGAATTTGCACTCACTTTCCAACACAATTTAGCCTGCACGCACGCAGACTGATAATACAAATATGCTTAATATGTGACGAACCTGCCTCGGCTCTCATGCCTCCAGAAGCTCTCCGGTGATAACAGGCTGGAGAAATTAATGGGATTTTTATGCAAAAGAGAGATGGAAGATGTATTTTCTCAGACACATACACAAAAGGTATTAAAGAGGTTAAGATAAGGGGTCAGATACTGAAGCCAAATATCGCAGCCGGCAAAGCTCTCCGAGGAATCTGTCTGTGATCTGGAGTCCATCCTCACCTGTGGCTAAATGACACTCGAGCACCAAAACTGGGGTGGTGAAGCGTGAACAATAGGTGCCTTAGGTCGTCGTGAGAACACAAGGCATTGTTGCAAAGGGATGCTTATATTGACAATGTACACTCATGCTGGGCCACTGTAAGCCTTTTAACATATGAGGTATACATTCAGCCATAATGATGATGTAAGGGAGGAAATGTGATCATTATGGTGATTGAAAGTTCAGTTGAAAACATTTAAGAAATGATAAAGACTCAAATCAGGAAAAAGGAATAGAAAAAAAAATATATATAGAAATCATATATCTCCACAGTATTGACAGTAAAGGTCAGCTGAACCAGAGATTCAATTACTCTACTGGAAAACCTATAACGTGGAACCGATGTAGAGCACAGTATGGGGCTGCACTGCTCACTGTGGAGCAGCATGATCCGACTCCAAATATACACCAAAACAGCCAAAACACACAAACTCGAGACTTTTTATTTCCTGTTCCCACATCAGAGAGAATTTTGTGTCTAGCATCTCAGCTCACCTCAGGGATTACAATAGAGTGCAGTCAAAGTAAACAAGTGCACTGGAGCATCTTGGATCCTAGACAGACAGTCAGACTTACTGACAGAGGGACAGGAAAAGACAGTAAGTAGATGGATGGATAGATAGATAGATAGATAGATAGATAGATAGATAGATAGATAGATAGATAGATAGATAGATAGAT
>JBAJHX010000035.1:14014903-14141454 GCA_037176925.1 Amniataba percoides | reverse complement strand
TAGATAGATAGATAGATAGATAGATAGATAGATAGATAGATAGATAGATAGATAGATAGATAGATAGATAGATAGTATATTCTTGCAGCCAGCCGCATTGTCATAACGTTGATTAATGTTGGAGCGAAGCAAGCTACTAAAAGAAAAGATAAACAAATCCATGTGAAAACGGCTGTCTGAGTGCCACAATTTGATATCTGAAACTCGGCACAAATAAAGGCAATTTGAAGGGTAAATACAGAACTGTATGTAGGACACAGGCGGCAGATAGGAAGAAATGACAGATAATCGTCTCGCAAAAGAAACCTCGTTGACACATTTATCTCGAATTCATAAATAAATAAAAGTAGCGGCTGAAATGAAACACAGAGCTACAAGGGTCTCAAACTTTGTGCACAGCAGTGGCAAAAATTGCATTTTCAGTCCTCTGATTACTTTTTAATGCGAGGAATGATGACGGTGACGCAAAAAAAAGGAAAAGAAAAGAAAAAACACTCATCAACGGGAGCAGTTGCTCGAGAAACGCATCCGAGGCCTTTGTCGCCATATCATTTCTCTGTCTAGAAGTCCCGATCTGGTGCATTGTCACGTCTCATCAGCACGCTCTGATCTTATCGCTTGCTTGAGGACAATACACAACAGTGCAGATTAGCAGAGTTAAAAAAAATTCCAATTAATCAGGAGTTTAGTGGGAAAAGAGTTTCAATTTAATCTCCCAGAGGAGGAGGCTTCATGTACCTCATTGAAGCATGTCAGAGTTCAGGGGTTTAAGGGATTGTGGCACAGGCTTACCGCGTCTGGACAGGGACAGTTATTGAGTGCACTCGTCCTTGGGGTCGGACAAGGGCTTACGTGCAAGTGATGAGAGTGACAATGGCAGTTGTCCCTGATTGTGTCCTATAGCGTTTGGTTTTTGCAAAGAAAATGAAAAGACACTAAAAAAAGCGGAGGAAGAGCATGGAAGAATGCATTCAAATAAAGCTGAAACGATTAGCATTTGTTTGATTCAATTAGTGCCTGGGGGGATTAGTTGATTAATCAAATAGTCGAGAGGAAACGGCGGGGGGGGGACAATTAATTAATCGTTTAAGTCATTTGTCAAGCAAAAATGCTGCACATCCTCAGGTTTCAGTTTCCCAAAAGTGGGGATTATTTGCTTTCACTGCTTCATCTTTTCGCTGTGTGAATATCTTTGGAGAGGGAAGCAATTTTGAAAACATCACCTTGGCTCTGAGAAGTTATGACGGGGAGGTTTTTTTTTTTCTGTATTTTCACATCTTATGGACTAAGCGATTCATCTGATAAGGAGCACCATCTCTGTTCGAGCCTGCTAGCTGCATTATTTTTATTATTCTGTGCTTGTTCAAACAAAGTTAAGAGTCAGATCCATATTCATATTCTTGGCACCAAATCAAGTGTTCTCAGTTCCTTCTGCGGGTGGTTTGCAGTCGGCTGTGTCAAGTATGAGGCCACGGTGCCAGAAAAAGAGGTGGCTTGCCCCCAACTCGCTGCCCAGCCGGGATTGAGCTGTTGCCCCACACGAGGAACTTAAGTATCTCAGGGTCTCGCTCATGAGCAAGATTGATCGATTGCAGACCTTATTTTTGCATTGCAGTCAGCAAACAACCGTTTGGCCGGGCTCCTGGTGCCGAGGATTAAGATTCAACATTCAGGCTGATTTTTTTTTCTTCTCTGGTCATTATGTGCTATAAACTCTTCACTGCATTATCCGTTTGTTCATCGTCGGTGAAGGACACAGCTCTGAATATCTGTCACTATCAAAATTCTGCCTATGTCAGTCCATCGGGTTAATTAATTCCGGGCTGATGAAAGGGCCCCCTCCATATGTTCACCTGTATAAGCAAATGTAACCAAAACACAGCTCAGATTGCACTCCACGGACTCACTCCTGCAGTCGAATCTAAATCAAAATGTGACATTGGGCACAGATTCAATAGAATACCTATGCTTATGTAAATTGCTGATCTAACTTTGTTTGACATTTACATGCACAGAAAAGTCCTGTTGAATGTTGATGCTCAGGGATGTTATGTAACGTTGCCCTCCATGGTCACAAAATACATCTCTTTTTGGAAAAGACAACGTTGTATTCGAACGGGGAAAAAAATGATCCCGCAAACGTTAATTCATTGTGCTGGGTCTGACAAATAGCACACCGGTATGTCCTTACCGATATCATCCGTCAACCCCAAACAGGTCAGGCCCTTGCTCCCTTCCCGTGCTTCTCGCCTCACCCTCACTCCATTAGGTGACACCCCAAGCAGAGGTTCGACTTCAGGCGCTGAATCGGTAATATCCGCGCTCCTCCAATGGTGTTGATTATTCAAGTCCTACAGATCAGGATCCCTCTTTGTACTTTTGTGCGATTTAATATTTCACTTCATTGCCTCTCTCCTCTTACTATTGTCCTCTTACTTTATTCTCTTTCTTTTACACTGGAGACTGAGAATTTTGACTCAGACATTTTTAACTTGGTCTCGCGCGCACAATTACTTGTCAGTGAAAGTAATTGAACCAGACAATGTACGTCCTCCTACGTGATTGCGGCTCAGGTCGAAAAAACGTTGAATAATGTCTTTTTCCAATTCTTTATTTTTGCAACATCATTGTATTGTTTAATAACACAAAGCCTCGAAATAAATGTTGAATCACACAATTGTTTTTTTTTTTTTATCCATACATCTATCATATAAACATCACTGCGCTGTGGGTGTAAATGCTTCTTTGGGTGTAGAGAAAGAATCGTCTTTTCAGTTCTTCTTTTAAACTGTATGGATTGTGAATTTGTTCATTTTTATTTTCTGCAGCATCTTTTCCTTTTTCACATTATCGGAGGGGAATGCGCACACACACACACACACACACACACACACACACACACACACACACACACACACACACACACACACACACACAAATGCAGCCGTTCCCCAATAAGCTCTCTTATATTCAAACTGATCCAGATTAAATGAAAATGTCATTGCTGTAAATGCATGCACCCATACACACATTTTTATGTGTAATTTAAAAAAAATAATAGATGTGTGTTTGAAAACCTGAAAGGGGAACTGCTCCCTGGGATTTTCATTTGCAGGCAGGAGATTTTTTTGCTGGCTCTGCAGAAGGCACACAGTCATGATTGAGTGGTTTTTCTTGGATCAATAATCGTGGACTATGCGGTATCAAGGACAACAACAGATTCCTCGATCTCGGCTGTCCCCCCTCCAACACCTGCATCAAGCCCGTCATTTTGAAGACAGGGTCCCGTGGTTAAACGGCAGACACGATGCGCAGTCACGATTAAGCACTACACCCAGAGAGCCGAGGCAACGGTGGTAAAACAAGTTCTCATTAGTCACCCATTCCCTATTCTGTATCTTGCCTGGAGCTTCTCTCGCCGCACATGCTTTGAATATATTCACACCTCACATACACACCCATACACGGATGTTCACACATGTTCAAATTCTAATTTGAAAACACATCTGAAATGGAATTTGATTTCATTTTAATGGCATGTTTTATGAGGCTGCTGGACACCTCCTGAATAATTACACAGAGCTGTATCATATGAATGCTTATTTGTAATCTGCTTTGGTGTAGCCCTTAGCTGGTCTTCCTGATGAGCTAACTGGCTGGTTGGGATGGGTTTTATGCAAGCAGCGTGGGAGGTTTACATTGTATCAAACTGCCTTCATAGCCTCCAGTTCATCTGCTTGCTTGTTTATCTGTTTATCCCTTGCCATTACTGTAATTAGGTCTTTGTACTGGAAGCCACGGCAGTCGTAACAAGAGCTCAGAACAGCATGTGAAGACAGAATGATGGTAAATAGGGCAAAAGCAAAATGGACTATGTGTACAGCGCACTCTCTGAAGAGAAATAAGTCAGGGGCCTGGCAGCAGTGAATGCTGTAATTGCTCCCTTCAAAGAGCCCCTGCCTTGCCAGGACACAATGGAATGACCTTTTTGTGATTGCAAACCTCTATTAGTGGTGAACCACAGTGGTCAAAGCCACGGCCTTCTCCTTTATACTGTCCTGCGCAGTTGTCAGTCTAATTATGTAATTCAAGTGTTTTTATAGCATCAACATTTCTCTCATTTATATTAAGGGGCAGTGGTCTGTGTTATTTCAATTGGAACAAGGCTGAGTTTTGTTTTGTTTCCTGCTGTTCGCGCCGTGTCCTTGTTCGAGTCACTTTGGTGAAAAGGAACACACTCCCTCGCCGTCAGCTCAGATTTTCACCATCTGGCTGTTCTTTGAAAGAGTGACAGTTTTCGACATGGTTGTTTGACTTACTAATTTGCTGTGGAAGTCCTTCTGTGACGTAGGGGGGGCCACGGGAAACACACAATGCACAGCGAACTTCAATGCACGACTGCCGCACGCGCTGAATGAATGCTTGTCATTCTGTGTTTGAGGACAATACGCAAGAGTTCTGATCTTAAAACTCATCAGCAAGTTATGCTTTACAGAAGTTTACTTTAATAGCAGGTAATGAGGCTTAAAATAAACGTATTGACTATTCCAGTGTAAAATGTTTCACCTCTGAAAGTAATTGCACAAATACAAACGGACCTTAGTAATACCCAGGTTGAAGAGAAACAAGCTTAGCAGCAATATGTTGCCCAGAAAAAAAAGGCCCAATAAGTAGGATTTTTTAAAAGTAATTATTTTCTAAAAACAGATAATCATCAGTCCTCCTAATTTAACAAAGAAGACACCAATATTGTCATCAGTCCTGATAAAGCGTAGAGCGCGGAACAGACAACGCTTCAGCAAGGTTGAGACATTGCTACTCATTCGTTTTCACCACCAGTGAAAGCATCCACGAGCCAATATGCTAAGATTGCTGAAATATTAACTTTGCCAACATAGCTTGGACTACACAGAACACCAGATGCCACCTAGAGAAACTGCTGAATCAATGACATGGTGTGGCTAAATGAGGTAGAAGTGAGAGAAAAGTATTGTTTTCTCAAGGCGATTGCTGATGTAACAGGACAGGCCGAGCAACATTTCATGAGGGGGCGTAATGTTGTGTTTTAATTTGGGCGCTACCTCTTTCAAAGTCCACATTTCAAGGCTGAATGCATCCTAACAAGTCAACAAGGCTGCTCCAGAGGCTCCTCCATAGAGAGAGACGCAGCCTTCTGTGGCCCAAAACTGAAGGACATGAGGCAGAGTTTCCTTCATACGCCTTGGTATTCCTCACTGACTTGACTGGTCACTTTGGCGCTTTTGTACACAAGCAGACTTGTGAGTCAGTCAGTCAGTGTGAAATTCATGCTGCGGAAAGTACAGGAGGGAGATATCAAGCCATTGTAAGCTAAATTTCTAAATATCATCAATCAAAAACTTTGGCTTGATGGTACACATGCAGATGGATGAATGAATGAGTTGATAAGAGGCATTTCTTACACATTAATAAAAACTGAAGTAAAAAAAAAAAGTGACATCATGAAAAGTAATGTGTTTGAAAATGGCTCTTCTAAAATAAAATATTTTGCCCTGCAGTATTCTGTAGTGTACCCGTAGTTTTACTTGCACACGATAAGTCTGTTTATACATATCCACAGTAATGTGACCACTGCTAATACAGCGCTCAGGGCTACATAAACTGACAACCCCTAATGATAATCCATTTACATGACTTAAGTGCTTATTTTGGTTATGCATAGGGAATGGTGGAAAGTCAACTGGTGGCAGACTGACACCAAGCAACAAGCTATAAATGGAGATCCTGCGAGGAGGCATCACTCGAAAGTGATGGATCTAATTATAGACGTGTGTAAGCTTTTTGCTTTACAGGATTAAAATTACCCCACAACCTCTATGCCCACAGAATTCTCAATGTAATTAACATTAAAATGTATGATGTTTTACAGAAGTGTGAAAGTACCGATGCACCATATGTCTGATCTGTAAGCATACTGTACCTGCCTGCCAATCATACACCCCATCAAACTGTCAGTCATTTGGCATCTTCTAGGAAGGACGAGCTGCTGCCCATATGCAATGCATAAACATAAAGCTCTTATTTAAAGGCTAAATAATTCATTAAAGGTCACTACGGTTGTTCTCATGCAGCTGAGAAACTCAGAAATACACTGTATCATTTAGGGCCTCAAATTTATCTTCAGTGTTCCAAGATTTGGCTGCCGGGGGCTCAGTAAGTATCGCATGAATAAAGAGTAGAATGGATTCATATGGGTGGATTTGCCCTTTACAGACAATCAAGGATGCACATGAACCCCTGGAGCAGAAACAAACCGTCATCATAGTTAATTCCTGGGCATTTCCAGCCTTTAGCGACTGCACAAGTTGGTGGAAGGAAAAAATAAAACAACTTTTTGACATGCAACATTGATAAAACAATAATGGTGCTAGCTATCATAACAGATGGAGCGAAGTGGCAGTAATAATGCTAACCCAAACAATGCCAATAAGTTCGCTCTTCCATGTGGTGAAAAATTGTTAAATCATCCCTGACTATACTGGGGCAAGCTGGAACGGAGCCACCCTCTCCATCAGTAGCAGTAGCAAAGACGAAATTTCTGCCATTTGTCATCAAAATAAACATTAGACATATGCCTGGTACAAAATCTTGAAATATTATTTTCATTCATATAAAACTGTACCAATACAGAATATAATACCTCAAGCCATTTTTTTTTATCACCTGCTGGGCAACACCCATGAATCACAAGACATTTTTTTCTTCCCTCGAAAACAAAATAAAACATTTCAGTGCTTTCCATTCAGAAAAAGTCAGCCAGAAAACCTGAATTACAAGCTGTCACCAAGACACACCGAAGCAGACCCTGACAGACAGTGGTCAACGAAGAACTGATATTAGTGCCAGAGAAAGCTGTTCGTCTGTTGGCCAAAGCACAACAGTATTAAAATCCAGGGCTTTCTCTTCTCTGCATCTTGTTTTTTCAGTTCTTCCCTTTTTATGTGTCAAGTTAAACAGAGAGCACTTTCCCTGATGATTGGTAACAAGGCAGTGTATACTTTAAAACTCACTGGATTAGAAAAAAAAGCAAAAAAGCAGCTAATTAGAGTGCACCAGCGTAAAGCACAGATCAGTTGATTTCTCCTCGCGGATGGGAGTTTCCCCAGCAGGGGTTTAACATGCCTTCGAAACCCCAATCAGCCCTGATCGGATCAGCCCAGTTCAATTTCCACAATTTGAATGGGTAACAGATACTCCAAGTGACCTGATAAAGAGCCAGTGTTCTATAACATGCTCTCCCTTGTGTGCGAGAAAGGATGTCAACCTCTCAGAGCCTCATTTTTCAATTCTGTCCACTATTTCTGTCATTTGTGTAGGTTAACTAACACCAACAAGCAATACTGTATTGATAGGATTAAAAATAAAATCCAGCAAACATGTCTGAAATGAAGATGAACCTAAAAAAAAAAGGTGCAAAATACAAATAATGAACCCCATCAGAATCAACTATGAACTGCTCACAGAAAAAAGAAAAGAGATTAAGCATTGGCCTTCAAAGTCCCCAGACTTGAATATTACTGAATATCTGTGGTTATATCTCAGAGGTACAGTGCATAAAAAATGAGCCATGAATATGTCTGAACTGAGGGTGTTCTTCAGGGAAAGGTGGAGAAAAACACCTGAATCAAAATGCATAGTTGCCAATAAGGCTGCATTTTCGACATATCAGATGTTTCTAAGTATGCTGTGTTCAAAAATGAATCCCTGCAGAGGCTGATTTTTTTTCACTTGGAAAATTCTATGAAATCAACAATTGTCAGATGTGACCAAACTTTTATACAAATAGATATTGTTTTTCCTGATCCACTGTGTACCTGCATTTGTATTGTGTCTGTATTCTGTGTGTGCCTCCCTTTTTGCCTCTGCTGCTTATGTGCACTCAGTGCATTGTACATCAGTGGATTTACTCCAAATAGCACGGCTCCCCCCTACCACCAGTCATCCCCTCTATTTTCTGCATGTTACGTGAGTAGCATTGATGTAACATCCCCAGACACTGCCCTGGGTTTCTTATTCAGGAGGTATAGGGCCTCTAAGTAGCCATCTATCAGAAAATCAGTGCCCCAAAACCAGTTCTAATTGTGCTCAGACTCTCTGGTGGCCACTGCCAATGCTGCATCAGATTAAGTGTGTATGACCAACCCATTAATTTCCAATCCATTGTTTCATGAGCGCTGTAGCCCCGTCAGACGTGAGCGTTGTTTGTTTTCAGCCCTTCGCCCCTACTTTGCTTCTTTCTCTCCCTCGCTTTCTCTCTCTAACTTTGTTAGTCTCCCTACTCCAACTTTCTCTTCATCCCTCTTTTTGCTGCAGCTTTGAGCTTGGATACATGAAAGCAGGGCAGCTAGCCAGTCCCAGCCACGCTGTAGGACATGCTTGTTTGTCATGGATGCCTCTCAATGGGCAAAGAGAAGAACAGCAGACAGTGTTGCTCTGGGCAACACAGCCCTCCTTGGGTATGGTGACTTGAGTCACAGGGTACATCTGTCTTTATGTCTGTCATAAGTGCTTTCAAGAGCCATTAGAGATGTCCATGGCTGCACTGGCAGATTAATCAGCTTTACCTCTTAACCTGCACAGAACTCATATTAATTGAAGTTGTATCATTACGAATGCACGTTGAGTGGCTACCTATTGTTCAGACCAACATAACTTCACTTTATAGTCCATTCTAGGTCACGATATTTCAAACTAATCAGACAGAATGATAAGGTAATTATATAAGAGACTTTACAGTTTCTCATTTCATAGGATTCACTATTTAAGCCATTTCTTTATACTCTTGCCTTTCATGTGTTTGTTTTTTTCGACAGACTATCTTGTATAGTTTGTTTCTGCCTGTTGTATTTATACAATTTTTTTAATTCTAGGGGGAGAGAAAGCTTAAAAAAAATGTCACATCAACTTTCAAGGTGAACTCTCTCAAGATAACAAACATATTCCATTGCATATGGCAGAAACAGTAACTTTTTTCCTCTCCTTTTTTTCTGGCCAGTATTCCCTCAGGTTTGGTCGAGCAACACATGAATAGAATAGCTGTTTTTGTCACTGCCATTTCGCACCGCACAGGTAGCTTGTCTGCTGGAGGTGGGTGCCGATACACACAGTCGACAAGAACCAATAGGGAACAACCATACAGACTGTCAAACAATTAGCTTCAGTGTGTTGATTCTCTGTAAGTTTCGCAGTCGCCTACGAGCAACCTTTCCCCGTTACACAGACAGTTTAATTACGCAGACATTTATTTCATGATAATATTGTTTAACTGAACTTTGATTACAGTTCTCCTCCACCAGCGACTCTAAATGTGTACAAGGTTGCAGCATCCTTTCTCTCCTTCTGGTCCTATACCTACATGCTTTTTCGCCTCTATCTCACTGCCTTGCTTACCTACGCTTATTTGCGGCCCACCTTCCTCTACCTGTCTCTCTCCATCCCCCCCAGCAATATTCCATATTTTTGTAAGCTTCACTTTGCATCTTTTAGCTCTCCCTTTCCCCCTGCTTTGCCATACTCTCGCTTCCTCTTTGAGATGTGGCTGTCATGAGATGAAAAGCTAATTTTTTGCGACTCCCTCTTTCCCCTCACTCAGTACATCACCCTGTCTTTTTGACTGCCTTTCTCCCTCCTGCTCTCTCTGCCCCCTCTCACTTCCATCCTAAATCAAGCAGAGAGGCGCAGCCAGGAACTGTTCAAACAAAATGCTAATGGTCTGCTAATGGATCCCTGCTTTCCATAGCTTTGCCTGGTAGCTGGCAAACTATAGAGTCTGCACAAGATTTTGCACTATGCTATGAAACAACGGCCTGGCCTGAAGACATACACCCATAGCCACCCTATTAAGTGCACCTGCTTTATACAGAGTGAATACGCAGTGTTAAATAAACATTAGATTACTCGAGACATGTGGTCTAATGATATGATGCCGGTGGCAGATATGACAGCTCAGTCGCTGTTTTGGGGATTTTCGCACATTACTCCTTTCCGTAATCTTATGTAAGACACAGATGGGTGACCAAGGTATCCAAGTACGCATTACTTGCAACCGCATTAACCCAACATCATTTTCTGCAGCTCCTTCTTCCAACTCCCACTGCGGGACCTCCTAAGTGCTCTTATGTGGCCCTTCCAGCAGGTGATTTGCCAAGGTGTCCACTCACTTGATAGTGTTTGAAATTCTTGCAAGAAAAATGAGCCCAGGTGGCAGAACAACCTCCTCATGGCTCCCCTCTCAGTGTGGAGCGGCAGTCGCTCGACTCAAGGTCCCCCCCAGATCAGCAGTGTGCTCACCCCATGTTGCAGAGAGCTTTTTGTTGTTGCAACATGGATGACTTTAGTTTTGCATTGATAAATGCTGCATAATTTCATAATACATACAAGTGTAATGAGAACAATATGCAAAAATTAAGAAAATTAAGTCATTTGTCAGTACTCAGTTGTGTAAAAGAAACACAAATAATAAAAGAATGAGTTCATTCAGCGTGTGTGTACTCATTTGTATGCAACCTGGTCTTTAAGCCATTTGTAATTAAGTGTGTGTGTATATGTTAGACTAGCGAGAAGGAACTGAGAAAAAAACAACTGCTTTAGTTTAGTTAGTTTCAGAGGCACCTCTGAGTACGTATTCACAAACACTGTATCTCGCAAGTAGCTTGTTGGGCCTAGGAGTAAGTACAAACTATACCAATTTGTTTGCTCAGCTATATTCCCGTGAATACATTAAACAAAGATGAGAATGCAAATCTGCAGGAAACCATTCAAGGCGACCTATCACACTTGAGAATGCAAACAGGCAGGACAGCGTCTGAAGTGCTGCACGGCGAACATCACAAGAAGGGATGTCAGGAATGAAGCAAGTGGGAACAGTGATTCTTGATTAACCTGTCGCAAAATACATAAGCAGGCAGGCCCAGGTTGCGCCGTAAACAGAAGAAACCTCTTACACAAGGTGGGCACTCAGTCCTTCGAAAGCCATTTCTCAGCATTATCGATTCATTCCCTGCTTGGTGAACTGAATTACATTCGATCCAATTTGGTTTCCCACCTTTTCTCCTCTGCAGGACAGGAGACTTATTTGCATGAAGTTGCAATTCAAGTATAGTGGGTAGAGACAGGGAAACAAGGCAGAGGAGGTGAGACAGGGCAACAAAGCCAGAAACCAAATCATGGATCTATTGCTACTGCATTTTTTATATAGTTTTATCAAATAAAAAATAAACATTTGTTCTTCAAAATTGCAGTCTGCGGTACAAACTGTGAACACATGATGAAGTACAACATAGAAGTGGTTTAAACGATTCATCAGAGCAGGATGAGAATGTGGTTTCAAACAGGTGCCCTTGGTAGTTATCTTTTGTAAAGACAGGGTTGTCTTGGTAACTTTGAAAGTAGAAACATTCCTGGGTGGAGAGGAAACTGTGTGGCATCAGTTTCCTCACACACAGGTCGCGCATGTAACTAACAATAGTCAAGATCAGCCAGTTAGCACATTCAGTCTTGTTTCTTGTACCCTAAATCACACTTCAGCATTGCTGCATGTCTGCTCAGGACAGCCCAGCAGAATTATGATATAATGATGTGTAGACATGCCTGCCACATTTCCCTCTTTTCAGAAGAACACATCTGGTAAAGCCAGGGGCTGCTGACAGGACAGCAGGCTTATTAATGATTACCTTCAGCAGGTGTCCCATCATACTGTATCCTCTGACCTTTGCCTCTGAAGAAAGTCGATGGACTGCAACAGTGCCCAGTCAGATGCCCTTCCTCCTCCTCCTCCTCCTCCTCCTCCTCCTTGTGCCGCACCATCCATGTTAGAAAGCCAAACAGTCTTCAGCAAGGAAAAAATGAAATATGCATTACTTTCAAAACCATCTTTATTTTAGCATGGGTTTTAAAAACTTGGATATTAGTGAATTTGATGTGCATCATTACTTTCTGGAAAAAGCAGGTTGCCGGGGATCGTTCAGAGAATATGGGCTTTTGTTTCTTTCTAAATCTTTTTTATCTCCTTTCTGTTTTCTTCTCCTCTTCTCCCACAGAGATGCTTTTTTTCAGAATTCTGTGCTTTATGCCACACAATTATGCACGGATGTGGGTCAACATATCCTTATGACGAAAACTCAAAATTGATTACATATCTTGACAAGCACTCCAGCTATGCCATTATCAAATATTGCCTGGAATCCCTAAGCAGTGCTTAGGAGAGAATGAATAAATTCACTGTTCATTTTTTAAGACAGTCAGATGGGTTAGCAATCCCCACATCGCCCTTATATTATGCTGACAAAAACAAATTAATGACAGGTCTTAACGATGCCTCATCTGTTCTGTACCTGTGTGAAAAGTGAGGTGTTATCTAACACCCCAGCACCCCACTGAAGAGCAAAGCATTACCCCAAGAGTATCTTTTTTCAATTTTCGTGTGCTGTGTGTTCAGAAGAGATATCACGGGTGCCACTAGCCGTACTGCTTCTGTCTTTGCCCCTGTTTGAAGCTCCTGACAGGCAATATAGCCTGAATCTTCCTTCTGGGAAACCAGCAGGACATTCCTCAGATAGAGACCCTTTAAAGGGTTCCAGTGGCTCAGGCTCCAAGTGAGAGCAGAAGCTCCCATTAGTGTTTCCATTTCACTCAGAGTCTATTTGATGTTTCTGTCGCAAAAGACACGATTCTTGCCTTGCTAATTGGGTAAACATCTTCATTTGCTTCGATGTATGAATTGCCTTATTTTTACCTTAAATGCTTTATTTTATCACAAGGGAACTGTGGAAAATAAGGTCATGTAATTGCTTGCCTCACCTAATGATAACCTAAATTGCGATAGTTACACAATAGCAGGCATTTTCACATGTCACAGCAGGAAAAGCTCAGGTACAAAAATCATGTAACATGAACAATGCCTGCTAGCCATTTGGGTTTTCCAGTTTCAGAGCCCTGCCACTATGCAACATGTTTAGTGGTCCAGGTTACTAGGACGCTCAAATGGACCGCAAGCATTGTTAATGTTGTTAGGTACACGTGTGGGTTTCATGCAATTGGAGTCTAAATGTCTTCTATGAAAAATGTCTGCCCAGAATGTGAAAAGTATTTTCATTTTCTAACTTGTAATGTTTTTTTAGTTCGGTTGCACTAAATAAAAGATTTATTTTTTTAATTACACTTATTATAGGGGCTGTATATAACTGTTTACACGTGTTAAGCATTGTTGCCAATTTGTGAATACACAGTGAGACTGTAACACCCTGTAGACTGATTTCTATGTACAAGACTTTTTGTGCTCTCCTGAGTAGCTTTTCTCTGTTTAGCACTGACACAACACAAGTTAGTTAGCTTTGTGATCATGTTTCATATTTGTGCAGAAATTAGGTGAGATTATTTTTAATTTTGATGAAGCAGCTGCAGTGTTAGCATAGCTCTAAGAGATCCAAACGCCATTCAGAAAACTAGCATTTTAAAATTTGTTTGCTTGTTGTCTTATGAACCGACCTGACTAAGCATGAATTTAGACTTTTTACAAATCAGCATTATGATGTCGTTATTTTTGGATCCTTTTGAGCTGTTTATCGCTGTGAAATCACACCAAATCTGTTTATTTGGGATCACACCACTGTAGTAAGATCACAAGTTAATTATTTCAATATCTCAAGATAACAAAGCTTGTTTCCCTTTGAAAATGGGTTAATTTATCTTGTCATCACAAAAAGCTGATTTTTTCGAGATTGTCTCTAACGGAAAGATGTAATTTCTGCCTGTGTTAGACCTTGATTGAAGTACAGTCTGATGCTTTGATCAATAATGAGTACTCCTTGTTCTGACATTTTCAGCCTAAATCAGTTGCTCTAGTTGTCAAGACGCCGTCTATGCATGCTGACATGGCACACCCAAACTCTGATAACTATTGTATGTAACAAGAGGAAATGACCTTTTGTCTTTTTGTGATAACAGGTTCATTATCTCATTATCTTGAAATAACAAAGCTTGTTTTCTCAAGGTAAGGAAACTCCAAAACTCAAGATACGAGCATTAGAATAACTAAGCATGGCCAGTCTTGGTATCAGTGCTTGCTAATAAATGAGATAAATAGAGCTTAGTGCAACTTGATGTGTCAGGTGTAAAACAGGTCAGGATATTTGAGTTTGAAGGCCATATTAGATCATTTAAGGTGCAAGAGGCTAGACAGTTCTTCTTTGCTTTTTTCATATATTGTTGGATAATTAGTTGCAACCACTACAAAATTATGTAATGTGTCAAGTGCCAAACACAACACTACTGCACTGGCAAAGATAAACAGTGTTGACAATTAGACCCACATTGATTGAAGGACACTCAGTGGTGTTTTGCATAATCACAAACTATGGCCCTTTTTTATATCTAGTTTACAGGCACTGAATCAACATCTAGTATCAACAGAAAGTTGAACATCTAACGTCTCGCAGCTGTTGTGTGTGTCATAGTGTTCTTGCATGGCATTGCATTGTACTGTTATGTGCTCTTGTTATTGTATCCACTCCATGTATGTGCATCACTATCCTTAGGGACTCCACACCGAGCCTGTCATCCAATTAGGACTAAATCTGATTTCACTAAAAGGCTCCATCATTTAGGAGGTCTTTTAGGGAGCAGGCACTGAGATGCATTACAACTGGGGGATTGTTTGCATTCATTTTCACAGCAGTTAGCACATTCTGCTTCAGCTCTTAAGCAAATCTCTTACTGCCTCATGTTTGCTAGGGGCATCTGGCAGATGCAGATAGATAGATTTATAGTCCAAACATCATGTGCGGCTATAATCAATATTTTTTTTAGAATGAGGATGCATCAAATGACAATGTGGGAACAATACGACAACGTGAGAGGGAAAAGGAAAACTCCCCTCGGCTTTATGGAGCTTTATAGCAAGTTTCAGCTCATTGTTGAGCAGCCTGGCCCACAACTTTATAGTTTTATTCTCTCTCATAGTGCTATTTTTGGCCTCAGTGGGGAACAGTTTTGAGGCAAAAAGCTCCCAAAACCCACTGTAAGGTGCCTGCGCTGCACCGAGTGGCAGACTGTCACAATTAGAGACAAGCTGGTGATTATAGTGAGGCTTTTAGCAGTTAATAAGGCAGAGGAGTTGGTAGCGACCAAAACAGTGCTAAATATTATATATATGACTTAAATTCCTCATGTGGATGCAACTTTAAGCGAATGATAATTTTATTCTTTAAAGTCAGATGTGTAAATGAGCAATGTGCTAACAGGTTCACCATTTTAACTTAAAAAGTCATGATATGTCAGGGTAGTGTTCACGATTCCGACTGGTCAAATAACATCAGTCCTTGTGTGTTTAACCAGACCTTAAATCGGTGTGTCTTTCCATTGCTGTGGTTCAGATGTGGGGGTCAAATGTAATTCGCCTAAGACATTACTCTAAATATTCAACAGCACTGCTTATCTTTCTTATAAATATAACCTTTTCAAAATGAATGACCTAAAACTATGAAAATGAAAAGAATTCATTATGAATTAATTAAATTTGAGAGAGTAAGAAAAGAATCTTATAAAAAAAAAACACACACCTAAAAGACAGTTCTTAAATACACACTGCACAGGCTAAAGATGCTTATTCAACCACTTCAATGGTAAGACAGGTGTCAAAGGATAGAGGTACTCGCATGGTTGGCAACCAACATAAATGCTGGTCAGAGATGGATTTGAACTCAGGACCTTTGGGTGGGATGGCAGCTGTTCCAACAGCTGAGTTGAAACATCTGTCAAGGAAACTGCTTTCCACAAGCTTGAGGTTTTCTGAGGATACATCTAATTAGCTGCACACCTGTATTAGCTGGATGGTCTTCTGAAAGCAGAGAGTTCCGTCAAAACAAGTGATGAATAAAATCAAACTCTCAGGTCAGCCTCTGTTTGGATGAAACTCTCTGATCTGCTTCCATTGTCTTAAAGAATGAACTCATTAAAATTCTGGTGCCAGGAGCTGAGTTTACAGTGGCAGCACGGGTTTTGCTTGACCAAAACACTTCTAATAGGCTAGACCTCAAGGTTATAAAAATGGGAATGTATGGCCCCTCTTAGCTTTTGGGTCTAACAACATAATCCAGTCCCCAGCCAAAATAATAATAAAAAAAAAAAACACCCGAGGTCTTCTGATCTTCACTAAAACAGTGTGAACTCTCACGGCTCAGAAAGGGTGAAGAGGTCAGAGCGGCAATTTTGGGATGCACAACAAAGGCCTTCACAATGATTCAGCAGTTTACACGTACCTTCAATGAACAGCCACCTTCAGCTGGCAGGACTTCAGTGAAGGGTGATTTCAGAAGCATCTTTTTCAACCCGGAGATTTTTACGGCGAGGCAGCAGCACTAAGCACCAACCCGACATGATTCCCAAGCAAACCTGCACAAGCACACACCTAATTAGCCAAATGTCTGCACCTGTGGGATGTATAGACTTGTGAATAGAAAGTTGTGTGAAAGACTTGGGAAATTAAATCCCTCTGTTCAGACAATATGAACTTGTGGCACTAACCAATGAATGCGAACAGGTTTATCTAAATATAAATGTAAAATGCATTGAAATTTATGTTAAGAACAGACTGTTATTTTAATGGTAGCACATGTATGGGAGATTGGCAGTCCTCTCCTGATCAATTAAGCATTAAAGCTTCAAAACAGTAACACCCATGGGTAAGAGTTTTATATTTTCAGAGAGGAGGCTTATGGGAAAATTTAGATGTATAATTTGTGTGTGAAATATGAAAACTCTGAGCAGGATGTTTTCCAAGTTTTAAATATATATCTTTTCCCCTCTGATGATCCAACACTCTGGCCTTCCATAGACTTTATTTTAGCTTGCAGAGAAGCAAACAAATTGTCCAAAGAACATGAATCTGCTTTGCTGAGGGAAGAACTCTAATTATCGCTGTTGCAATATCGGCCGGTAAACAACCTGCTGAATTTTTCAAGTTGGCAGTATAATCGCACTCATCACCTTTTAAGCTCAATGAGATCACCATCTGTGAAAAACTTCTTTTTTGTAGTATTCAACTCTGGCTTAATGGCCTCTATTTGTTGAAAAATGCCCTGTTTAAGCACAAGTGCATCAGTTTGAGCGTGGAGTGACAGCCTGACATAAAGTCATTCTGACAGCCCCCCATTACAGTCTATTGGATGAAAGGGAGCATATCAATCTCCCCCTCTGTCAGGACTTTATATTATAGCAACCATTGAAGAGCTGTCTTCCTCTTCAGAGTTTGCGTCCTCCAAAGTCTTTGGACCAGCAGGTGCCCACACTATAAAATTCATTTTTCAATGCAAATGCCTTGAAAGCCTCATTTCAACAAGAAAGTTTTTTTTTCAGTCATTGAGGAATCACAATCATCCTGAACTGTTCCACTACAACATTACAGCTGCAGCGAGTAGGAGTGAGGAGACAGTGGACTTAGCTCGGTGGTTGTTTGTCTGCCATTGTGTCCACTCACTGAAGGTTTTGGTCCTTCAGCACATTCACGTGGAGGGCAATATGAGTAAAAGTTTTTTGTTTTTTGTTTTTTTTTACACAGGTTACCTAATACAACTTTAACCTGTAAGCATTAAACAGTTTTCAATTACCTTATGATTACTTGCATTTTGATCTCAGCACATTTCATTTTTTGTCAGTGCTGAAAAACCACAGTGGAAATGTCAGTTGCATTAACAGGAGAAAAAAATAGTCATATTTATCGCAACATTGAACACAATTTTCTAAGTTGTTCTAAAACAAAGATATATTTTCCTATATTTCCTGTATTTTTAATCAACTGATTTTGACATATTATGTATAAGAGCCTCAGGCTGTTGAAACACACTCTTTACAAGCTGGTGGACATACCCTGACTTCTTTTGACCTTCAGGAAGATGACTGACACTTTTATATGCTACAAACAATTATCCAAATTGATATGGATTTGCACAAAGGGCAAGAATGTCAATATGTATCAAGTATATTGAGAAGGTGAATTTATATAAACATTTTGAGGGTCACATTGGAAAACATGAAAGGATATATTCCTGAAGCAAGAGGTGGGAGCCCAGGTGTAAAAAGCAGACTGGAGTCAATTTCACGTATATCTTATATGATGATCTCTCAGAAGCACAGTATCAACTATTACTATCGCAAGCTCTCTGAGAACAGGAAATTTAAAATATGAGTCATTGTGGTATTTCTGGTAATATTGCATGACTTGCAGAATGAATACACTAAAATAACATCCACAAAAATACTGGGCATTATGTATACGTAGGTAAATAAGAACGGGAAGAAGGCTGCACCTTAATATCTCAGGAGGAAAACTGAGATATCTATACGATGATAGTGATAATTCCAATATGTTATGGGACTAGAAGCATGGCCTGTAATAATAGAAACCACAAACTCAGTATCAGCGGAGAGACTTGTTGCAGTGTTTGCTGTTTCACGCTCTGAAAAGATATAACAGGATTCAGAAAATTATCTTAAAGTGAAGTGTGCAGAACTTACATTTGTGATTTAAGCAATTATCAAAGATTGTTTCATGGTGCTATTTTGGCAGATTTGGTAACACTAGTAGTACCTGATAGTCACATCACTATTTCACAGTTTCATCTGGAACAAAATGTAGTATTGACAGAAGGAGCAGCACTGCTACTTTCAGCATCTACTCTGCCTGGAGATTCATTAGAAGCAGAAGATAAACACATTTGTACAGCAAACACCCCCAACCCCCCTCCACCGAACAAACTGTTTTATTCAGAGAGCCTGTCAGTGGTAGACTGTCTTCTCTATGCTATTATTCAGTCTCTGTCTCATTAGCCATTAGCATAGTCTCCACTAGTTCCTCTTTTCTGTGTTTGACAGTATTGCAAATTTGTGTACGGATCATTCCCCGTGCATGCATCACATTTACATATTTGCTGGGAACCCACTCGCGCCCAAGACGACTAACATACACAGTACAGGAAGCAGTTTAAGAATGCAAACACCGCACCAACTGGGTATTAGCCAAATGTCATTATAAGATTCATAATCTAGCAAGATATGCCATATTTGGCATCTTTTATAGGTATTGTCAAATTGAAATAAAAGTTGAATGAAAGAAAACAATAAAGATAAAGTAATAAATGGAGAGGTTTCCTGGTAAATAGATACAGCGGTATGGAAAACTGTAGCCAATCTCATCACATCTGGGGATTGAGCTGTTTTGTTTTCTGATTTCCAAAGCTTTCAGCTGAGTAAAGGCTCTGGTGGTTGGCATTCTTCATTCTATTTTTCAATCACACATAGTCTACTATCAAGTTCTTGAAAGCAGCTGGTATTTGGGGGCCATGGAGAGATTTTCTTCTGACCGGATTTTTTCAACTGTCTTCAAGGATTTGCCATCTTCATCTAACATGACATTCTGTGACAGCATATTTCTTGGCCAGTCCATTTCTTTGGAGAGGGACAGCTCGAGACACCTCAGAATACTCGAGAATTCTAGACAAGGAGTTCGGAGCCTCAGTTGTAATGAAAATAGAACGAAGCCATTTCTGCCATCTTGCAGCTGAGATTTTGACACAATAAATGATGTGCAACTCTGAAACTTGACATTATGAGAGTTTTAAAATGAAAGAAAAAAGAAAAAAAGGAAAGACAAAAAGGGGGTGATGAAGATAGATCTTTTGATTTGGGCTACCATGGAGTAGCTTGTGCTTAAAGACCTGAACACCTGCCAGAACCCTAGGATGAGGCCTGACTTATGCCCTCATATTTTATTACCTCTTGATGAGCAGGCCTGTGGTGCCATTAATCAAACGTGACATGGCAGACACATCCTCTTAAGCCTCAGTAAGGCTCAACTCCATCTTCTATCCCTCAGAGGCACTAGCATCCACTCTGCATTTTACCTTTGAAATTGCTCCGCAGAAATGCAAAGTAATTTCTGTGCGTTAAATTACTTCACAAGTTAGTCCATTAATATGACGGGCCAGCAAGGCCAAGCATGGTAATCAATGCCTTGGCACGTCAACAAGCAATATTTCTGGCAACATGCCTCACTACTGCTGAAAGCTACTCAAAGGTGGAATTTAAAATTGCACAATTCAATTCGGTGTAACAGAAGAGACTATTAATTCAGAAAACAGCCTCCTACAAGAATGTTCCAGTGCAGCCACAGAGCTGCAGAAGACAAATGGTTTTTTTCAAAGGGGAGGAAGTACATAAAAGTATAATGGAATTCCTACGAGTGTGTTGTCATTGCCTTATCTGAACTCAAAATAAAAGGTCAACCTGTCCGAGATGCACATTCCTCTGGTGAAACATGTCCACCTTACACCCCAGCACACCTTTTTATATAACAATCAACTTCATTGATCTAAAAATTGGAATTCGTGTCCAAAAGCTGCTTTTTTTTTGTTTCATCTCATCCACAACATCAGACACAGTGCTATGCTATGATTCTCAATGGCCTTTCCACCGTGAGTTTCTCCGCTGCCTCAGCTCTTGTCAATACATCTTGCTGACCTCCATATAGTGGCATCTCATCCCCATCTCATTAAAGACCCCCCATCCTTCTCTTTTATAATCCAGCGCTGTTGAGTATATTGAAATTTCTTTGTTGTGAGACTTTTAGCCCAGAGCCCAAGACTGTGGACATGTCAAAAAGTAAAAGGGCATTTGTCATCTGTTTTGCAGGTGAAAAATTGTTTAAATGTCATTTTTAGGCCACGCACAGTGGCAAGTAGCAATTTAAGATGCAGGGACTGAGCCACCAGCACCGAAAAAGAGCAAATGACAGAGGAGATAACTGAAAAATCTGATGAGAGGAACTAGTGACAGGGAAGCTGTCGCAACAGGTGTTGCCTGTCCAGATGATTTCATAAAGCCAGTGTGGTTGTGGCAAAGCAAGTGGGACATGTAACACTCTTATTGCCAGGACCCCTTGCTTTTTTGGGGGGGGTTGCTTTGTTTGATTCATCCAGTGTCTCAACATGCATTGTTGGACAAGTGTTCTACAAAGGCAGACTGTTATGCTGACTAAGGCTGAAAGCAGTCCACGAGGAGAGGACTACATTGTCAGGATGAATAGTCATGAAACAGTCACTCAGGCATCGACTAGTCCTGACCTATGTGCCATTCCTCATTTAGTCCAACTCAGGAGGATGCTAAGCTGTTTGAATCCCTCCCTTACAGGGCGCTGCAGTTAGATAAATGAAATACATTAATACATCCCACGTGCCCATTCAACACTCATTGATTTTGCTGCTGCACATGTCTGCATGAGCCTGGTAGATGAGCCCATGCAAGGTGTGTTTTTCCAGTGACCTGATGCAGTGAATACAAGTGCAACATGCAAGCTGCAAAAACACAGATCCTGATAAAAATGCATGATTATGGTTATTATTATTTCTGCCATCATGAAAATAAACCCAGCAGCCACGTCATTACCTTTCATATTAGCACCAGTGAAGTTGCATTTCTAAATTAGCTGAATCTCAATCTAGCTGGACAACCATAAACCAGGCACCGTCTCCCTCACCTCAACCATTAAAGACATGGCAAGTTGGTCTTGAGCTGTATTAAACTAGGCCTATAAGAATTTATCTGTTGGCTCTGAGCTGGGCCATTTTCTCCATCAGTGCTCACGAAGATGCACAACATAATGGCAAGAAAAGAAATGGCTACCTTCAACAAGCCTCCTTCCAGACTTGAATTATGCTCCATTTTGCACGTTATACAAGTAGAAAAGTGTTAATTGTTAAAGCAGGTGTGACATCTAAAGTAAGTCTTTCTTTAATGTAGACATATGTATAGATGGTAACTCACAGCTGTCACACTGCAGAGACAGATAGAAGTTCCAAACAATATTTTGCGTCGTTGGCTTGCTCTGTTGGCATTTTTGCTCAGTGTTTGATATGGTGTTTGGTAAGTTTCAAAGGGCATTGCTACATAGTTGTTAGGGTTAGTTGGTGTTCTGAATGGTTGGCAGGGAATACTGCCTGGGAGTTTCTTGGATGTACTGTGTGCTTGCAGTAGTCACAGCAGTACCACAAGCAGCATAATGGGTTTGAACTTTTTAGCACTATGGAGAGCAGAAAGAAATCTCACTTAAGAACCATGGACAGAGCGAAAGGAGAATAGAGCATTTGATGGTATTGATAGGTATAACTTATATTTTCTTTTTTTTCACTGGGAGAGAGAGCAGGCATATGAACGCACTGTTAAAAATGATCCGTACAGAGCACATCCAATTACGACAGTCACAGTATTTGAGAGTGCCGCATGCTTCTGTTGCCAGTTAAGGGTACACCGGCCTGATCCTCCCCGGTCAAAAGGAATAGGCTGACACACTCAAAATGTCTGGTGTCCTTAATTACCGCCTCAGAAGGTCATGGTCAAGAACGCTCCAGTGACTCAGGATATATGAGGTCATAAAAGTGTGCAAGCGTGTGTGTGTGTGTGGTTACCTGAAATCAGAAATGTAACCAAACAGAAATGAAAATAAATGCAGGGGTCCACAGCAAACCTAAACCTACAAACCTAAATGCCATTAGCAATGTAAGCATGCAAAGCAGTACTTCAAACGGCCTCCAGAGGTTACTCCAAACTTACACAAAGGTCATATTAGGCATAGTGTTATACCTACATGTGTTAACAGTCCATAATTCTCAATTTAATGCTATTGTGAATAGAGCTGTTTTACTAATCACAACAATAGACAACAGCAACAAGAGTGAAATAAATACTAACATTCAGCACAATATTAGTGTGCACTACGTTCATGGATGTGAACATGTCATCCAGGCAGCTAATGCCAGCATTGGTGTCATGCTGAATTGTGCCAATCAGCATGCTCTCTTATACATACTATAATTATAGTTACTTTACTGACATTACTGACATTTGCATGCACGCACACAGGAACTTACAATCTGACATGAAATGGAGTTTGATGATGTCTATGGACACAGGGAGTTTCAGCACTAGTTTAAAATGTCTGTGTGTGTGCATCGAAGTAAGGATTATAGGTGTCAGTTAAACTGGGAGGCAAATGAAATAATATCAGCTCAGTGCCTCCTCTGATGACTGTTTAACGTTCCTGCAGTTGGAGAGACAGAGTGGTTTATTCTGATATAAGAAAACCACCCAGCGCTGTCTCCTGCCTGCCAAATCAATCTGCAGTTTTCACTGAAACCACTATATTCTAAGTCACCAAATTCTTCACACATCCATACGCCAAAAAATCCATCAGAAGCTACAGCAGCATATTTGTTAATATTTGTCGTCTGGTGTGTGGTGACCAAATTAAATGACCTTCATAATGTTTGTGTGTCTGAATAAAAAACTGCACTGTGCATGCTATGGACTCTGTTAATGCACGACATGAGATAATTTTCCTTTTTTATTTCCAGATTTGTGTCCTGCCTGAAATGCAGATACATGGAGGAACAGTGCTGGATGCATCAGGCAGGTATTGCTGCAGTCCCCTTTCCCTGTTCAGTGAGGGCTTCTCAAGTTTCACATACACACTCGGTGTGCTCTTTGTCCAAGCGTTGTACACATTGTCCTCAAAACTGCATCTCGCACACTGTTCTTGACCCAAGTCCTGACCTGATGTGTTTGTTCTTCTGTGGCTGTCAGTCAGCTTTAAAGTGATACCTTTTTGCCATTGTTGTGTTGTGATTCCTAGTGGATCCAAACCTTTGTTTATGTTTGGATCACAGAGTGTGCCTTTAAAAGCAGTGAGAGAGCACTGTAGCGGCGTTGAATAGTTGTGAATGTGTGACATGATGGATGCTCGGGGCCAGTGTTGTGGAAAACGTGATTCCACTTCACACCTAATGGAGTGGCAAGCCAGCCCCTAGACTGCTAGAGTTCCTAAATAAAGGTCCAGACATTTTGCCAAGCTGACAACACTGCTGAGATCAAATTAAAGCTTTACTATCTATCTCTACTGGCATGGTCAGGCAAAGACTCCCAAAATGATGTGTGACAAAAGTATAGATAGCCCACAAGTGTTGAAATCAAAAATCTAAAATATACTTGAGAACTCGTTTACGGCTTCAGCAGAGTTTTCAAGTCTGAATCAGGCAAAGTGAAAGAATCTTGCTCCAGTTATTCAGTAGTTGCAAACAAAATGACAGCAAATACAGTAAGTCGGCATCCTTCTGTTTGAGGATGGTAACATCACAAAGCCTTGAGCTTCAAACAGAGCCACATTTCATATCTTATCTCTACGCAGTGAGCTTTAAGCAGGCACACATGAACACATGGACACTGAGAGAGAGAGAGAAACAGATATAGCCAGAGAAACAGTGAGACAAAACGCCGCGCTGCTTGTAACCTTTTCTTAAAGCACTGCAACGACGGGTATTTAGGCATCACAAACATAAAGGACAGCAGTGGGCAAACGGGGCTGCTGCCCCGGTCTGACCTCACTAGAAATGGGAGGACTTTGATATTCCCTGGGCACACGACACAAGGTACTCAGATTAAAAGCCTTTTATTCACCATGACCTTTCTCTTGCCGTCTTTCCTCAGAGAAATCTTCCCTCCTTCCACTGCCATCTCAGTGACAGGCCATCCCCACCAAAACAAAAGGCCAAGTGGTAGGGTGACACAAAGTCAATATGGGCGACTTGTTCGCGTTTGAACACATCACACAGTAACCTCTGTGTTATTGTTGCTTATACACCAAACTCATAGGGGGGAGAATGCAACCTGAGATGGGACACATTGATTAATCACCATTGTTCAGAGCCCGATGTATTTCTAACTAAATGTAGATTAACTTTAGTCATTAATGTCAGATGCTGAAGGAGTGCATTTTGTGTTTATCAGATTTTTCATCTAATCCACCGCAAAACTTTAAATTAACATTTTCAGTCTTTTGTTTCTTGGGTTTGTTGTAATCATTTACATTTAACAAAAGGTACTCTATCATCCAGGGCTCTGTGACAGAGACAGACTCGGTGACAAGAGTCGGTGTGACACATACCTGATTGGGTTCCAGTCTCCATCTTTGCCCTCAAACCTCGGTCATTATCACCTTCCTCTGTGTGGACGTGACCTCTCGCCCTCAATATGTCATGTCTGTGGGTGGACACCGAACTGATGCCTTCCTTAATCTTGTATTTTGACGCTTTATGCCGCCACTACAGCTCCCGTGAGGTCTACACAGCCCACTTATGTCAAAGGTTTGGGAGAGGCGTACGCGCTGGCTGCTGGACTAACAAATATGACAAAAATATAAGAGAATGCCATGCCTCAGCTTTTTAGATCCACTGACACTATGACCATAGGACTCCTCTTAAACTGCGCCTTATTATTGCTCACTGCTAGTCCTGCCTACTGCTAACAGTATTATCTGTTAATACTTTCATGTCATGTGGAATTAAATCAGACATTTTTTCTGCGATTTTAATAGACATATATATCCTGTGGTCTCCTTTTACAAAAAAAATCTGACACTAAAAAGGAGGAGTGTCTCTTTCCTTTGTTTTCCTCCATCTATCTTCCTGTCTTCGCATTAATTCAACAGAACGGATGTCCATCTACCTGGATGGAGACCTTATTTCGATGCAGCCATTCTGCTATGATAGGCAGAGCAGACAGTAACACTGAGCCAGACAGCAGATTGCTGCAGTACACAAGAGCAACAGACTCTGAAGAACAACCCACATTAGTTTCCCTGCTTAAGTCTCCTCCTCATCCAACATACAAACATGAACACATGTCCTGTTCCTTAGCTTGTTGAACGAGCCACCAGACAAACACTCACTGGGGAAAAGTGCGCCGCTAACATCAGTTTGTAGGATAGATAGCTAATTAACTGCTCAGCTGCAGCACATTAGTACAGTATAACAACAGTATGTAAATACACCTGCATATGTCAATGTGGTCTGGTTAGATGCCGGTGCCATCCTTCCTCTATGAAAGCACTAACAATGCTCTGTCTGTCCATCACATGTAGGCTACGCCGCAAGTTTGTTTGCTTTGTCTTTCATTCCCTGCGGTGTAACACCGGCACACTGGAAGCCTGCCAGCTGCTGTCAATCAAACGCAGACGCCGACATTTCCCCAAAGACCTTTTTTTTCGCTTCCTTTTAATAATACAAAACTATTGATAATGCAATTCAAAACCATGTTGACATTACTTTGTAGTGATGATTAAATGTGATTTCATTTTAACTTCAAGGCGTTAATTGAGGATCTTGTCTTTAAGGCGTACCAGCAGAAATCCTAGGGTGTTAAAGAGTTCAAAAGACAGGGGACAAATTAAAAGTAACCCTGGCAGACATAAGAAACCTCAAGCCATGATTAATCAGACTGTCACAAATCAAGGTAAGCTCCTGACAGTTCTGTTGCTGATGACATCTTACACCTACTTTACATTTTCTAGTTTTATTTGTACACCTAGAAAATAGTGTTTTGATTATTGTGTTATGAATTGAATAGTTGGAAGGTCTTGGATTTATGTGGTCTCTTCCATTAGCACAACAACAGTTTTATTTTTTAAGGATTAAAAAAAAAATCAGTCAGTGTTATTATAAGATTGTTTGAAAAGGTTGCATTTAATAAGAATATATAGATTTCACTGCCTGGAAAAACGTAATAGGTAGTTTTCATTTTGTAATGTAATGTGCATTTTTAATGATATTAAAAATGATTATGAGCAACAATGTTTTCTCCTTGCTGTTATGTTTAACACATATGGTGATGTGACTCAGCGGGACATAAATGCTAAATATTAGTCTGCAAAAACAAACCGCGACTGCAAATGCACACCCACAAGCACACATAAAGCTGACATCTCCCTCTCCTCCTCTGCCACACACACACACACACACTTTGTCTTTGGTGTGTAGATAAAACATGGAATATAATCATAATAATTCGATTTGAACGCACATTAACATGTATGTTGTGCCCCTAAATTCATTACGGCTGTGCTTTTGGCTGGAGGCTTTGTTTGTCATTGTCCAATTGGTCCATGCCACCCGCTAGTAACTTTATCTCTCCGTCCAGCTTTCCATCCACCATGGCCAATTCCTCCCTCCCTCCACCCACAAAAAACTGTCCTCTTTGCACAAGGCCCCCTCATTCATTCTAATTAAGCCAACTGAAACTAAATAGCAGAAGCTTTGTTTACAAGGGGCTAGCTGTGCTCAGCATTCTGTTCACGGAGGCACTTGTCTTTACAGCCAGTCAGGGGTTTATCTAGAGCTACACTTACTGCTTACACTAATTTACATTTGTGTTTTCCTCTCCACTTATTTTACATATCCGCCACTGCGGGGCTGGGTTGCCTTCACAGAGGAAATTTATCAATCGCATTTAAACTATAACTAACACTAAGGCTCTTTCAGCACCACAATGGCGTGGACACACTTTCAATTTTTAGAGAGTGAACCGTGATGCAATCACGCCATCACCACCATGGAAAACAGCAATGCCAGATGAGGTCAATAATGACTTTGAGTCTCAACACACACACACACACACACACAAATATGTGAAATAGCATTGGTGTAAAAGAAATTTAAATCATCCTTGCTAGTTCAAAGAAAACATCAAAATCTGAAAATCTCCTTGACGACTTCGCATGGCCGATAAGAGATCAAACATCGAGCAGCGTGGCATTACGTGGATTGTTCCACCCAACGCTGATCAAGTAGGAGATGAGTAAGAAGACAGTATCTTTTCATCATTTCATTTGACAAGCAAGACAGAAGACTGTCAAAAACAAAATGTTTTCTTCTGAGCACTGAGATTATGCCAAGTCTCCATTGCTTGGCTTCCAAACGTCATTAACCAGTGTTAAGCTCTGGCACACACCCGCAATAAACATTACACATTTATATTTTCTTTTTGTACTCTATGAAAAAATGCAGCTATCCATCTTTGTTAATTTTTTTTTCATTTCACATGCTTGAAATGAAAGTCACAGATAAACTAGCGCACAAGCTGATACACAGAATGAGGCTGGAGTCTTTAGAGCAGCTATAATCAGCTGGTGACTCATGACCCAATGGCAGCACCCTTTTGCCCTTGATCATGATGCTCTGACTCTACTTCAGCCACATGTCACTTTGATCGTGAAGGTGACACTACTCTTTGCAGTGCATATGTTACAATATATTATAGAGTTAAATATTTTAGTTTAAAGTAAAAAAAAATTATAGATCCGAGGCAAAACTGATCGAAGGGCAGTAAAAGTTACAAACCCGTCTACCACTTCAGCACCACGGACAGAGCCATGGATTTATCAATACAGTTACGGAGTTAGGCTACTGATATTTTACTGCTGTGATCAATAAATTCTAACGTGCAGAAACTTCAGTCAGACAGACTACACAAACATTCAGCTTAACAACCCCACTGCCCCTGCACTCTCTCCAATACTGGGGGATAAAAAGTGGAAGGATGGTGGCAAGTTAATTAAAGGGAACATTTTGCTAAAAAGGAGTAGGGCATTCCCCCTCACCCCACCTCAAATTGGCTACTGACTATAACCTTTCATGATAACACTCTATTAAATTGAACAGGAAAACAGTGTGACAAGGTGAAAGGGGTTGCTTGTTTTGATGAAACCACAGAAAATTATCAGCTCAATCTACAGCTCCCCTCACCTTTACAGTTTTAAAAAGGAGTTTCAGCTCGTCGCTGAGCTGTCCCGCCACAACGTTTCTGTTTTGGTTCACTCCCACGGCTCTCATAGTGCTGCTTGAACAGTGAGCTGTTTTCAGTAAATAAAGTCTAAAACACCTGCCAGTTTACACATCTGGTTGAATGGATATACACAACTGGATGAATGATAATATGTTGTGTAAATAAGCAGCTATGCAAGTTGAAAAGGTCATCGGTGTTCACAACTACTAACTAATATCCACTACAGCCAAAATAAATAAATAGATAAATAAAAAAAGATGATTTTAAGGAATAGTTTTGTGCACACAGATAGGTGAGAAGATTATAACCACACTTGTAAGATAAATATGTAATTTACACCTGCAGGATGTTGTCTTTGCCAGTTCATGTGTGGAACATGTTTGGGTGTGCTCAGTCAATCCTCCACCCGGCTTAAACACAACACAGACTCCAGTTGCTTAACTAGTCATTTTCAGTGGCGTCTGGCTGAGTTTATTTACGTGTGACGTGCAGAGATGCCACCTCAACCGTGCACTTAGTAAGTCTGGTACCATTCTCAGACCATTTTCAGTGAAAGTGTTGAACGTGAAAAGTGCTCACCGAGAGGCCAGCATTAGCAGTTAAAAGAGAGAGCAACAGGATGAGAAAACTATAATCTGTTGTGGCAGTAAGCAGAGAGCCAACCCAGAAGAGAAACAAAGCCCAATACCTGTAAAGCATTTAGCTGTGGCCAATTACACATCAGCCGGATCACCAGGCAAGAAGCTCGTGGAGAAAATGTTCAGAACTCTCTGTCTCAGTCCAGCAATTTTTAAAGGAGAGACATTACTCTTGCAGAATATTAAAATAAAAGAAAGAAAAACAAGGGTTGGGTGGGGTTGTGGGACAACAGTTCATACCATGCTCATTTCAGTATATTTTTAGATAAGTTAATGTTAAAAGATAAGGCTACAGGAAACTAGATTCATCTTAAAGTTAGCTACAGATTAAATAACTGATTAGTAGTAGCTGAATGGGTTCAATAATTATTGACATCCTGTGTTAAAAAAACCTGATGAACAAATCTGTTCACTGTATATTATACAGAGCCAAACCATGCCATGATACTATATATAGGCTGAGTCAGTACATGCCCTTGCTTTGTCACATGTGGGTGTCTGTCAGGGCCACAGACTTGACTTTGTGACAGATAAAAAAAAAGTGCAATGCTTCACGCCGCGCTTTTGAGCATCTCATTTGAAATAATGGGTTGAAACGTTCAGTTGAAGCACCCCTGACAACCTGGCAATTTTAGGCAAGGAGACGAGCAAGGATACATGGAGATAAAAGTGCTCCAGAAGTGGGACCTGTTGTCCACTCCCTTCAGACTGAAGTTTCTGGCGGGGTTCTCCGGGAGGAGGCACCCTCTGGAGGTGTTCTTAGCACACGAGAGGAGACGGCAGGAGGTCTGGAGACATGCTGTGGGGTTTAATTTCCTCAGCTGGTGTGGAAATGATTGTGAATCTTGAGCGGTGAGTGGATGGATTGGCAAATTTACTGGACTTCTGATTAAGAAAGTAGATTTAAAAAATTACGATAAAGCATTCATAAAATAATATGAAATTACAACTCTAAAAATATCATTAAAAAAACATCTTCATCTGGAGTGAGACGAGCAGTGAGTTAGGAGGTGAAAGTGTATTTTTCCAGAATACCAGAAAATGTACTGGCCTACCTGCTCTGCATCCATAATCCCCTCCAGCGTACCTCTCAAGTTTGATACTTGTGATTTTTGCCCAAAATCAAATGAAACAGGCAATCCGACCATCCACACACTGCTCGTGAAATTTTCTCCTGCCATAATATCTGTAATTATGCATCATGGCTTTCTTTGATTTTGTGAAAACTGTAACACGCCATTGTTGTTGTCTTGGCTAATCAATAAATATAAATAATATAATATTGCATGTCTCGTGCATTGCCACCGTGCTGCAGTTAAAACATCAGATTTATAACAAAAAGAATTATTATAGTAATTGATTGTAGACAGTTTTTAAAAAATGATACATGTCCAGTAGTTATTGGCATACAGGAAAGCAAGAAGTGAAGCAAAAGGAGCAAACATGAAAGAAGACAAAGCAACGTTATATCACCTCCGAGGTGTTTGGGCCACACGTCAGCTCCAGAGGTGTCGGCCTTTTGAAGGAATGGGATTTGCTTCAAGCACACAGCACTGCCTATAAGTTAGAGGATTACCCGGGTCCAGGCTGCAGATAGTCAGCGAGGTGTGGGCAAGTATATGGGTGCTTGTGAGAGAGCGAGTGTCTGCGTGAGTGAGAGATGGGGAGCGAGTCTGAGCCTCTACACAGTCTCAGTGTGTGTAAACAACCTTGTGTGCAGCACGGAGCCTCGGGGTGTGAAAGTCTGAGGGAGAGGCGGCTTACTCCGAGAGGCTTCAGTTATGCTCACATGTAGCTTCCCGAATTCAACTTGCCCTCGAGGCTCTCTAGGCCTCGTGTCAGGATCAGTCACAGATTTGGTAACCTGATTCTGAGAAAGGCATTTAAATATAGATGTGTGATAATGTGAAACGCAAACAATGCGCAGAACTGTGAATGCTCAGTCCAAATGTGGATGAACACGGCTCTGTATGTAAGAGGTGGACAAATTTTCTGTTTTTTTTCTGAAGCAGGGTGTTACTGCTGATGTGTTCATTGCTTTGTATAGTGCGCTGCTTCATCACTTCATTACTGGATTTAATTAAGTTATTCTGTTGCAAATTTACCTGGGTCTTTGCTTTGCAATGTGGCTCTTTATCTTCTTCTGTTGGTGGAGAATGCAACCTGGGCATTCAGGGAAAATAAAAAAATATAGCACCATCTGCTGGTGGTCATTGGGAGTCCGTTCGTCGGAGTAATTAAATGAAACGGGACGATTCCCTGCAGCCACTCATTCTAACACTGTAATGAAAGCTATTCTGGGATAGTTTATCTTTCTTCATTTCATCACAGTTGCTGGTCAGCTTTACACAATTGACAGTTTGTTGAGTACTTATGCGGTGCTCAGGGACATACAATTACACTTGACCTTTACTATGTAGAACCATATTTGGATCACGGCAAGACGACTGTGACTCACATTTTCTCCTACTCATATATTTTTACTTTTAATTGCAATGGTATTTCTTTATATTCTGGGTTTTTTGTTTTTTTTTTTGTTATTGAAAAATACTCTTGATAATGAAGAATTTTATTACACAGCAGGTTGAGAGACAAGTGGTTATTTTATAGAAATGAAATAGAATTATAAATATATTATTTTGTAGAAATAAAATCTAAAACCATGTGTACATATATGTTGCAAAAATCTGTAAAGAAAGGACTGTAATTCTTTACAGTGGCACGAAATCAGTCGGCAAAACATCCTGAGGGATGTCACGACTTTTGTGCTAGTGATTACTAATGTTTTTGGATATTTACTTTGGGGCCCAAATAGAAGACATGAAACAGTAAAAACAAATCGACTCAAAGATGTCAGTGCATAGTAATCATGCTTGATATTTGAGTTTGCTGTTGCCACACAATGTAGTACAAATAGGGAATGAAAGAGCCGCTCACATATGAAAAAAAAGTGGATGATAACAAAGCTCCAGAAACAGAAATACTGAGGAATTAAATCTTTGGACAAACATTTGGCTTTAGCTTTGTTGAGTTTTCAAATTCCACATTGTTTAGCTGTCTCAATTAAAATTTTTCATTATCAGGTGAGGCTGCGAGCTGACCATCCACAACAAATGACTTATTTAACTTGGCTGACTGAACAAGAAGTTGTTTTTCTAATGTAATGTATAAGGTGCTTCCTTTGAGAGCATAGTAACACACAATGATGTGTATGGTTGGGAAGTAATTCTTTAATAATAAGAGTATCTTTCTTCCAGAATTATATAATTTATGTCTCAAAGACAGACAGTTTTTAAGATAAATACCCTAAGAGCTCCACACACTACATACTGGCGTCTGTTTCTTTGTACATACAAACACAGACTCCATGACGGCGCCATGAGAAAAGCAAAATAATTCTCTCTTACTGACTCGCACCTTAATTTTTATAGAAAAGCGCTGCGAAGACTGGTTTTGCCCCGAGGTCATTGTTGCATGCTTTATGTGCAGATAACAAACACATTTCAGCAGGTGCAGTTTTGCAGAAAAGAACAGACTTGTCCTGAGACGTAAACAACCTGAAGAGGCAGGCAGGAGAGCACACACACATAGAGGCACACACACATACTCACCGACGCACACACCACATAATGTATCCTGTGCGAGGCCAAATGGCTCCATGGTCATATTTGGAGATGATGGCGGACCATAAACATGTATTGTGTGCCTTGGCTCCAGTCCTGAAAACACGATTGAATTTGTGTATAAAAGGGAAGACTTGAAACCCCAGGAAAGGCCATAGATAGAGGAAAACACCATTATTTTCATCATTTCACCCAACAATAAAGGTTATATATGACTCATAACACCATTATGGTGTGATGTTTTCGATTCTTTAGGCTCATTGTGTTTCAGGTCACTCATGTGCCAAGCTCTGCTAAATCAGTTCTGATGGAAATCATAATACAAAGACGTAACGACATAATTTTCTGTGTTATTATGTGATCTGAATAAAAAAGAAAGACAGTGCATGTGCCATGTTCAATTTTTAAGCACCAATCTGTGAGGAAATCTGGTGAAATGGTGAAAAATGAAAAGTACATCTTCATGCTATGATGGTGGAAACTAACTCTAATTAGTATTTACTGTGTAACACATTATCTACATGGAAAGTTACTGTGGAGTAATTTTAGAGTAATTCCATTGTATCCCACTTTACATTTTTATTCCACCTCAGAATAAAATAATAGACACCAAGTGAAATTGAAAACATTAGCTCCACCTCAACCAGCTCCAATGTAAAATGCTTAACATGACTAATACTTATACACTAATATAATATGTATATAATAATAACAGTAACTGTATATCAAGTACCCTGTTTTCAAGACCATACCATCTCATCTTCTGCTCTAACGTGAGCTCACACTGGACTGCAGGCTGCATCCTTCTGACACACTGCTGGAATCCGGCTTTAATGTGTTCAAGCTGTGGTACACTGTGAGATGTCCTGTCATTAGTCATTATCCCAAACCACATGTGCCCACTACTTGGGTTGAAAGTGGCCTTGACGTGTCATCAAATGAGAAACAAAAAAGGGAGACGCTCACAGATCACAGCAACCGTAGCAAACCGATCTAAAAAGTCTGTGACCTACAGCATGTTTAACAATATTTTTATAAAGATACAGCTTTAATATAGAAATTTCTTCATGGCTCCTTTTTTTTCCACAGCTGTTATTAATACATTTTAGGGTTTGTTGTATTTCTACCTCTTTATTCTGTGTCAGCGATCTGCCAAGTGTGCAGTATTACTACTTTATGATGTTACTTGTCCCAGGGGATCCTGAGAGTTTGCTTTTTCCAACACTACATAATGCTCTACGCTTACCCACCACAATGTTGCAAGTGTAAGAAATACACCATAAAACAGGAAAAAAAAACATTTGTCATATTTACTTTATTAAAGATAATTTCAAACAAAACATATATTTCTTAAGAGACAATATCATTTGAGTACTGTCTCAACAAATGGACCCATTTTTAATGGCTGCCCACTCTAGCACAAAGATAACATGGCATTTTATTCTTAATAAATTCAAAGCAGACATTCTGATGTGTTGTTAAAGCTTCAGATTTTTTGGTAAAAATTCCAAATTTGGACATTGTTAACAAAGTGGAGGAAGAATCCCCGCACATTAACGTAGGCATAGTTTCAGATTTTACACCTACACGCATACGCGCACACACGCGCACACACACACACACACACACACACACACACACGTTTATACAGTGTGCATATACTGTGTATATGCACACGCAGACACACACATATTACATACTGTGTAGAGTGTCTGAGGAGGAGGAGGTTGTTGTCAGAGGTAACGAAGGGATCTGCAAGTGAATTAACTGACAGCCTGTCTAATCAGACAGAACGGGGGCTCGTTCAACACAGGCACAGAAAACCTGACATTTGAAAATGAAAAAAAAATCAAATATTGCAGCTATTTCCTTAAAAAAATTGAACGACAAAAGCATCTAATGTTTTCCATGTTTTAAGTTTGAATGTTTCCTGCAAACGACCAGTTCGTGAGTGTTGAATATTTAACTGGGATGCGTCTCTGCGCTGAGACAGTCTGTCTTTCAGAATGTACTTCCCCATCACACCCACTGAAGATAGCACAAAGAACACAATACAATATCAGGATGTCAGTATCGCCAGAGATATGCGGTGTTTTTGGACAGCAGGGGAATCTTGGGTTAAGGAGTCAAAGATGGCTAGAACAAATGAACCAAATGTACTGTCTTTGACATTTCATGCGAGACGCACTGTCTGTGACTACAAATCAAATCTATATGAGGATAAAAAACAAAGATTACTATACAGAAAAAAAGTATACATTTGCTAAGTGCCTTGATTAGGAATTGTCCCAGTTCTCCACATACATATATGAACAAATCAGGTAAAGAAAATTGTTCAAAAGTAAGAATATCATACAACAATAACAAAAAAAACATGGTAGAAAAAAAAGACATATAGACATTAAATTTAAGTTTACCTCATCATATTGCACAAATACTCAAGTGGCAATTTATACTGGCCGTCTTTGTTCTCTGTCTCCACACAAATGCACAAAGAAAATCAGGCATGCACAGAAAAATGTGCATGCACACACACACACACCAAGTGGGACAGAGGTGATAAGCTACATAGCTCACATACAATGAGGAGACATTTTACAAATGCAGGTTGTTTGGAAAACACTGAATACTTTTAAGGCAGGTGAATAAATTACTTTAACAATCCAAATCAGAGGGTGAGTAACTACTGGGAGTGTGAATATACATATGCTTGAGTAAAAGGTAAGTCAGTGCGTCAAATGAATATATAGAAAAGTTTTAACATCACAATTTTGGTGCTTGCGTCGATGCCCCGTGGATAAAAGTTGTTAGCTTATACCGCAAGACTTGACGAGTGATGAGAATATTTTTAAAGAGGTAAAAACAAAAAGTCTGACATACATTTACATTTGTACATTGAAAAAAATAAAGTGGGTTCACAGATCAACCGTCTCTCTACAGATGTAGCCCTCATGAAAATCCCCATTACGCTCCTGTGCAGCTGTCTAACACTAACGCTGCAATGGCTGATGCAGCCTATCAAATGTAGAGAGCAGATGTTCATAATTTTAACAAGTATATGATTTCTCTCAAATGACAGTTTCCATATCATTAATGAAGACATGTGACATACCGGATTTTTAAAGCAGTCTTTGTAGGTTAAAGCACAACTGACTGACTGATGTACTGTTGCAAACAATAAATACTAAATGTGGTCTCACACAATTCTTAGTATCTATTATGTTATGGAGGACAAATATAGGCTGTATTCAGAGCTGGTGACTTATATGGGAAGTTCAAAGGTTATGGGAGAAGTAGTTTCAGGTTTTTTCTGATCTTTTGGATCAATCTATATACAGTTCAGATGTCTGAGTTTGCTGGTTTACACCTGAAAATGAGGCTTTTCTATTGTATTTACCTTCAATCTCACAGATTTAATTTGATTCTGCTTAAGAAAAATATTAATAAATGTGATTTTCATTATTAGGTAATATTACTTTCATATCTCTGAATGTGCTGGTGATGAGTGCCTGACTAGATTTTGAATGAAAGGACAATGAATTAAAGGAAGCAGTTTTGTGCTTCTTTAATATCTTCAAATACTGGAAGAGTAATGATTTATACACTCCTAAGAGCTGCATTTATGGGCTGTTGGCTGATGATTAAACTGTCCTGAAAAACACATTAATAGGTCTTTTTCATGTATGTGTGGACATTTATGCTGGATAACTGTGGTTAGAAGTAACTGTCTGGCAGTGGTGATGGTCTTACCTCAGATTCTAGTGAGAATGGACAAAGGCAAAGGAAAAGTACTGGAATTTCACCTCCAGGCAGACTATTTTGGGGAAACTCCACCCTGTGGGTGTAGCTCTATGAGTGGCACCTAAGTCTGCATATATGTCTGAGGTCTGAAAACTGATTATAAAAACTGACTCCTCATTATAGGCACATTACTCAGCTCTGAATATAGCCGTGCTGTACTGCACATTACAAGAGTGATTATTTCTGAGCTCACATAAATAACAGTACTTTTTTTTCTTAATGGTACATATTTTATTGCTACCTTTGAGCCATAAATATGATTTAGGATTGGTTTGTTGAGTTATTAGGTAATCAAGTACATTTCTCTGTAACTGTAATAAACACTGGGGGAAAAAAACGCTTGACTTTAATATGATACAGCTAGTGGATAAAATGAAAATGGCACCTTTGGTAACTGTTTTGTAAGCTACATATGACACAGAATGTCAATCCTAAGACTCACCTAAAGAGACAGAGAAGAAAAGGCAGAAAATAAGATGAATTCACCTCAGAAGTCTAGTGTTAAGTTTAAACTTAGCTTCCAGACTTCTGAATAAAAGGAGGTAGAAGTTGACCATTGACCTCGAACTCCAATTAAGACAAAATACCCCGTGAGGTGAACTTTTCATTGAATGGTTAGAGATCCTAACATGTTGAGCTCTTCAGTCCCCGAGATGTTGTTGATTTTTGGACTGACCTCGCTGAAAACCCTTCATATTTTTTGAAGCCTAGATGTGAATGCAAAACAGCTTTTCATCTGTTTTTCAAAGTCGGTCTTTTGACTGGCTTGTCTCCTGTCTAACTATTATTGTGCAGCCATCACACAAGCACAATTCATTGAAAGGAATGCAGTGAATTTCCTGTTAGCTCTTGGGGGATATGGTTTGTTTTTCCTGTTGCTGGGAGCCAATTTTTTTTTTTTTTTTTTGCTCTTGCCCTCTTTAACTTCCTGTCTAGGAGCTTGACTTTATACAGAGGCAGCAGAGGTGTGCATCAGAAGTCATTGATTAGACTTCAGTGATCCCTCACTCAGTGCGCCCCCCCACCCATATCCACCAATAAAACTCCCAGATCACATCCATTTCAGACCTGGTGTGTCAGAGACGTTGGGGTTGTGCTTTTTAATCAGAATTTGAAGGGGCCATGGGGGGAGAAGTGCTTTTTAAGCATTATTAAAGAAAACAAAAGCACAGAACCCGTAAAGGTGACTTTGAAGGGAGATGGTGGCCCTGCACGTGGTGAAGATTACCATAATCTCATGCCATGCTGCTGGTCGGCGTACTTTGGGTGCTTCCAATGCTTGCGTTGGCGCTGCTGTTCTCAGAGGGGGAGGGGTTGGTAGAGACAGGCTGTCGTTTTGCTCCTGAGCAGGGACATCCTGAAAAAAGATGAGAAAGATGCCATTAAGAGCTTGACAAGAGAAGAAAAGAAAAGGAAAGAAAAGAAAGGAAAAGAAGAGAAAAATTGCTTACCAGGAAGATTCGCTGCAGTCGAGCTGATGTCCAGTCCAGTTGGGTACCCTAAATTAAGCAGAACGTGACAGTTTCAAAGCTAGGCAACGGTCAGTTGAGATCCTCATTCGAACAGAAACATGACATTGTTAGTTGTACATTTACCTGTTTTAATTTTGATAAACCACAGTGCTCCAATAAGTAATACTCCAATCAGGAACCCTCCGAATGCGATGCCCAGGACACCAGGTAGGCCAAAATCAAAGCATGGTGGGGCTGAAACATATAAATGAAAAAAACACAATATATGCAAGCTCCATTTAAACAACAGCAATCGCAATAAACACAAGTCAAAACTGATGGTTACTCTTCATGCCAAAACAGAATGAAAATACATTTGAAGATGCCTGAACTGTTCTTAATGAATCACAGTGGGTGGTCACAATGAATAATCTGAGACAAACAGCTGCTTCAAAGGTTAAAATTAAGGACTGAAAATGGCTAAAATGGCAGTAATGTAACATGTATGCAAATATTTGTAAAAGCTATGGCATGGTCCTTTAATACTACTTTCTTCATCCTCCTGGTTCACATGGCAATGCAAGCAAAGCCCATGCAGTAAGTATAACATGCCTTCCTTTAGCAGAGTGAGATGTCAGCCTTACTGAAATCAAAAAGTAAAACGGTGTTCCATTATTTTCTCTGCTCTAATTTTTTACAAATTTCAATTTAGCAATTTTGGCAATAGCGGTGTTCTTTGGACAAGCCGTGTGCCAGCTTGCCCACACAACATGCTTCACTGCTAACAAACTTAATAGAAAACACAAAACCAGCCAACAGCGATGAAACATAATTTCCCCTCAATTCAGCCCTGAAAGAGAAAGAGAACAGACCAACACAAAACCCTCTCAGGCCTCTGACATAGAGTGCTGTTGCACACGACACTCAGCCTGGCAAGGCCGTCTCACAGTGTTGCTTCGCTCATTGTGGTCTGGCAAGGCCATGAGTGGATTACCTTGAGACGGACAACATTTCGAAAAGGCAGAAAAATAGATCATTGATAGTTTTTCCTTTCAGTCGGATATAATGCTTTAAAACCGATCCAACATCCAATTGTTCAAACTGTCTATTCACTGGGCACATACTGATGTTTGCCTCGATGAAGAATCACAGGATTCTTTAATCCTTGAACAAAAACTTTTTAAAAATTGCTTTTGACACAGAAAGCAGTTTGGACTTAATTTTTTTTAAGCGTAGGACTGCATAAGCATGCAGGACAGCTTGGCATCGCATATAAAAAAACAGTGTGCTACCTGTAGAGATCCTTCTACAAGTATTCAGAATATTTGGAGGAAACTAATCATCACCTTTGCATGAGTTTCTCTCACCTGCCTTTGCTGCCTCCTGCCTCCTGGTGGAGTGTGCTAGGCTAAGAACTACACTGGGCCTCATACATTACAGCTCTCCTTTCCTGAAGTACATTAAAGAGAGGACACGAAGGACAAGAGACAGCAGGTTTGCTTTGTAGAAACTTGCCACGACTCTTTGCATCATGTGTATCTGAATAACTGTAATGGACATTATAAAAGTAAAACCTGATATCATGCATATGACAGCATAGCTTTTCAATTAATCATAAAATAAATAAATAGTGACATGACTAAATTAAATACTATCATGCTGATAATATATTAAACAATGTCAACTGAATTAAATATGACCAAGATCACTGAAACAGTGACATCTTGTGGGCATTTGACTGCATCCCAGACAGCCGACCCAGTTTGTTGATCTGTCAGCGAGGGACATTCCTTGACCCCGAATGGGCCAGAAACATCACAGCAACCCGAGCAGGCCTTCCCTTGAGACTTTTTTTTTCTCTGTAATCAGTTTCTGCATTAGTTTGTTTAAGCAAGGCTTTGACAGCAAAGCTGAATAAACAGGAGAAGGAAGCAGAAGCCCCAGTGCAGGTGGAGAGGAGGACACAGACGGCAGGCCGGTGCTGTGACTCTGCTCTCTAGCTACCAAACAGGAATGATTACTGAATGGAGCGCTCAGCCCTGCCTGACGAGCACGAGGCCTGCTGATATAACCCTTGAATCTCTGACACTGAGCTAATGAATAGAACCACAAACAGACCTATCAAACAATCATGTTCCTTTAAAAGTAGCTCTTAGCTTTTATTTCAATGGGCCCCAGAAAAAAAAAAGAAAAAAGAAAGAAAAAAACATTTTTAATTACGTAAGTTCAAGCAAAACAACAGAGAGGAGGACAAACAGGACACAGGAAAGCGTGGATGAGTAGTTTAGTCAGCTTCCCTGACACATACAGTATGCGGCACCACGCCAACCTTTATCTCTCTTCTCTAGAAGGAAATGGAGGATAAAGGCAGCCTCAAAAATAAACAAATCCATTATCAGCTTCACAAAAGAGGGATGACAAACTCCAGGTGATCCTCCAGTTAATCAACACCTGCTTCCTGGTGTCTTTTTTAATCAGAAATGGAATCATCTGAATGTTCCTAGAAATCAATCATCTATCTGGAGGCTATTCTTTCTTTGAAGAAAGACATCTTTCCTTGTTTGAGTCAACTGCGTTGAATGGTCCGACAATAGCAGCAGGCCCAGTGGCTGTGTTTGGACAGCAGTCAGACCCCCTTGGAAACACAAAGGAATTCACCCCCCTCTCCTGGGAGCCATTACTTCTGATTGTGGCCACAAGGTCAGCCTGCAGACCTTCCTAAAGGACGAGGCCCTGCCCCGCAGCCCCTTACTGACTTCACTGCATATCCTGAGTTCACTGCTATGACAACCACCCGCACAGCACTTGTTGTGCACTGAAAGAAACAATAGGAATGAAAATTATAGCAGCAAGCGGCAATTCACTGGCCAAGCAACAGACTAGCAATTAAGTCCCGAGGCCAAGAAGGGAAATTTCAAAGTTTTACCATTTTAAAAGCTTCTAAGAGTTCCGAGAGTGTGTTGTTGGAGGACGTAATGTGAAACACGGAACAAGTTTTCCTCTAATTTTGTGAGGCTCACTTTGGAGACTGAACCATTTCTTGCATTCGGGTGTGTTTTTATTGATGTAAAAGCTATTTGTTTTTTTTTTGGTTTGTTTGTTTTGATTAATTCATCTATATTCACTTAATGGATACCTAATTTTCAAAATAAGAGCACTTTCAGTAGGTTGGTAAATAATATCTATACATATCGATAATCCATATCTTGGAGTTTAAACTGAACTCACTTGGTGGTTGCAGACATGGCTGGGCAACCTTCAGATCCCTCTTCACTCTTCCTCCTTCTCCACATTTCTGGTGAGGTGGTGAAAAAAAAAAGAAATCTTCAGCGAAAAGCAAAAGGTCACTGTGTCTTAAGTTTGCCATGAGCTACATTTAAGCCTCAGTATTTTGAGCCTGTCAAAGCCCTCCCAATAACAGATCTACACTAAAACTCAGTACAAAAACCAGCTAAAGCGTGGTGTCAGTTTAAACACACTGTGTATTTCTTTAACATAGAGGTTTATCAAACATGTTTAAATTGCTTTACTCGTGTTAGTTTACCTCTGTTTTACACGGTCTATTTCAAGTGCTATGTACAACTAAACAGAAATCAACTAAAAATAGTTGACAGGCTTCTACCTCACTGTGGCAGAGTTTGACGGAGCACTCCACGTCCCATGTGGTGGACGTCAGCTCTTGGAGTTGATCTAAGGAGAAGCTGAGTCGGGCGCTGTTGGGACAAGAACTGAGGGAGCAGGCCTCCGCTATGAAGTGCAGCTCTTTCACTACAGGACACGAGCCCTTGGAGTGCGCAAAGCAGCTGATCACCTTGATGGTCAAGACAATACCCCCTATGACCTTTCCTGAAATCTGCAGGAAACAGAGAAAAGATTAAATGAACTGCACTGAGAACAAAACTGTGAGTCTTAACAGCTGAGTTTGAGAAAGAAACACAGCACTGTACACATGTTCAGTAATTTTGTAATATTTGAGAAAGACTGAGAAATACCTTAAGCTGATGGTAGTACTATATATTCAGTATATGTATATTTCTAATGATTTCTTACCTCTGCGTAAATTCTCTTGTCACTCTGCACTTTGGTGTTGGGGTCCAGGGGAGAACGGTAGTCTGGGGAGGTGTATAGCTGCATCGACAGAGGCATCAGAGGGGAAGGAGTCGTACTGGGACTGACCAGGGCTGCTTCTGTTACTGAGAGAGAAATAAAAATAAAGGTTATGGTAGAAAGGCTAAAATAAACATAAACTATATAGTTCCTTTTTTTTTTAAATCATCACTGTCAATGCACTTTCTTGAATTTCTAAGTTAACACAGATAGTTGTCTGTATGCACAGATGCACTATTCACACTCCTTTTGAGGTTTATATCCTCCCCAAGACAAAACCTTCAAAGTTTTAAGGGTTTAGCGAAAAGGCTAGGACTTACATTACGAACTTTGAAAAAACTTCAAAAAGGTCATTGAAATAGCAGCTTGGCACATTACGCATGGTAAATAACATACTTATAATGATAAGAATGATGGTTAATATTGTTTTTACAATTCCTAAAGTAATAATAATATAATAATTGTTTTAATTATATATATTTTAGCAGCACTGCTGGCATTGTGCGGCATGTACTATGTGTGGGCTATGGCCTTTTGTAGTGATCCACATACTCTCTTTGTAGAAAATGCCTCATAGTTCAAAACACATTCCCACCTTTTATCCTCTCACCTGCAGGGCTGTCTTTGTTTCCAAAGACCAGTAGAACCATCGAGTCCGCAGAAGTGAGTTCAGTATAGCTGGTGAAAGTGCTGGCTTTAAAATATTCTAAAGCCTTCCTCTGCACATCCTCAGCTTTGTCACTGTTCAGGACAAGTGTAGGTGGGATGCTGGCAGCCATCAAGGTGGGCAGCAGGATGTCATTGTTAGACTGTAGAAAGAGAAGAGAAGTTCAAATAAATCAGTAATGACTTGCAGAATGTCTTGTGCAAGCACTCACTAAATAACAAGCACATGTTCACATGTTATAAAGCTCATTACGGGTCACGAAGTCATTTAACCCTGCTATTAAGAGAATTATGACACAATTGACTGTATAATCCCAGCACTGACCTATCTCACGTATGGTCGTGGGACATACATACTCTACACACTATGTGTGCTTTCACTACTGATACGTGTGGATGTATAATCTTACACCAAGCTGGTTGTGTTGTGGGTTGAGGATGGCCCATGTGGTCCCCTGAGGGCCTCTCAGGAATAAGCTGATCTTCTTCGTATATTCCACATGAAGCGTCACATTGCTGCAATACGAAGGGTCAAAAATTACACTGGACTCTTTTCCAAGAAAAACAATGCACAAGAAGTCTCGTATCCTTCGAATCTCTGTTTACCGAATGCCGGCGCTCTCTGGGATGTTTATGATGTGCACCTCGGCTTCGTCACTGGGGTTAATTTGCTGCGGGGAGCACGATTTGAACGGAGGTGCATTGACAGCCTCCATGAAGTGCTTCTCTGATGCTGCTTCATTTTGAAGTGTGCAGTCACGAGAGCCAGGTTTGGTTCCTGTAAAACCACAAAAGATCATTGTTCGTTCGTCGTCGGCAAAACAAAAATGACATTCCAGTGGAAATTATAGGCGATAAAATTATTTCTGCATATAAAATCGCGTATAATAAAAAAGACAGCCATTCCAAGAAATAGACTGCCAGCACTTCTGTTTAAATACTTAATTGTGGCAGTGGGGTAGTAGCTGCAATAAGAAATTAGAATTTACAATTACGGCCTATTCTTTATATTAATTTAATAGAGTAGTTTCACTGAGTGATGCTCTGAGAGACTATTTCTGTTCAGTGTGGCTGGCAACAGAACAGTTTACAGGGTTTTACTTGGTAGCCAGCACTGGGGAGCCATAGCCACATCTGCAACGAGAGACCAAACTGCTGGGGCAAACGTATCAGCATCTTACCTTCCCCACGAGGGAAGATGTTCCAGGAGCAGTCCCATGACAGTACACTATGCTCAGCCTTTGACCAAATAATGGTGACGGATGGTTTACAGGTGCACCCCGTTGCCGGGCTCAAATTGCTGCGCACATTCTGTTTCAAAACACTACACTGGAAGTGGGGCTCATACACGTTTTCCCACTGCACCTCGAATAGCCCCATCACACCAGGGTGCACTGAGCTGAAAGATACAGCATCTCTGAGCAGAGAGAATAAGAATATGAGCGTCTGGAACATATTGAGCAAGTGGATACATACGAATGGATTATGCTACGGGCGTGATTTGAGAAATTCTTTCCACTTTTGACATTTCTTACCATTCGAGCACACTGAACGATTCCAGCTGGCAGCTACTGTCCTGCTTGCATCGAGGAAACTACCAGCTTTTAGTCCTTTCAAGCCCACAGGGGGTAGGTATTTGCGACCAGAATGATTTTGAGCGTCACTTCATGCTACCTTTAGTTTCTTTGTCCTGGCTGACTCGAAGCTGGGCGAGTATAGTTTAAAAGCAGTTTCCTTAGCAGTGATTAACTCACCTCTTTTGCACTTGCAATAGCAATGACCTCAATTTCAAATCACATCCAGACACGCAAGAAACCTAAAGGGCATGTACATATTTTCTCCTCAGCGCGCCTTCAACTTGGCAACACACTGCTGTGTAGTCATCGCGCAGACTTTGCAAACGCCTACTACAAGGCCTACGCGAGTTCACCTAACACCCCATTATGGGCCAAGGGATACAACGAAACAGCGATGTTAACCGTTCCACTGCTTGAGTAATTTTAATGCCCATGTGGAGTATGAGTCAGTGAAAACACTTGGTAAAGCTAGGAGCGTCTGAAAACGCAGCGCTCCATCCCAATTTAAACAGCATATTTAAAATGGGACAAGAGCGCTGTGCCACTGCCAGACAGGGACATTAACGTATCACCTGCTGCAACACACTATATTTGATAGACTTGGAAACAGACAGACAGTCATAAAGAGAGAAATGAAAACTTAATCCACCCCAAAATAAAAGACGCCGAACATGAAAGCAGCCACCGCTCTCCCAGCTTCACCGCAGTTCACTTCTATCTAAACCCATGTCAGAGCTCTGCTTTGGCTCAGACCGCCGTAAGGAGGCTTTGTTAGGAAATAATTGTGCTTGCATTGAGCATCCCGCTGCCACTGCTGCTGCTGGCAATAGCAGCAAATAATATCCTTAATGTCCAGCTTTTTCTCTGCCTTGAAAGCTCACTTCAAATCGTGGCGTTTTTGTGCCTCCTTTCGGTTTGATTATTGCTGATTACACTGTTATAACGTAGATGTAAAATGAAGTATGAGTGCGCATACATGTAGGGAAAGTCAGGAACCAATGGTTTCTCAGTGATCAAATTTAACTTAAAATGTTCAAAGCCACATATTTAGTTTCTTTTCATTTATTTATCTAAATGTGTTTAACTGTGATTGAAAAATCTATCCTCGTTGCTCTGTTGTATTATTAAGAATCAATGCATAACAAGTGTGGTTTTCTTCTGTCTTGTTGTCCTAAAACACAGCATGGGCACATCGATGTCTAAAATGACGTGCATTGATAGAAATTTCTAAAATGTCAAAATCAGTGTAATGCCACGTGGTCTACATCACAGTGCAGTGTTTTCTCTGTGATTTCTTTAGAGAGGCTTTTTTTTACACGCACTTAAGATAAGAGAAGGTTAGTGGGCAGAGAGAAACAACACTGCATCCATCCTTGATTACCATGCTGCAGACTCGCTGCTGAGTTATGCAAGCTGTATGTTGTGCCGGCTGTAATCACTTTGCTCGGCACCAAAAACACAATTTTAGACCAAGCAAAGATGCAAATGGCATATTTCAGATAGATAAATGCGAAACACTCGGGCGAGGAGAGAGTCCTTCACAGTGATCCAGCCATTTGATGGGATCCAATAATGCCGTCTCGCATCCTCGTGTTAATGACGGCATGTTGTCTGACCTTGTAAATGACTCACTCCAATATGGAAAATACATTTCACAAGCTATTTAATCTGAAAAACCTTATTAGTGTCAAAATATGTATGTATGTTATCAGCCAGGTCACGCAAATAATTCTCACCGTTTGCTCCTAAGAATGTGATTTTTTGGGGATTTCGGAGTGTGGTGAACGAAGTCACGCCCCCGAATTTCTCTCTCGCCCACTTGACCAGCTCCTCGTCTTGAGTTGGGAAGTCTTCCTCCTCGACGTTGCCTTTCATATTGCTGTGCAGAGTCACTGAAGAGTCATTCTTAATCTGCGAAGCAGAGGCAAAAAGTCGTATCAGTTTGTTTCCTTACATGCTTTTTCCAGAAAGAAAACGGTCAGAATCACCTTGGACCAAAAAGGCGTGAGTCTGTCTGTCATTCCTACAATAACACAGAGCCCAGTGAGTCAGCTTCATGTTTATTCATATTAAGCTCATGTCTGCTCACATTTAGTCAAATCAGGCGCGTTTGCCCATCCCTCTCATTCGACTATATTACTTTTTTCTTACCCTCCACCCAACTCTCCCTCTATTCTCTGAGCAGGGTCCGGTTAAAAAGAAATGTTTATTATGGTTAAGTGTCCACGAGCCCAGAGCTCCAACCCTGTTGGAGCCACGGTCTTTCCTTTGCTTCCTGAGTGGGGCGAGGAAATGGGACCTTTTTTAGCTTTGTGCGTCACCACAGTCGGCTGGAATCTGGCTCCATACAAGGTATAAATATATACATCCATCCCATCGACTAGACACTGCTGTTTCCTCGTCTGGGCCAATGGGAAATAATGGAGTTTACATTAAGCTTTGCATGAATAAGAAGGCAAAAGGAAGGTGTTGGAAATAAAGTGGAGACTGTCTACAGTTTGTGCAGACATATGAAAAAAAGCTCTCAATAAATAACCATTCAAGAAAGAAAAGATGTGTTCCAGTTTTATTTTTGACGCAGCCCTCGATGGATATTAATTTACACTGATTTGTCCTTCTCTTCTCCAGTGGTCCAAAGACTGAAGTGGAAAATAAAGTGCTGCTTAAGTACTGTGCCTCTTCTTTTTGCACACTTATGCCCACTGACACTCAAGAACAGCTCAGTTTGCACAGCTCGTTTCTACTGTTCTGCCCTGACAAAGCAGTACTCCGAAATCCGACTTCAGAAATATTTTTAACAAATCTTTTATTCACATGCAGTTTTAAAATCGCATAACAGTGCTGCATTTAATAATTCAGTACAGTTTTATTTTGTGTTTTAATTTGCTCTTGCTTGGCTTTATTATGCATGATTATTTCATTTATGCCATTTTGAGCTCTATCATGCATGACAGTATGTGAACAGTGAGATACATACTGGACTCACATTTATTCTGCCCCCTTTTGTCCCATCAGTGTTTGTCACGCTACTGCGACTAAAGCACAGATGGGTATTTGAACTAGGCAACAAATGTTTTACAGCTCACATCGTCTGACCAAAATGAGGTGAGGTGACAAAAATGAAAAAATCTAAAAGTCGTGGTGTGATGAGTAATTTCAGAGAGAATCTCATTTCCTGTAAATCATCACGTTTAGCTGGTGTGCTTGTTCGATTCCCTCTCCTGACCTGTCGAGCGTGTGCGACTACGTGCGTGTGTGTCCTTGCGTCACAAATCCAGACAGAAGAAAAAATACTGAAAGCTAAGTAAGCTCGGGGGAGTCATCGGTCTTTCTGCATGAATATTTGATCGACGCGAGATCAAAAATAGCGTGAAGGGAAACTCCAAAAATAAAAAGAGGGGAAAACAGTCACGACTGAACCAGGCAACACCGGGAAGGCCTGACACGACGGACGGGAAGAAAGGAGGAAATAACAATGGTGATCATTTTAATGACAACAGTGGAAATTAACCCGGATTGGCCTCTGTGAAATCGGTTTGACGTTCAGCAGGCTCGCAGTCAAGTTCAAGGAACTCAAAGATGCTGTGACAGAAAAGAACATCTCTGTCTACATGTTATCACGGAAAGTTCAGTCCACTTTGGGATGAACGTATCAGTTTCAGATGCTGCTGACCCATTTAAAGGTTATTATATGTATATTATACTACATAAGAAGCACGTTAGGTGTTATAGCAGCACAGTTTTATACTGCATAAAATCTGATATATAGTTTTTTATGACAAACAATAAAAAATAATAAACTCAACAAAACTGTGAACACTCAAAACTTTGTGGACAGAAAAAAAAATGCTGTTGCTGCTTTTTTTGTTGTTGTTTATTTTTCTGGTTTTTTAACAACCCCATGTACTCGGGTCAGCTCTGGGAGGCCAACAAGAGCTGCGATTGTGACACTGAGCCAAGCTGTCAAGCTGGTGACGTACTTTCTCAGATGCAGAACAGATGCTGTTCCTCTTACACTGCAATCTGCAGTAAAACAGTATTATCCCCCAGTGATACTGCTCATCCCACGAAAACATCCTGTAGTCACAGGCAATGTTGTCCAGGCTCTCGACAGGACATGATACAGGATGTGGTTTCACACTGCTGTCAGCATATCACTAACTGATGACATTCCTGTAAATATTTCATCACGGCGATTGGTCAGCTGTGATTTTTATTCCATTTATTTATGTCCTTTTTATGCGTTAGCCTGCCATCTGTGTCTGCTACAGAGTTATAATGCCACGGACCATTTTTCAAGCATATCATAGCTTTCTAAAACATTTTGCCTGCCTTCCGGTAGTTTCAATTCGCATCAGTCTGAAGTACTCTGACATAAGTGTTCTGAGAAGTCTTCCAAGTGATGCATTCATGTGCAGGAGGAAAGCTCTGACATGCGAGAGCTGGCTGCCAAACTGCTTTGCACTTGCACTTGAGCTAATTAGTCAGGCGTAAGGCAGACAACTAGTTCCAGTATAAGACCATGATAGAGACCATGTGAATTTCTACAGTGATTCTCTTAGTCTCTTATGTTTTATACCGTTTGGCAGTAAAGTGGAAAATCTCAGGTGTTCCCAAGACAACAAAGGACCACACAGCGACGATGTAAGTTTGTGGAAAGAAAGAAAGCTGATAAAATGTTCACTGTGATTGCTCCTCTCGAGGAAGTGTCAAGTCTCGGTTCAACTTATCATGCTGTACTGATATGAACTGACACCGATGACTGCCTCTAAGGTAAGAAAACCACATTCATCAGTGTACAAAAGTACAACTTTGAAAAAGGAAACTGTCATTAAAAAACGAAATGTGAAACAGTGTTGACACAGTGGTGCAATGAAACAGCACAGGAGCTCTTAAATACATTTAATTAAATATTAGTTTAATCAAAATTTGTTGTGTTATAAATGGTTATTAAGGTTCCTGAAATTTTATTTCCATGTCTTGACCACAACTGACAATAACCAATGTTTTCATTAAGAAATTGAGTGTTTTATCGGTGTAATATACTTAGAATTAATAGTCCAATTTAAGGCAATCTCAATTATTTGAACACATCAGTTCTTTTTAATAGGTTTTCCTGTTTAAGTTGGGCCATTTAATTTGGTCATAAAAATAAAAGAATTATACCTAAGAAAACCACATTTAAAGACTCTTTTTCAGTAACAATATTTATATTTTCGTCAACAACGCAATACTTACAGCCTGGCAAACTACAGCAGCTAACAATTGCTGCAAGGCTCTCCACATAACAAAAATACACACTCAAGCAGCTGAATAAAAGTTGTTTCGTGGCCTCTCTGCACTTAATTCACAGATATAATCTGAGGACAGAATATAAAAGTCAGGATCTCCACTTTCATTGGAACATTAATTATATAGCCGATGCCATCAGCCCCTCACACTGCTGGCCACTCTAAAACTTCTCTCACAGATTTTATAGTGTGGATAATAAAAACATAAAAACACTAACTGCCTTGTACATGGGCTCCACCGGGAATATCCTCTCTTAACAGGCCCAAAGAGGTGCACAGCTGTTTGACTGTATGTAACACAGGAGCTTAGAGATTATAAAATTATAAAATCATAAACTTTCACTTGTGTCCCAGCAACCTGTTACTCTTTCATGACTGGTGAAGACTCTGGCACAATCTCTTGCATCAGTAGCAAGCTGAGTAATGCCCTGCACAGATCCACCTGCACCGCACCCACAAAAATGCCTGAATGTTTATACAGAAAAACAGGGAGACATTACTCACATGGATGTGAACATCGCTGTGGGGCTGGTATAGGCCATAGCCTTTGCCTTGCAATGTGAGGATAAGGTGCATGGGCTTCGCGCTGGCCAGGTTAAGTTCAAAAACCTTTTCATCCTGAGAAAAAAGCAAAAAAAGCAAAACATTTGTACTCAAAATGTTATTTCACATCAGCACAAACATGTAAAAACACTGGAGTAACTTAATCCTAACGTACTGTATCTGCTTTAACTTCCAATTGTACATTGAAATATTCACACTGTCACTTATTTTTCTGCAAATATAGCATTGCTTAAACATGTTAATGAGTTAACAACCTCTAATTCTGTGAGAAAGCCAAAGAATTTATGCAGGCAGAAAAAGTTTGGAGGTGGTGTAAATCTCTAGGTGGAACACTGGGACTGATTAGGAACACAAAGAAAAATGGAGTGGCATAAATATTCACTCACACTGTGAAGCCATCCATAAGGGAACTACTATCTGCCTATAATGAGTCTTTATAAGCACACCATGCTGTGTTATACAAACAAAGCAGTAAAACTATAAAAAAAATAAAACTTCAAGTGCCTCAAAAAAATCTTCTCACTTTCTGTTACATAAGACTTATCATAGAGCACAGTACTGGGATACATTCATCTGTGGAGACTTTTCAACTAGAAACACAAGATAGGCTCCATTAGCATGTCATATTTTGCAAAGACAAAAATATGACATGCAAAGATACTTTACTATCAGCATGAGAAATTAAAATCATTACAACAATGTGATTTAAGCATTTTATAAAGTGTGAGGAAAAGTGTGAGAAATTTAGAACAGTAATTATTACGAGACTTTAGCACAGAATCAAAATCTGCCAAAGTGCCAACCTTTCTTTTCTGAGTTAAAAAAAAGGGAGGCATACGTAGGTGTTTCCCAACTTGCAAACCTCCCCATTTGGCATGGAGTGTCTTTTAAATGAGCCGACCTCGGGTTGACAGAGCAGAGAGACATTTTGCTTGCAGCTCCAAGTTTAAAAATAGTTCCAACTGCAGTTTAATTCTACAAAAAGTCTGATCCCATCTCTGCCCTACTGCAGAAATCAGCGGGGGACATGACAATTACCGTTGTTTTTTTGCAACTACGAAATGTCAACACATGCACCTCTCCAGACGAAGCGGTTGCCAGTCATTTGAGGAGGTCTCCGCAGACAGACAGGAAGCTGTCTTTGCTGTCTGCCTGCGTATTGACACAGACGTTAATGAGGTAATGCGGCTTGCTTCTATTCTTACATCTCCACGCGGTGCAAGTCAACGAGGGATAAAAAAGTCAAAAGCAATTCAAAAGCCACCGTAATTATACATTTATCTGACGTGCAATAAGCTGCATTTGTTTCTTTATGCTGTTAAAACTGTGGGGGGAAACAAAAGTGATAATACTCTGGACTAATGACAAAATATGAGTAAGAACAGTGCATCTGTGCTATGACATTATTAATAATAGAAGGGAAAAGAATACGAAGAGTAGGGTGAGGAAACCTCCCGTGTCACTCAGAAATATTTTAGGTACAGTACTTTCATTATCAATTTATGTATTTCTTATAACTTGCAACCGAGTGTCCTCCCACACACGGCTGATGCTGGTGGTTGTTAGATACTGTGTATAAAACCGCATTAACATAATTTAAAGCATAATGTAATACATCATTAACCATATTTTCAGCTGAGAGTAACACAATGGTGATGTGATTCGCTAATCACCACCACAGTCACCGTATGAATCAGCCTTAATTACCATGCTCCACATGTGTGCGGGGTAAAGCTGCTACTGCTGAGTTTTATGGATATAAGTGGTGGTGAGTAAACCTTTTCACTGTGGAATAATAAGGCTGAGTTTAGACACTTTTTTTTTTTGTAAGACCGACTTAATTCCAATAAATCCTAGCTCTAATTACTTTTACTCCTGTAATTGCCCTGAGATAATTGGGTTTAGAAAAGTGAAAGAGTCATGGATTTGAAATCAGTTCAATTTTATGACTCAATGCATTAGAAATGGACAATAAGGAGGCATCTCTCCAGTGTGAGGCTTTTGTGGGAATTTAACATTCATAAATACAAATTTCTTTTTTCATCCATCTGTGGCGCCTTTTGACACCGAGTACTTCATTCTGTTTATTTGAAGGTAGATTGTTTTCAGAGCCAGGCCTGCTGGGAAGACAATGAGCATGCTGGGGAAATAGTGTGAATCCCTAATATTAAATTCATTTCCCTGCTACCTGATGCTGCCAGCGCTTGATCCAAGAGAATTGTGATGAGCTCAGGCCTGGGCTATGGAAATCTTCAGACCTGTACAGAACAAATTAGGTCTAAGGAGACCATCAACAAATTGCCTGGGAGCCAAACACAGATGCACTGGAAAGAGAGGCTCGCACGCCGAGCGCAATGGACAGAGGGATCTGTCTTCCCCCCCACGCAGACATACACACACAGAAAAACATCAATGTCTTGTATAGAGTGTGTTTTGCATAATGGCTGCTGCGCCTCATAAATGTGTTTGGCCCCTTCTTTTTACCAATTGGCCAAACGGGCGTACTGCAAATCCAGGTGAAAACATATTTGTTACTGAACTGAACCAGCCGTGGAAAAGACTTGTTTTTTTTTCTTCCTTTCTTTCTGTTGCTGTTTCAACATATTGATAAGACACTTGCTTTCCATCTCCAGCGCAGAGCTAATTTATTACAGAGAAAATATGGCTTGATTGCCCTGAAGACAGAGGGACATAAGAGGGACATAAGAGGGACTGAGTTATTTCAACGCGAGTTATCACAGAGGCTGAGACTTTGATTTGCGGTAACACAATGTCTTCCCAGAAGCACCGCTCTGTCTCTTACCTGACTCTTGCCGCACGTACGTACGGTAAATGAATGAAAGGCATTTCCGGCGGAGTTCATTGTGCTTCACACTGAGATAACTCAGCGGCGTTTTCCTTAAATACTCCTTCCTAATGAGCTTCATTGTCTCTGCGTCTAGTTTCCCTCCCTTCGTCCTCTGGTGACTTTCATTCTCTCATTTTGAACTCTGAATCATGACGGCGGGCACCCTGATCACTCACCTTCGCTACTTTTGTTCCTGTACTTTCAAGATACAATTGTTTTCCTTTTCAGACTTTTTTTTTTTTTCTCATGAGCATTTTTTGAAGGGCCTTTGCTGATGCAGTTTCCAGTTATTCTTTTGGCTCTCTCTCTTAACTTGAATTGGCTCCGTTGGTCTAGTCTCGGCCCCGTGCCAAGACCCTGACTACCCAAGGCAGCGTGTGACATCAATGGGCCCCTGTGCGAGCAGCTCCTCCCTATGAATTCTCCTGGCCGGTGCAGCCCCTTGATGCTCCCTCTATAATTCTCAGTGCGGTCAAACAGTGAGAGTCAACCGTCTCTGGCAGGTTGTAAATCACTATTAAAAACAAAAGGCTCCGGGGAAGAAGGTGATAAGGAAATTTAAAGGACGGAGGGAGAGGGGAGGCAAGAGTGAACCTCCCATATGACGGGACGGTCTGGCATGAGATGAAGACGTCCCCCCCCCCTCTGTGTTTACATGAAAAATCTGCTCTTAACAGACAGTCAAGAGCAGATAAGGCGTCTGTGCTGTGGGATCTTATGTCCACTTTCTTCTTTCATTTGATAAAACATCCACTCATAGTCCCCCAAGAGGATGGGATATGCTAACTCCATACAGCGTCCGTTGCATCACACAGACTCCTCTTATGAACCCCCACAAATCCCACGCCAATTTATACTGTTTCGCAAGACAACTTGCACCATCATTTGAACAAACAAACTTTTTTTTTTTTTTTTTTTTTGGCGGCAAAATTTGGCTTTTCTTATTCTCCCACATGAGATAACATGTCTGGTTCTACTCTTCGGGCCAAAAATAAGATGACTCAGAGAGGCATTTCCCCTCCTTATACGCTTTAAATGTGTTTTTCTCCTCTAACAGCTTTGTCTTCTGATTTCCAGTCCATTAAATATGCTGTAACACTGCAGTCCATTAAATGAGACTAAAGGCTTGGCAAAAGTGTTCAGCAAGGTTTACGTCAATAACCCAGTGTTTGAGGCAAGTTTAACCATCTGCTTGCACGAAACTCCCACTTAAAACACAAACAACAACAGAAACACACCTCTCACATCTGTGGGACACTTCATTGATAGTTTTTTTGTGTCATGACTAAAACTATCATCAAATTCAGAAGGAGAGAAAAGAGAAAATGCACTCATACTGTGTAAGTCAGCTTAGCTTGCTGGTGAAAGTTTCCCTTAAGAGAAACCGGATGACAGGATTCTCTGTGGCTCTCCGAGACGCGACTGAAGGATTTATAGAGGTGATGGATTCAGACAGGCATTGTATCGCACCATCCTGTGACGGAGCCTGAGCCAGACTGCGCGCAGCACATCTGCCTCCCTCCTCATAATCACCGCCAAATGAGAAAGGATGACCAGCGGAGTGAAAAATAAAAAGGGACAATAAAAGGAGCAGCGGTTGCTTAACACGAGTTATGTGAAAGCCACTACACAAGCAACTTGAAAGTGAGAACAAACCCGAAAGGAGCAAACAAACATAGCGCACTGATAAAGAAATGACTAATGTGAGCTGACCGACAATGTTGGACAGTGAAAAATGGACTCTGGCACAGCAATAACAGCATATAGATTAAAAGTTTTGTGGAGCTACTTTCCGGTGTCAGTCCCTAAAGCTGAAAGTTTTACAATCAAAGAGGCTCGATACGCTGCGTGCAATTATGGCTGTGTGTTTGTTTGGCTGAAAAATGGGAGATGCAGCCAAATGTGCAGAGCTGTTTAGTGTTACAAAAAAAAAAAAAAAAAGAAAGAAATAATGCGGCATGTTGGGAAACCCCGCCGTTCTGTTCTGTCTGACATCTGTTGAGGGTTAGCTAGTTATCTGGCTGATAAAAGTTGGACATGTGTGGGAATAAAGCTTTTTTTTTAAGTTCGCATTAGAGTGTGCACAATATTAAATGCTTAGCAACTATATTAACCAAACTAAAGTTTAAAGGTCATAGATTTGGTATTGCACACTCATGCAGCATAACTAAAGATATCCTCTTTCTTTCATTTACACATTATGCTGTCTGTCAAAACCTGGCACCTACAATACCCACAATGCAACTCAACTCCAGAGCCTCAGAGACTCAGGTTTGTTTGGCCTCGAGCTGCTAGATATCAAATAAAACTATATTACTTCTGCTTTATCTGATGGATCTCTCCTCTCCGCCTCTTGTTAGGTCGCCCAAAATCTTCCATTCTTCTCTGACCCGCCAGCCCTCAATGTTGAATTTCCAACCTCGTCTCATCACATGCAATTAGCCTCGGCACATACGGGGGAGAGAGATATTAGCCAGCTCCTGTCCTCTCAGCATTCCCGCCTTTGCAGTCTTTTCCGAAAGCTCAGGTTTAACTAATCATCAAGCATCAATGACGGCTCTGTTCTGTTCGAAGCCGTGACAAGAGTGCAACAGTGAGCCAGCGCTCAATGCCGAGACTCTGAAAAGCGAAGCAGGTAAACAGAATGCAGCTATCATTCATTTTATTATTCACACCCACACGCTGCCACCTGTCCCCGTTCTGCTGATAATCTGATAATCCAGCATTCCTTTAATCTGTTTTAAAAGAAATAACAACATTTCGGGAAATGTTTTGGGACCTTTGTCGGGGTTGCCTTTATCATAGATGACCACATTCTCCGTCTGGGGCAGTTTGAAAAAAAAAAAAATACTCCTCCTACCTATGTTGTAATCTCTTTCACACACATAGATCAACCTCTGCAGCTGGCTTTGCTTGCTCAATCTGACAGAGCCTCCAACTGTGTCAATAAAAGTCAAATTGCGTTCAGACCGAATCGCTGCGTTTGTGACAATGACTGACGTATTTCATTACTTCAAAAGGCAGGAAAAAAAGCACACACCGTAAGCATGTGTGCAACGTCTGGACCGACACACTGCTTCTCTATGCGTGGCTGGACTTGACATATTGCACCGTGCACTGAAATGGATGAATAATTAGCAGATGATAACATTCCCATGACAGGCCTTGGTATTGGATTTAAACAACATAATGCTGATTGTCCAGAGTTGAATTTTCTACATTCTTTTACAGTCCAGCAATGCAGCTGAAGAGTCTTACCTATTGACAAGGTTTCATTTGCCAGCTGAATGTTACCGCTACAATACATGTTAAATTGTACTTGCACAGCATCTTACATTTGTCTCCCTATTAAGCAGGTTTTTCAGTTCCCCACCCACCCACCCCTCCCCGTACATATTTACATCATTAGCACCAGTTGCTCATCTTCTAATATGCATAACCTTGCCATGCTTACCGTGGTAAAGTTCAGGTTAAGGATGTGGACCTCTGCCTTGTCGTCTCTGATGAAGTCGGTCCAGCAGCCAATTAGCATCTCACTCACGTGGACCAAGGGTTTGTCACCAGGCTTCTCTGGCTTGCATGTCTGATTTGACGCTGAAAGAAATCGAGCAGAAACCGTTAAGTGGCGTCAGTGGGATAAAATTAAGTTACACAAAATAATCTCTTGCCTCCAATATTAACATGCGACTCCTAGCGTTATCTAGTCCTGTGTGCCAAAACTCCATCCAAAACAATCATACTTGGGCTTGTAGGGAACATGAAACGAAGACCTATATAAGCTGAAGGCAGAAATCCATTATTTAACAGATAGATGAAACCAGCATTCTTACACATTCTTTGTCTGAAAGAGGCTAAATTTGCTATTAGTCATTCTGGACGCTTCCCCCTGCTCTCAGAGTATGGATGTTAAATGTGTGGGTAGGACTACATTGTTTAAAAACGAATCTGCCGGTTCACGTTTATCACACGTGTCAGGATACGGGGCTGCAGTCATCCATCAAGCGCCGCTCACACCGCTCTCTGCTTTGAGCCTGCTGTTTAACCTGGGGATGCGTGTCTCTGGAGGCTGAATTAATCGAGCCGAGGCTGTGCGGTCATGGATGAGGTTGAGTATAAACGGCTGGTGTTTGACCCGGGCTGCACGCGTGTGTGCTCTATTACTTTATCGGAGTGAGCATGCGTGTGCACATGCTCACTCTGAGCTGCCTCGAATTGGCAGGGGCAAACATATTCGCCAGCAAACTTCCTCCTCTCCTCGAGCAGAACGGCGAAGAAAACAATGTGGAAGGTCAGATGTCTTTTCCAGCGCGATCGGGGCTCTCATCCCTGGCCCATCTCCCACCTTTTGCTGATTAGAGATGAAAGAGTCTGACTGGGGAATTATGGGAGTCCTGTGGTATTGCAGTTTTCTTGGCAACCGCCAGGGCTGACACGGTCTCTAATCTAGATTTACTCCCCAGGACAAAGCCTTAAAGCCATCCGCCTTTGCTGCAGGCTCTCAGGGGATCAGTCCAAACAACTCTGTCCTGCACCTAACCATTAGATAAGTGTATCTACAGTAAGATGAATGGAGGCAATATATGCATACCTCAATCACCCCCAGAACAGCTGGCGCTTAACTACATAAGCCAGCAAGTGTGATATCATAACAGAAAAAACAAATTTAGCGAGCAAATACCGCATGACGTACCGCTCCGCCGACTTTTATGATGCATTTGGTCTGTTTACCCAGCAGGCCACAGTCCCTCAGAGGGGAAACGTGGCGTTACACAAGTGTGATCAGAAAGGAGGAGTGGAGAGGAAAGGGTTAAGAGGAAATTACAAAGTTTGGAAGGTCAACAGGATGTGCCTTATTTAGAAGCTGCACTAATCAAAGACCTTGGCTGAGGCGATGTCATCACTCGCGGCAGAGGAGAATGGACAGAGAGAGATAAAATGGGATAGAAAGTGATGAATGCAACGAGAAACAGAAAGAAAAAGAAAATGTTACATAATCGTCTCTTTCTCCTGTTTTCTTTTTCTTTTTTCTTTTTTGCTCACTTGAATGAAATTGGGTTGGTGTTATGGACTCATAATTCATTTCTTCAATTCATTTCACATCTCTGACCCAAAATATCTCTGATGGAAAAAGAAGCGCTGATGAGATATCATTTTAATTTCATCACTTCCTAAATTGGCTTGTCACTCACAATATCTTAGATGCTGCTTACTGGTGACATTTTTTGGACTTGATGCATCTTTTTGCTTCCCATTGAAATTATGTTTTTTTCTCCTCTTCTGGGGGTGTGACACATCACGCTATGGTATTTTACAGTCAAGTCAAGGACACATTTGGCAATAATCAGAGGATTGAGAGAAAGCTGGATCATTCGTGGAACAATCTCTTCACTGTTTCTTAGTACGCTCGACTCTGGGCTGCAGCTTTTCTTGCAAAACAAGATGGAGAGCCATCCATGCTCCTTTGCCATCTCTTTTTCCCTCCCTCACCACAGAGGTCAAGGCTGGTTTCCTGTTATTCTGGCCCCCTGTGTTAATGTCTGTTGCTCAATATCCACATCCATAAAGTTATTTCTCTCTTGTTCTGCTGTGACAGAGTCAACGGCCCATGACTGTCGCCCGAGAGGTCTCGGTATAAATCACACTGACTGCGAAAGGCTGTGCGCGTGTGCATCTGTGTGCGCACACGCATGTGTCACTGGTCTCTTTTTTTTACGAGTCACCATAGGATATGAAGAACATTCATTTTGCCCCCTTGACCCCGGAAATGCCAATGGCCTCGCTAAGCGGTTTGCTGGTAAATGAGGTATAGAAGAACCATTCCATTCCCTGTCCTCTTTATCTACTTATATCAGTCCCCTCCATTTCCCATTCCATGAGAAGACATGTTTATGGATGCTGGTGATTTCCATTTAGATGTTACGTATCAGGGGGAGATGTGAATGGAAAACATTAAGGAACATTAGGGGGGACAGAAAATGGGCTCAACTCATAAAAAGTGCCTATAATCAGGTTTGATCTTAAAGTTTCATTTAATTCCACTTCAGTGGTCACACACATCATATTAAATGGGTATCAATGAATTTGTATACCTGAATAGACTACTGCTAATTGCCATATTAACAACAATATATGGCCAAATTACAAGACTTAATAGGCACTTTTGTTTAACTCGAAACATATTATAGCAAACTGATTGAACGCTTATAAAATTAAGACCAACGAGCAGCCAGAATCGATAATGGACAATTGCTGTTAGTGAAGCAGCCTTTGGAGGAGGCACATTTTTTCGTGGACCGTGCCAATATCTACAATATGAGGCACTTTTCGCTTCCCTGAGTAGTTCTCCTGGTCATCTGCTTACAAAGAGAACATAAGTTCCCATCTGGTAACCTCACATGTCTGGGGTCTATCTGCTCCTTCTGTCCCATCCACCCCAGGGCTTTCCAGAAAAAGATAGGAGACTACTTCGCCAAATCACAGACATCCGTTTTCCGCATGTGTTCAATTGTGCATGGTACGATTAAGACGGCATCACTACTTTGACCATTTTAGGGCATTTCAGGATCGGCGTAGCATTAACCGTGTGCTGTTTGCATCAGTCCTTAGTTCTCAACATGCTGCATTTCATCACATCACTGTGCTTTGTCACTTTCTAATACAGCACCTATGGATGTGGAGCTTAGCCCCATAAGGTCGAGCTTAGACCAGCAAAAGTCTAAATTTGAGTCTAAAGCTGAGTTTGTGACATATGTGTGATGAACGTTAAATTACCTTTGTATTAACTACTGTCACCCCCATAGTTTTCTGCACACAGTCAGCTAAAAGGTTTATGCGCTGCAGCTTGCCTGACCAGTAATATTTCATTTAAGAATAACCCATGTGTGCTACTGTGTACTGTTATGTCCATTGCGTCAACGTTTCAATAAACGCACTCTATAATAATTATCTATAGTAATTAATTCAAGATGCCAACCTGAAGCTCCAAGATTAAGTTTCACCATCTATAATTATGCAAAGTGCACCGTAGCTGCACTTAGGTCAGTATCTGTGCTTGGGCGGCACTGGAGGCTTTGAGGTGATTTATCATTATTAGGGATCAAAGGGGGAGGCTATGCAGTGCTGACATCCTGTCTTTCTCCTTCTTCTGTTTTCTCTCAGAAGTGTTTGAACACAAAAGCAAAAGTCTCTGAGAGTGACATGCAAATGAGAGCGCATGAGCCACACAGGCACCACGCAAAACGTATCCAAAGGGCCTTACTAGTGGCGAAATAGGACAACTCGCTGACTTCGCAAAGTTTGCAGCAAATTTTAAGTTACGTTCCTGAATGCAAAAACTAGCATGTATATTTCAGAGAGAGGTGGACCCAATGACATTATATTTACATAATGTGGCCGCCCATGCTGGCATTAACAAGGCCAAAAAGCATTGCAGGGTATGTGAGCGGCACACTCACCACTCCATCCGACAAGCAGCACATTATGCCCATAATCTAACTTTAGGATAGCACTCACTACCTTGTTATACATTACGTTAGCACTGTGGTGATAAGAAAACATGAATCTGCTCAGCTCGTCCTGTGAAGCAAACTGGAATGAGTTTTCTCTTAGTGTGAGCGGAGCCACAGTGGAGTGCAGCAAGTAGAAAGTCTGGCGTGGTCGTGAGCGAAGTGATGACAGAACACCTTGAGCGAGGAGATGGAATTGTTATCGCTCCGCTCATTTACATGAGCGATAAGTCAGCACACAAGCAACTCTGTATGTGACAGCAAGACACATTTTAGGGAGGTCGCACCATATGTCCTGGAAATACACACCCTGGCTCCTGACCGTCTGTAACTGTACAAAAAGCAGAAGTGCAGTTCATTTTTATGTTGAACATCTCGCTGACTTGGTTATCACTTCATGTTTTCAACATATTCTGGGGCATCAGCATCACATTGGTCAGCAGAAATAAAAATGACCTTAGCAACCTTTTAAAAATGACTACAAGACCACACACACAAAAAAATGTCATTTCCTCAATTTAAGTATCGAGAAAGGTAATTTGACTAAACAGATTTTTGTTAATATTGTTTTTGTTTTTGGAAATGGTACATGGATTTAGTTGTTGGTGCTATGACTGCTGCTGTTTATGTTATCTACCTGCTTCAGCTGCTAAATTAAAGATCTCAGGAGCCGCCTGCCTGTCTCCAACACTGTTGCCTCAACTTTGAGCATCCGTGCTGTGCCGGCATTGCAGAGCACTGACAAGCAGCAGTGAGCCCTTGAATTTTACATTTCTATCAAACCTTAACTAAATGTCGATTTAGATTCAAGGGATTGAGTACCTGCAGCCCAATAACTAGCTGCCTTTTTCACTCACCACAGGCGAGCAAGCAGGCAGGCTTGATTTCATGCCCTGTCTTTCATGCCTTCCCTCATTGTGAGTCACTGTGGAAAAGTGCATCAGCTACTTGCCTAGAGTTTAGATGCAAAAGGGGGACTCGATTGAAAGAAAGACAGAAAGTAAGGGGGAGGGGGGAAAAAAACGCAGGAGGGGAAACCCTGACAGCAGACAACGACAAGACCAACTGTCTCCCTCGGCCCCTCGGGGCAGAGTAAACTGTTTGTGTCCAGGGTCGGGCGACGGAGTCATGATGGGGAAGGGGGAGGGAGGGGTCAGCAGTCCTATCAGAGTCAGTCTGAGAGGGAAAGGGGAGCTTCAAGGCTGGCCCAAGTCTCTCTCTCTCTCTCTCTCTCAACTCCATGTACACACACACACACACACACACAAATACACACACACCTATTGTCCCAGTGTTTCCGCAACTGCAGATTGAGGCCTGACCATCCACAGGAAGGTAAACAAGCTCTTATCAGTGCTCTGCAGGGGCCTGCACTGTCCCCTGGCCTCTCACCCCTGCATACTACACATTACACACTCCATACAACACACAAGCTTCCTGACCATCTCACCTCCCTCTCCTGAAGTCCCAAAATCATATCAAAAGAAAAAAAATGCTGATTAGTCTTGTCAGTTTAATAGCTGAAGACTTTTCATGTGTGTGTCTGTGCCAAGTCTCAACATCCAGTGTTTGCTGGAGAGGAACTGAGGATGTGATAGCGGGTCTGGAGACAGCCTGTCTTCACACTCGCTCTGTTTACACCTCTGGGAGCCATTCGTCCGTCGGCTCATCGTTGTCGGGAGCCAGCGGAACAACAAGTCCGACGGTGGCGTATGGAGGGACTATGGCTCACTTCCTCCGTTGTTCCCTCACTCACTTTATGCCCCGTCTGCTGCTCGTAATTAGTCATTCCATATTCTTTGATGCAGATGAATTTGGGTGCATGGATTTTGCTTCTTTGAAATCCTGAAGCAGCTGCAGGCGTGAAAAAAATATACCATCATTTCTTTTTTTTCCCCTTTTTTTGATGCTCACATACTTTCAGGCGATTTGTTATATCCCAGACACTGTCAGTTACTGGGTATAGTACATCTTCTCAATTTACTTATGTGGTTAGTTTTCTTTCCCCCCCAAATACGCTGAAAGAGCACTAGCAAAACACAATTAATCATCTGAGTGTTAATTGGTGGATAGACAGACTAATTTAGCAAGTTTCATGCTAACTGCGAGCAAGCAAAGCAGATTGAAGCGTTAGAGATTCATTGCACAGTGGTTGCTCCCAATCATTCAAGATTAATGTAGCTTTGCACAACATATGCTTCGCAGAGAACCAACAGAGATTAGCTCGTTTTTCTTGACTGATTTTTGCCAGTAAATATTAATGCTTTCCGATACGAGGGCGGCATACTAATGACGGCCCCGTTTTTTGTTCGCATTTTTAAAGTGGGTGAAGTCAAAGATACAAACTATGATCCAAGTGCGAGCGAAAGAGTCCACGGACCACCAAAGTGCAAAACACGAGATCACGGAAGCCTTCAGCTACCTAATGGATTGACAGCTGTTTTAATACTTCCACACCAGCCAACAACAACATTTTCTCTTCTGATGCTGTTAATGTTTGCTTACATTAGAAAAAAAGAAGCCCATTTTTTTGTTATTAACTGAGAAACACAAAAAAGTGTATTTTCTGTGGTTCAAAGACTACAGTTATATGTTTGAAAAGACATTTAAATTTATATGGCCACAAAAAACTGGGCCCCTAAGAACATAAACGCTTTTGAATTATCTCGCAGAGAGACCGGAGATGGCGTCAAGTTTATGATTTCATTTTTACTATTTAACTAATGGAAGTGTCGGGTCTGGGAAGAGTTTTTTTGGCAAGTGTAACTTTGTTCCCTCCAGCGTCTGTGAAAAGATTATTAAGTATCCTGGGTTTGACTGTTGGATTTGTTGTAGTTACAGTATATGAGCAGATTAAAATAATCTGTCAGATGTCTCAGGGCTTTTTTTTCTTTGAGTCACATCTTCTGCTTTCTGACATATCACAGAAATATGAGCAAATGAAAAATCCAATGTCCAAATCCACCGAGGATTCTCTCATCACATCAAACATGCACACATACCACACACACACACACAAAGTCAGACATCAGAGAGAGATTTCAGCTCTCTAAATACAGATTGACTGGTGTGGCACCTGTATCAACAGGAAAACTACCCACCCAGTGCTTGAATCAAGAGGCTCTGATATTATACAACACTCATCAGCACACTGAACGTTGCACAGCACTGACCACTGTAAAAATCCCTGTATGTCTTTGCAGTCTTCTTATGTAACAATTCCAAGATTTTAATATAAAATCAAAAATATCACCAACTTTCTATAAAATGCTGGTTTAAGGTTTGTTCGAATTTCCATTACACCAAGAGAAAACTTCAAAGCGAAGGCTCTTTGTTCGTGCAAAAAACATGACATGAAGTGTTTTAGCTGAGAAAATTTTGTTCGTAGCTGTTCTACCAGGGACAGATTAAGGAGCTGATTCTCCCCCTGCATAATATTACAATAATTAAGTCACAAGTGAAGAAAGTTTTAGTGGAAAATAGACAAATGATGAAAAATATTCTCCCGATGTGTCAGAGTTAAGAGGCCCGCCCTGATAGATGCCTCCACCTTCCCTTTAGCACCTTTGACTTCAAGACATAGGTGAGTCAGCTGACCCGCGGAGACATTTCCCTCCGAATTCTGTCCTAATATTCAGGTACATTTCCTGCGTTTGTGTAGACCCCAGAGTTGGATGTGGGCAGACAGACCTGGAGATAAGAGTACATAATGCCATGCCTTATCTGCGCAGACAGCAGGCATGTTGACATGAGCACAAGTGGTCGCCATGCTGACGAGGCGTTTATCTCGCCCACTACTAATGAGCCATTCAGTGCTCATGCAACTGCATAATGAAAAGTATTGGGCAAGACCGCAGCGAGACCCGTTCATGGGAATCTCAGTCAAGATACGGCAAAGAGCCATTATCTGAAATCTATAATGACGAACATTATAGATTACCAAAATCGTCATACATACCAGACTCTTTTGGTACCTAAAATGCAGAATCATTGACTGTCGGAGCGCTGCTGGAGTGGCATTTACAGTAAGAGGGAGCCTGTTACGTAACGCAGAGGTGGAACTCAGACGCTATTTACATGATAAAAGGTTTATCATATTCAGATTTTCACCAAAAAGTAAAATGTTTTTCTGCATGAGCGCCCCGTTTTACACAATTTACAGAGAGCAGGGTCCTCCCGTGGCAAGGACGGCCTAAAATATGTTTCCAGTAATAGAAAGTGAAAAGAAAAATGGAGAGATAACACAAAAGAGCTGCTGAGTGTGCTGCAGATTAGCTCGAGTCCTTCTGAGTAATAAAGAAATAGTATTGCTGAAACTACTGAATGTAGGATTCATTATTTTAATCAGCTTTTTATTACTTTAAAACAAATACTCATAAATTCCTGGATTTATTTTCAAATCGAAAACAAAACAACAAAAAAAAAAACAGCATTGAAATAAATAAATGTCCCCTTAGCACCGTATACCATGCATGTGACCACTCAAAACTGAAAACAGATTTTAATTACACACCATTTAACAGTAATTTGTTTTCCTTTGGGATCCAAGAAAAATATCATTATTCATTTGCCATATGTTGCATGTCAGTGCCATCTTGATAAACACTCAAGGGTTAGCTGGTGAAAATAATTTGTGGGAACAAACAGAGGAGAGGAACATGGTGAGGCTCTCCCGCACCGCATTCTGTATTCAAACAGAGGAAAAGCAAGGCAGTCAGAAATGGATTGTTATTTGGGAGGGGCATAACATTGGAGGAGATTGAAATCGGTCTGAGGCAGCGACAAGTGGTCGCGTCTCCCTGCCACCCAGTCTGACTGCAGGCTGAGCTGGCTCACTACAGTAAAACAGGGGAAGTGGGCTGTTTTGACTCTCAACGCCATTTTTAACATGACGTCTTTTTTTTTTTCTCCATCTCTCTTTTTTTCCTTTTTTCTTTTGGCTTATTCTCCAACAGCACGCTTTCCGAGAAACCTTTGTCATTGATTATTTTCCTTTCTCCTTTGTCTAACTGCTCGCGGTCTTTCATGTTCGCTTTTTTTTCTAACTTATAACAGAACTGGGTCTCTATTTCTCCCCGCCGTTATCTCCGTCTTGTCCTTTTTCCTATCTCTGTGTTTTCTTAATCCCCTATTTACTTCTCATTCCCCAAATCTTGCGTCTGAACCACTTATCTGCTCTTTGACAGTCACATAAATTTGACCCCCCACTCCCTCGCTGTCTCCATGAATCGGTCTTTATGAATTCTGTTATCTCGGTCTGTCTGTCCGCCTGTCTCGCTCTCTTTCCCTCTTTGAGATTCATCTTCAGACAGCCCTCCGCCCCCATCCCTCCCCCCCTTTTTCTCCAGCGGCTCGCTAATCACTTTTGTGCTTTTCCTTCAGCCCGTGGAGGGAGACTCTGGGGTAGGCAGCAGGAGGTCTGGCAGTTAACATCATGATGCCTGGCTCCCACTGGGAAAGTTGTTGCAGCAGGGGGCATATTCAACACTACTTCCCTGCCAGGATATGCCGGGCACACAGTGGATAAAATCGCTAAATACAAAGACTTCAGTCAGACGCATAGATAATTGTTAATGTGTCCAACTGCTACAGTCGGCTTAAGTGGGAGCGGTTATTGTGTGTGCCATTAGAAAGTGGTCTGGAAATAAACATTTCTCCCGTGGAGGTGCTCTATAACTGCCTCCTATGTAATAAGCAGCCTGCCAGATGGACTCTGAGAACCTCAGTTTCAGCCCTGCAATGCCAGCTGTGAGAAAAACATACAGTAATATGTCAAAATTGTATGAGTTAGAAGCCTTAAAAGAAAGCCGGCCAGATATTACAGACATATACAACAATATACAGCTGGAGCTTTGTTCGGTGTGAGAAAATAACACTGGTGACATCATCAGATGGCACTGGGAGACTACAAAGAAAAAGCCTACGTTACAAAGTGAAGGAGTACAGATTGTAAAACAAGGTTGGAGAAAGTCTGATAAAAGGCACTATCAAGTTGCATTACGGGCTCCAATTTGGATGAGGGATGCTAAATAGAGGCAGTAAGCAATTCAAACATATGTAAAAATGTAACTAGAAGTAAACTGTGTACCTGTCTGAGGCAGACGCCAGATTGGATACACCCATTTAACACCTGTAAAGGACAAGGCGGGTTGCAACTGCCTGGTAACAGTCCGCAGAAAGACCGAAATATACAAGATTAACGAAAGAGAGGCGCACGCACAAATAAATGAAAACAGACAGTACAGTTAAAAGCCCATGAGAAAAGGTAAGCCTTTAGCGCGTGTTATTAAAAAGCAAGGACTCAGCTGATCAAACACAGGGAGAGAGAGAAAGAGAGAGACAGATTGAATTCCACTGTTGCAAAAGCATCGCCGCCTGTATGATCTTGGCACAAACAACTAACCCCAGTCAAATGACTAAAGGGACTTCGACAAATTATGGCACCACAGGAGCTCAGAGTAAACCCATAGGCTACAGCATGTAAGGCCTTCAAAACAAACAGCAAAATTGAAACACAATTAACCTCACCGGGAGGTAGTTTAGTGAAACCAAGACCGGTGTGATGTTTGTCTGTTTTATTAGAGCCTGACGGGAGCCTGTCTGAGGATTATGGACGAGCTGTAAACACGAAAGTGAGGCCCGACTGGTCGTATATCATATATATCAGGAATTTTAATAATCAAGATGTAAGGTGAAAGCAAGGACGATCTTTTTCCAAGATGCAGGCTGTGGTCGATTTATAAATAATTCAGGGCTGATTTAAAAAAAAAAAAAAAAACGTCAGAATTCATTTGTGTTTGTCAAATTTCAGGGTAAAATTAAGAATTGTGCCAGGGGCTTCTTTTACCTTCTGTTTTAGATGGGATGGCAGGAAGTGAGTGTTGGGAGTTAAGACCTCAAATCTGGTGGGGTTATAACAGCTTTGCCACAGCTTTACTCACTTTAAAATTTTCAATGAACAAAAGTCTGTGGATTTTGTGGGATTGGTTGGACGACAGCGTAACTGCAACAGTTCTGACATTGGTCATAGTAAAACTTAGCAATGTGTTACTCCGTGGGAAATTAAGCAACAGTGTAGAGACTACGATAGTATTATATTACTGACAAATGATTGCAAAGTAACGTGATAGTGTCAAAACTACACAACGCCACTTCCCCCACCCTACTACATCTGTCCAAAAATGAATAAATGCATGATAACAGACTGCAGGCCGGGGGAGGAGGAAGAGAGGGAAGTTGGGGGGGTGGATTAAGTTACCACTTTCAGGAAATGAAGTGAATAAGTAAGTTCATGAGTTTCAGACTTCATCTTCGAAACCGTTCGAGGCTCCATCAGGTCACTTGGCAAGGTTATGTATTTATCACATTATATATTTACGATATCTATGCAGTGGATCTGGCCATGAAGTTATTGGGTTATTTTAACTGAGAGCGCACTAGACATCACAAAAGAATGCAATAAGCTTGATATCAAAGAGCTGACAGAGGGTCAAACGTATAAAAACTTTCAATAAAGCTAAAGCAAAACTCAACTCGAGTAAAACACAATAGAGCTTCGCCTGCAACTGTCCAAAGGCGTCTTGGGATTTGCTGCAGGCTTCGGGCTATTTGTGATTTACTTTGACTTTTTCTATGTTTACTTCTTTTGAGGAACTTTCATATCGTGGCCGCTCTCGCAGTGATTTGCAGCCGGCGAGGATGCTGTGAAACAAAAAAGGGGACCTCAAATCACAGCGAATATATGGGCGCTGTTGCATCTCAAAGCACTTCATTCTGTCGAGCAACGTGCAAATTTGATTCTGTGCAGAGAGTCCACCGGTGGCGTGAACGTGTCACAGCGTCATTTGTTCAACTAAGCCCAGGAGACAACGTGAGAGAAAATGACAAATTCATATGACAAGGCTGCACAATGCTACGTAATGACGAACAAACAGCGCCTGAGACAGGGGAACACATACATGTCACGCCAATGTTTTGATTAATGTTTCAGCGTTCGGTACACAGGGTCAGAGTTCCCCTTCTGTCAAAGAACAGTGTCACAGCTCCCTCTGGGCATTTCACTGCAGCAGATGCAAAAAAATAAGAGGAAGTGAAAAAAGAAAATCCCTGGGACCTCTTTCAAGAAAAAAAAATTATCTCCTAACCAGGCCTATGTGTCACAGGGGCAATTAAGGCTGAGCTAAACAGTTCCTCACAGACTCCACCAGCAGACCGCGAGACTGATCCCCTGCGGTGGAAACTGCATGAGGTCAACTCTCCGAAAGTCTGCCAGTTGGCCAAAAAATACCTCTGTATCCCTGCCACCAGCACCCCTGCAGAGAGGGTGTTTAGCACTTGTGGCAATATTGTGATTTGTCATACAGTAGGTCAGCGCTGAAGCCAGATTCAGAGGAAAAGCTTGTTTCTCTGGCACGTTATCTTAATGGTGATGTATGCTTGCCAGGGCAGCTTTGCCGTAGTTAAAAAAAGCAAGCTGGAAATGCCAGTTTATTTTTCTGATGTATGTTTATAGACACGGAGTCACAAAGAGGTTATTTGGCACCGACGAGTTTGTTTCACCTTCAAGTGCATCGCTGAAAAATGAATGCGGACAAGCTCATCTTGCTGACAGTTCATGTTAAAGCTTTATTGCATAACAGCAGGGCGCATTGTGCTTTCTTTTGTGGTTTTCAGAATCTCAGGGAAATAGCACTTAAATATATACTCATCTGTCAAAAGGATGCTTGAACCAGACAGTGTAAATAGTTTTTCATACAACACAAAAGTTAATACTCTCTGATTGTGGATGCAGTTCACCTAAAACTGTCAGATACTCAGATTATCAGCCTAACATACTGCACGTTTGATACTTTCAAAATCAGATTAGATAGATTTTTAATGTTGCACTGAAGGCATTTGCACAAAAAGGGAATCATAATCAAATAGCTATTTAGCATAGTTTTATTAATTGAAAACCATGTGGGCCATGTTGGCCACCGCAGACGCCAGATTGCTGCGGGGGAAGCGAGACCCAAACACCCCGGAGCAGCAGAGCACTGCTAAGAGTGTGAGGCTAGATCCTAGCCTGAGGGCAGAGGGAGGGTTTCAGATCCCTTTGCCACCTTGTATGGATTACAGGTCTGAATTTGATATGAGCAGCCACAGGCAGCCAGTTGAGGGCCAACAGAAGAGGATTACATGAAATCGATAAGCGCCCCACATATTTTCTAGTTTTTTTTTTCCTTGTGACTGACTCTCAGTAAAATAGGGTTTACTGCTTAAAACCCCCAAAAACAGACGCAAGCAAATGAGGTCTTCTCGGGATGACTCGATTGGGTCAATAGGTTGAACGCCATTTGGAGTTACATGAGTTTTGAACTTGACTCTTGTGTTATCATTTCAATTTCCTGAATCTATTAAGAGACTGTATACTATATAATAGTTCTGCTGCAGCGGGATGAACCACCATTCAAGACAAAGGTCTTCACAACTATTTTGCACATAACCTCTCTCTGCAGGCCAGTTGTGAAACCCTGACTGCAAGACTGAGTGCAAGTAAAACATCAGCAGAATACAAATAATCTTTATTGTATTAAGACTGAAATGATCTCACAATGCAGAAAAGAGACACGATTTACACCCAGAAAGTAAAAAAATCCACTAAATCAAGTGGCCTGTGGTCTGTTGACTTGTTCAATAAATGTAAATTTAGCATGGAATCCGCTAAAATAAGAAAAAAAATAAAATAACATTCAGCATCAGCCGGCAGACTTACCAGAGGCTGCGACGGCGACGCAAAGAAGCAGGGCAAAGCGCGCCACGTGACCCTCCATCTCTGTTCAGGTGGAGTCTGAGGTGCTGGTGTGGGAGCTGAGTCTGGATCTCCGGAGGGGGGCGTGAAGGCACTCGGGCTCGGTGGTTGAAGAGTCCTCGTCTGGTGGCAGAGCAGCAGCGTCTGTGGCAGCGGGGGGAGTGCACAATTCAGCTTGTTAAAAAGCCTGTAAGGTCAGAGGAAGAAGAAAAAAAAAAGAAGAAGAAGAAGCCGGCAATCAATGAGGAGATGTGATGGCTGATTAGGACGTGGATCTCAGGCAGGTCACTCACATTCTTGGCGTGCAGCGTTAAAACAACTAATCTAACTAACTAACTAACAAATCTACCTGCTGTTACACGTGAAAAAGGTAACACGAATATGTTCTGTGATGCTGATTAACCACACGTATGATCATGATGATTACTACTGATATTAAAAGTCCAGATTTCCTCTTTTTGATCACGCAGAAGTCCCATACAACAAAATAACCCAGAACTCAAAGGCCACTGATCATTTACACACCCTGTTTGAGACTGATAGCGGCGTCCTTAAATGTCTCAAATTCCTTCAGTGACAGCATTTTCCACCCCTTTCCATATTTCTGCCCGTCTTCCTGGCGCACAATGAGGGTCTGAACCCAAAGGGTTATCTGGTGGTCACTAACTTCTGGCCCCACTGTTTCAGGAAGCGGCGCCGCATCGCTTTATTTAAATAATATCACAATGCCCAGATCAGATAAGGAGGAGGCTGCTCTTGTTATATGATTCATATGGAGGGAAAGGAAGAGCCTGTGTAAACTGTTTGTGCGCTTCCAATGAAAACATACCCAAAAAAAGTCACGTTATTTCCCTGAACTTTATACTATATGAGAATAAAAGGTTTTAACTGGTGAATTTTTTGGAGATGACTGAAATAAACTGAATGGGTGAAACAAGCAAGTACATTCATGAACTTAAATAGTGATGTAAATTACAATTATTACATGTTGGAACCACTTTTTGATCTTAGTGTTTGTTTTTTTTCTATCATCAATCCCTTTCTTCAGTTACTTGACCCAAACATGGGCTCAGTCAATTGAAAACAGACATTAACCGGACCGGTGGAGGAAAGGTTGAGTGCCCTGTCAGAGAAAATGAAACAAAGCGCACACAAACATGTGAAAGAGGACAGAAGTTAGGAACCACAAACACACAGCTTACTTTTCAGACAGCTCTCCTCGGTGAAGGTGGCAGATGTTTGTAGTAATCCAGAGGAGAGGATGTGTCTGCGCTCACTGACGGTGTCAGGACTTTCCAAAGTTTTTTTTTGTTTTTTTTTTTGTGCAGCCTGGGCGGTGCACACTGACTTTGCTACCCCTCCCACATCCCACGTGTTCTTTTTTTCAGCCTCTCTCTCTCCCCTCTTTGTCACTGCTCGACTTATATAATCAATGTTGATGCTGTTAAAAATATTAATTAAATATGAAATCTCACGTCAGTCAGTGAATTTTGTGATTTTATAGCACTGAATTGAATAGTATGTTGCTTTGCTGGGAATATCGACACAGTGCGTAAACTCTTTCCTGTAATTTGAATGTAATTTTGTATTTTATTTTAATATACTTATTCTTCATTTTTCATTACGTAACGACATTTTGGGAGGTACCATTATTTCATATACACCCTCCTCTGCTACATATAGCTAAAACCTTTGGTTAAAATAAAAAATAGATAAACAACTAAATAAAATAAACGCCGTCTCTAAATTACTCACATTTATTTATGTCAGTTTTTAGTTCAAATCCGAAGAGTACAAAACACAAAACGTTTTGATTCCCTGATAGTGCCCTCCTGGTTCTTCGTCCTCACCTGGCAACCCGAGGAGACAGTTATGCCATGTTGTATGCAATAAATATAAATTATATGACTAAATTCATTTCAATTTATGAGGTTTAGACCTGTTTGTAGGGGATTTTTCTTTCCTCGCCTCATGGCAGATTGAAGCTAGCTTTCCCCCCTGCTTCCAGCTTATGCTAAGCTAAGCTAACTCACTGTAAAGTTAGCATACATATGTAAAATGGGCAAATCAAAGAAGAGGCAGCCATTTTCTCCTTTTGACCATAAAGTCAAAGAAGATGGATGTTTTTGTTTCAGTGGTGATAAAAAAAATAGTTATATAACCTTAAAAAAAATGTAAATGGTTTAGGACATGGTTGGATTGAAAACAGATGTCATAATGTTACAGCTAAACACAGTGGAGATGATGATGATGTTGATGATGAGAGATGAGCAACATTCATAAAAGTGTACTTTCCAAAGTGGACCAACATTAGGATTCTTAGACAATGGGTGGATGATATGACCAGACCATGAACATGTGGAAACAACTGATGAGTCATGACAGTTAACTTTGGCATTAAACTTTTTCCAGCAGATCATCAGTCATCCACATTAGTAATATCCTAACATTGTCATATAATTGTAGTTCAGAGAAATGTTGTGTTTTCCTCTTAATTTGGGCGCTGTGTGGTGAAAAGCCGGAGTCTCAGAACTGCACAGAACTGAAACAATCAGTACAACAATACGATCTTCTCGCGCACATATACAATTCAGAGACCTTCAGTTTTAAAACTTTTTTATTTTATTTCCATGCAGTGTTTTTCACAGAAGCAATTGTACTTTTTACAATGTGTGCTGAGCTCAGTTTTAAGAGGAAAACTTCAAGGGAAATACCAACTCTTCAAACAGCTGGTGCCGCACAGGAGGACGATTTCAGCCAGTGCTTTTAAATATGCATCAGTCAAAAACCATAAAACTGCAAAAGTAACCGTATGAACTTGCCACAGTGGAGCCTTTGTTTGCTCTGTTTTGCATCTGTCATATTATCTGATGAAATATAATGTGCAAAGTTCTAAGTATATGTGATGTGTTCCCTTCTGTTTGAATTTAGTGTAGAGTTATTTTTATTATTTAGTCAGATGCGGCCACATAAATAGAATAATATTGCGAAGTAGGCCTATCAGCTCTCCACCTGCATGCCACATGTGACACATCTGCCAAGCAACGCGGCGTGAACACGTGTCCGTCTTTGACAGGTTGCGAATGAAACGACATTTTGATATCGACAAGAACAGTGAGCTGGGTGTTGTATTTATTGTCTCGTGCTGTCACCTCTCATGTTGCAGCAGTCTGACAACAAGGTTCAGATGGTGACTGAGATGTTACAGTTTTTCCTCTCCATTTTCCTCCAGATCGATTTTTAATCAAGTCCGAGCCATCCTGAGCCCGTGCCGTGGTTTCAGGGTGCATTACTGTGAGAAAAACATGCTTAATTTTGTTAGGTTATTTTGTGATGTGAACTTTTTAATTTTTCATTTGTCAGCATGTCCACATATAGCATACTGCATTACTAGATTATATTGGAGTGAGTTTTTGTATGCCTCGGGGAGGCAATTTCGGTGTAATTACAGTGCTATTATGTAAATGGCTCACCTATTATCAGTTAAAGGTCAATGTTACATTTTATGGTCTATACTTAGGAAACGGATGCATAAATTAGAGATATTAGCCATTTTGGAGAAAATTATTTACCTGTTTTCAATTACCAGATGCCATTACAAATGTTATTCTTTGGTGATTAATGTGTAAATATAGGAATTCATTCCTTTAAAAAAGATTTCTTCTGACTCTCTTGTTCATTTTCAATTACTACATAAACACTTGTGTGTTTTCTGTCCACGAACAAACCCACATTGTTTCAAGTGTGTCAACATCTTTGTCATCTTTTACGCAGCCATGCGCATGTATTTGATGCATACTACTGATATTACCATATCAGCTGAAAACCACAGAAACGACACAAACAGTTGTCACCACATATTGTAGAACAGTAGGAGGCCTAATACTTATAGTGGTGAAATTTGTGTATTCAGTTTAATTTTAAGTGGACCCTTAGATTTCACTGGAGCATTTAAACTTTACAAATCTTTCAAATTAGTATATTTTCTACCCCATGTACTCATTGTGATTGCTTTTGTTGAGAGATAAAAGTGATAACTTTTTCTTCTTTTTTTTTTATTTCCAGCATTTCCTTATTCTAATATCACAATATAGATACATCACAATATCTAATGCCCAAATTGAAGATGTCCTTATAAAACAGGCAGATGGAAATGCATTTAGTGAGCCAGCATGCACAGCAGAATTTATCCACATTTTGGCTTGTCATAGCAGGAAAAACACAGGTGACATAAATTTCATTAACAATAGTTCAAGTATCCCAGTAAGTCTCGCCAGTGAGCCTGCACGCACCATACCAGTGCCCTTGAAGCAGCTCAATCAAATATAATGCAGTCATTATAAATATTATTGATTACACCTGTGTTTTTCCTGCTATGCCAAATTTATCTGCCGCCAGGACCCGAGATGAAATTCAGCCATCATTCATTTCATTATTTACGCCTGTGCTTTTCCAACTGTGACTTGCCAAAATGTTTTACTTCAAATAGGTCTATCAAGTTCAGTCCGTGCTGCACATGCCCACACGGTCCTGAGAGGAGGAATAATCAACCAAAATAAGAGAAAACATCTCTGTGGGTGTACTGTTGATGTGTGGGCCAATGGTTGAAAGTTTCAAACAATTACAAAAGAGTGTTTACTTTGAATTCAGTGGATGTTACTGGTGGCGTGCACTATAAAATCAACCCCCCACTGGGTGAACTGGGAGGTTTAGAATTAGATTTTTTTTTTATTTGAATTTGTCATTTCATATTTTGTTTATTCATAGTTTTAAAAAAAATACTTTGGTATTATTATTGTTTAGTAGATGAAACCCAGAAATGACAAAACAGTAAAAGCGTCTCTCGAAGGAACAGTATTTATCTTTGGCTGCTGCGCCACTTGTACTTTGTGGGGAAGAATAGGCTGGAGCGACGAGTAGACACAACATCCTTTCTGCGCTGAACAGACTCAGAGGAGTCATCACTCCGTCAGATCAACTCTCCATACAAAGTCTATTGGCAGCGCAGAGGAGCAGCAGAGATGAAAAAACAGACATGTAGACTAGACTTCGACCATTCTACAAAAGCATTTAGAATAATTACAAAACTGCTGCGGCAAACACAACTTCACAAACAGCAACCCCCGCTGATATCTGGTTTCCCTCTCTCCCTTTGTTTTGGCTCGATGTGTGTGCCATGTGCGGCAACACAACAGCAGAGTGGAGAGGGGAAAAAAAGCTCTTCCATTTGCTCCTCAGTGAGAAAAGCCAGTCAAGCTATTTTCAGTTAAATCTGCTCCTATTTCTGATATAAAAAAAAAAAAAGTTGAAAGGAGTGTTTGAAGTGGAGAGTGTCTGCTGTCCCATTTATGGAATTTGTTATTTTGGAGCAGATTGTACCTGCACATCACAGGAATGAAGTGCATTAGCAGGACAAAGCTTTTAGATATTTTCCTCGAGGCCTGCAGAGTTTACTGGTACCAACAACCCAGACAGCCAAGATATGACAAACGGATCAATGTTTCTTAGCAGCAGAAACTTTCCAGCTACTGTACATTAAACATTACTGACACCCAGTAAACTGCTTAAAAGAAATCTTCTGTAACGATCCTGTAAAATAAACAACTACTATATCTGTCTCGATAATATTAAAGCGTAATTTGTACTTCAGCTCACCAGGCCTAAACTAGTCAGTCCACGCCTGCAGATCACGAGCGCTTAATGACATATTGCACAAATTGACGCGTTGCGGTGCTAAAATCCCACAGTGCAGTAAAACGGTGGCACGTAGAGCCTTGTATTCTGAGACTAGTTGATATTCAGCTCATTGACTCTGTGAACTTGCCTTGACCTCACTCCTTCAGGCTGCACGAACAAAGAAATGCGCATGGGATAAAACACTAAGTAGAGACAATTTTACTCCACTCGTACTACTCTGTTGCTTAAATGGTTGCAATCCTCCAGTAGCTGACATGATTCGGGTTTAGCTGCGGAGGCATATGTCACTGTTGGCGTTCGCTTAAGGCACTCCGTCACCTCTGAGGCTGGCAAAAAGGACACTTCCACAGTAGCACTCTCCTTCAATGGCTTTCCTCTTTTTTTTTTCTTTTTTTTTTTATTGGAGCCTACCCCTAGCTCTCCGCCCCCGCCCATGAGTAGTGTTTCAATAACAGGAAACAATCGGCCACCGTCTTTCATCACAGGTTGACGTTGGTTCCCGCACGGTGCCACTGGGTCTCTGTGGTGCCAGCCAGCCAGTCCGCCACAGCACATAGCAGGGGAGAGAGAGAGGGGGAGAATAAAGTACATGCACCAGCTTCCCCGCTTCCTTATCGTCCTCCAAGGGGGGATCTGACGCATGGCCTTGTAGCGGTAATATCCGAGACTGATACGAGATGAACAGAAGCCCGTCAGCCTTACAGAGTCGTTGAACGTACATCTGTGATCCCATAAGGCAGCTAATTGACAGGGTCTTCATTTTAGAAACATCCCATTTGCCAAATCATATCTCACTTTTGAATGTAATTCATGATTTTTTTTTTTTTTTTTTTTTGAAGTGCGGTTGGGGGTTCAGTTAAGTAAGTGGTCCCAGTTAATTTTACATCGGAGCCACAAAGCCGCGTGTAATTGTCCATGACAGTCTAAAGAGGGGTTATTTTCTCGGCGAGCTTGGCATGTTCAAAGCTGCGAGTGTCACTGTATCACTCTCGGATGGATAACTGAGTGAGAGCCCACATGATCCCCACGAGATGCCGCTCACCGGCCTTGTTTCAGGATCTACGAGCTCCCTGTCTACTTCATTTCCGGGCTATTAGCTTTTGTATTTTAGCGCAGTCGTCTGACGGCAGAAACAAAAGCACCGTGTATGCATGCACACTGGATTTCTGTGAAAAACTCAGATTTATTCGAGCTGCCTCATGCCGCCAAACGTTTTCCATCTGATTCATTAGACCAGTCTAATTGAAAAACTGCCCTCCAAGTAGTGATAGAAAGCTGGTGTGTGATATTCATAGCTGATTGCACATTACTCTCCTTGTAATTATGTGAGTCTGCAGCCAGTGTAAGCGCACACAATCATAAAGCGTGCACACTCTGGTTCATTTTATGTGCCTTGGTGGAAGCCTTACACTGAGAGGGTGACATTTGCAAATTTGCAATTTGCTTATTAACTCAGGTCCATGGTCATTAAGCCCGCTTCAGGGATTTCAGGTAGATGGAAAATGAATTATTTTGTTGACATCTGTCTGCATATGATGTTTGAATAAATGCTCCTGGAGGCTTTTTCCAGTGTTGTCAATTATTCCTTTACCGAAAGTTAATGCATTGATCCAAAAACATATATATGTATTGTCTTATTGTATGGATTCTGCATTGCTACTTTATTTTGACTTGCTCATATGAGCCAGACGACCAGATGTAATGAGGTTTGAGATGACAATTTTTTTAGAGAGCTGGAAATGTTGCTGTCTGCTTTACCGCCACAGGGGGTCAGAAATCACTCAGTTATTCAAGTCCTACACACTGGAGCTTTAAGTGCATTGCCGTTGCAGAGGTCTCCTTCAATTTTAATGCCCAATGGGTGAACTTAGGTCATTATCCGTAAACTGCAGTGCTGTAGGTGTAGCTCACACTGTGACATGGGCTCACGGCTTCCTCACTCCCCAACATTCGCAGACATGTGTCTTGCCTTCTCTCCCCGAGACGTACGTGATAAATATCACCGTCACCTCCTTTCCCCCCCTTTGTTTTGCACCTTTATGAGGTAACAGCAGCATTCCTAGCATTCAAGCAGCATCCTCGATGACTTTATGAAAGTGCTTACAGACGCCTTTTCTTGATTGACTTTCCGATGGACACATCCTGTCCCCCCTCAGAAGCTGTTTTCCTCTTCCTCGTCCCTACGGCGCAGAGTCATGATCAGAGCCCTCCTTGGAGGGTAGTCCGGATACCTGCTGCAGTGTTTGCTTGGCCAGCTGGACGTGCATGAGTGTGTGTGTGTGAGGAAGGTGAGAGGTAAAGGAAGAGCTGTTGGTCATCATGGGCAAAGGAAAAAGTTATAATAACAGTACTGAGCTATGACTGTGGCAGCGTGTCCTGTATCCTGTTGTGTCTACGAGTTCGTGCACCTTGACCGTGTTTTCTGAACAGAAAAAGCATTTCCTTTTTCAACTTTGAAGCGTTGTCAAAGTCCCTTGTTTGTGTGCGTGTGTGTTTGTTCAGGACTGTTTACAGTGTCTGCTCTCCACTGCAGTCTGCACACTATTATGCAGTATTAATACAGATTACATGTTGTTAGAAAGTGCATTTTTAAAATACTGAAATGCAGTCATCACTAATACAGTAATTCCAAGTATTACGTTTTTTTCTTAAACTTTAATTTTCTTTTTTTTTTCTTTTACATATACCACTTTATAGATCCCATGTTACATGTGTACATCTTGACGATAAAACTATGTTTCTGTGCTTTAAATATAGTTATAGATGGATTAATAGACATTACTTTATGAAGTCCACGGTGGTCGGTAAAAAAAAAAACCTATATATATAAATATCCTGTCAGTGTACATGTATGCAGAGTTTCACCAGTTCGTCCACAATGGGTGACACACAGTCGTATTTCCCCATGAGCTCTGGACTCGGTATGGCAGCGTTAAACAGGGAAACAAGATTGTGTAAAGTGCTGGTTTGCTCCAGAGTGACCCTGGTGGCTTAAAGGTTAGGAAACGCTCGACACCTCCCGCGCACACATGTGCCTTTCGAGATGTCAGACGCCCAGACGCATCCACATACATGTTCAGCACAGAATGGGAGCTGCATGAAGAAACAAAACAAATGGATTTCCAGCAGATTTGTTGTTTTGTGAGCTGCAGATTCCTATTGCTGGAGTGGGAGTAGAGTTAAGGCATCTTTGATCCTTAATGGCCCTTAATCTTTTTTTTTTTTTTTAACCAAGATGAGTGGGAAGGGTAGGTTATTATTTTCTGCTGATGTTTTGTTCTTATGAAATATATTCTGAGAGGATTGAAAAAAAATGAAGCGACAGCAACCAGACACATCTCATCCAGTTGTTTTACTACAGTGCATCAATAGCCTTGCAGACTTGGCCGAAGACCTCATCCACTGGCAGCTCGGAGTCAACCTGGACAAAGCAAAATGAGGCCACACGTGAGATCTTAGAATTGACACGCGTTACTTTTTTTTTTCTCCTCATTTTCACACATCACTGCCGTCATACCCACCTTCCTGACAATGCCGCGGCCTTCGTAGAAGGCGATGACTGGCTCGGTCGCTTTGTAATACAGATCCAGGCGCTTCTTGATGGTCTCCTCGTTGTCATCGGAGCGGCCGCTGGTCTCGCCGCGCTTCAGAAGCCTCTTGACCATGGTCTCTCCCTTTGCGTCGACGTACAGCAGCAGGCAGGGTTTGCCGATCTGCGATCAAAGACAGTTTAAGTTTCAGGTTTTTATTTTTCTCCCCCATTACTACTGGGGTGGGGATGAGTTATAGACCAACACCTCACCCACCTTCTTCTCGAACTCCTCGCCCTGCTTCACCTCACGGGGGTAGCCATCAATAAGGAAGCCCTTGGAGACATCAGCCTTGGCGATCATGGCGTCCTTAATCATGTCCAAGACTGTGTCCTGAAAGCAGGGCCCAGACATTATGATCAACCTTCACAAGGATACGACCCTTCTGGTAGGATATACACTCAGTACTGCCAGTTTATTACACTGACAGGTGTTTCTATTATGTTGTCCTCACCATTAATATCAATGAGGATGGACTAAATAGCCAAAGCGCCTCTCTGTGTGGTGTGTAGCTACATCCAACATCATCATACAGTTTTAAGACTACAGGACTGTTGTATTAGACCACATTAGTTTTTTATGAATACGAATATGAACAACTTTATTGATACTGAAATTGTAAAAAATAAACATAGGAGAATATAAATACAAATATAAAGTGTCTAAAGTAAAACGATGAAATGATGATAAAGTAGTGCACAGGAGTTGCTAGATAAAGAGAATGAGCTAGCATGCAACATTTGCATTGATGAAAAAATTATTTCCAAGAAACAAGATACTGCACACAAAGAATATTACACACAAAACATATAATATATTCATACAAACTTGTATGAATATATTCATCACCTATAAAGCTATGTTAGTGTACATAATATATTATTTACACATAATTAGAATTAGAAATATATTGCACATGTAATGGTTATGGACAGATATATACAGATATAAAGGTGCACTTTAAAATGGCAACTGAGTAGATATCGGTAAAATGTATGTATTTTAATTTTATTTTCATCTATGTTTTGTTTGGTATTGCACAAGTATATACAGCCAGCAGTGTTTGGTTATCGTTTCAAAAGACTAAAAAAAAAGATCAGATTATACATCTCACTCTCATACCAGGGGCACAAGCTCTCCCTTCTGCATGATGGCCTGGAGCTGCTTGCCCCTCTCAGAGCCAGAAGCCACCTCAGCACGGAGCAGATCCCCAGATGACAGGTGGGTGTAGCCATACTTTGCAACTACCTTCTCGCACTGGGTGCCCTTTCCAGAGCCTGGCCCACCTGCAAAGGTAAGGCAGAGGTCATCAGCATAGTATGAGAGGTGATATGTTTGCTGTTGTTTGGTTAAAAAAAAAAGAGCTGTGTGGTGCTACAGAGACTGAGGGTACTCACCCACAACAAAGATGATCTTGGCATCTTTAATTTTGTCTGAAATAAGCACAAGGAACACACAAAGAGGTTACAAGTCCACATTTGTATGATGTGGCAAAGCTTTCTACTGACCTCCCCCAAAAAACTGAAGAGTTAAACCCAGCAATAATGATAACATTTCTAACAAACCATCTCGGGGGTCAGTGGAATCAGCAGTACACGTATTTTCCATTGTTTAGCTGCAGGACACGGCGCAGACTGGTCCACTCAGTTAGTTTGACTGTCTTTGCTGTGGTGAAGCAGGGTTGTGCTTTGACTCAAACAGTGTTGCTGTGGCAACTGTTGTCACTTTATCATGTTGTGTGCAGGTGTAACTTGTTTACAGGTAACTACAGCAAGAAGAAGAGTTATGAATGTGTGTCATCTGTGTCAGATGAGGAAAAAATGAAAATAAAACACAAACTTTGGACTTGTTCTATAACTATAGTGTTAATTATGGTAAAATTGCATTGTATCGTGTTTCTTTGTGTGTGTGTGTGTGTCTGTGTGTGTGTGTGTGTGTGTGTGTGTGTGTGTTTTTGGTGATCTTTCGGTCGCCTGCAGCGGTAGTTGTGTCCCGTGGGGCTGGACTGTGGAGGGTGAGCACCTGCGAGCATTGTACATTGCTGCTAAAACTTTAAATCTTTAATATTTATATACATATTACATATTTTTACATGTATTTATGTTTAAAGCTTGAAGTCACCAGTCTTTATTTCGTTATATGAAAACATGATGATAATTAAGATTCTTGATTCTTGTATAATCACACAATGTTGTGTTGTTAATTGACTATAATTTCATAATCTGTTTTGACTTTATAATGGAGTACTGTATGTAAGTGTATCTTCAAATGGAAAATATTAGACCTCTACTGTATTCTCAAAATTCACCAAAGGAGGGCAGTACAGTCCAAGAAAAACACAAGTCTTCATCTGCCTTATTTTACCTCCATAAGATGAAAAATAAAAAGGCAAATGAACACTTTCCACATTTATTATTATCAATATATTTTACATAATTTGTTATTTACCTGCCATTGTGTTGCGTTTGATGAGTATTTTCCTTCAACTAAAAGACAGAAAAAGACACAGAAAAGTAAATTAGTTCATTTCAGCACATCATTTGGTAAAGACGGTACATATAATAGAATTTGGGTCGCTTACATTTCCTTTGGGGAGTCCATTAAAGTTGATAATGAATGTTAAATGACAAAGTTAATGTAATGCATAAATGATAAATAATCTTTATTATTATAGAAGCTCTAAATGGTATTGTTAGGTTATAATCTCTCATAACTGATAAAATGTTTTATAGCATTGTACTTGACACTGTATGGTTGCACCCTTTAACAGAAATGAATAGACGTGAAAGAGGAAGCAAAAGCTTTTGCCAGTTCAGAGTGAAAACACCACCCCTAAAACACTTCTGGACAGGAAGTAGCTGATAGCTCTGAATTAACATTATCTAAAGAAGACAACAGCTGCATGCTTTCCTGTTTACACTTCTCTTTTAGCTGCTTAAAAGGACAGAAGATACAAGAATGAGGAAGGAGGTGGAGGAGTCATTGGTGCTGGCATTTGTAAATAGATACCTTCAGCTAGACGCCTGCCCCTGTCACATGTCTCGACTTGAAAATGGGTGTGTTTGTAAGAACCAGCTTTAAATAACTTCAAGATTTGGCTCAACAGGTGGTGCCTATACCAGAATAACCACCTGGTTCTACCTCTGCTTTGACTGAAGAGAAGAAACTGAAATACAGTTCGCTATTTTGCAGAAGATGTGATATCTTTCGTACAGCCAATTCCCACTGGGAGTGAATCAGAATGTCAGCTTATTCCACATCTAGTCATCTTCCTTTTTTTTTTGCTTTGTATTTGCCTGTCACCCGGTTACTTACATCACACATGTGCGCACCATGGTCATCGAAGAACCTGAGAAGTTGCTGGTCTGAGTTTTGTGAAACCAGGCAACCATGTGAAAGGGCAAAGGGCCGATATCTCAGGTTACATGACGATAGCCAGGTTTGTATTTAAGTGCCTTGGCATGGTCGCCAGGTAGAAGAGGACATCCTGCACCCACGTTTTAATTCAAACGTGATAAATACAAAGAATGAATGAGATGAATGTGAGATATATTTCTTTTCTTTTCTTTTTCCTCTTTGTGAAGACTCATTTTCTAAGTCGAGATGGGTAATCTTAAACAAACGGGGGCAGAGACGTTAGATTAGATTTAACAGACTTGACCTTGTGTCAATGTGGCTGTTTGCTCAGTGGCACATGTCTGCTGTTCAAACAAATCTCTCACTATAGCACCAGATTGGTAAACAAAGCTTTAAGGAATGCAGGACATCACAAAGGTGATATGAGTTTTTTTTTCCCCTGTGGCTGCACTTCAGCAGTGGAAAAATGAGTCACACTAAATGATCTAAATGACGGATTCTTATATTTCAAGGGCTAACGCGTGTTTCTTGGTCCACCATAAAGATTTAGCATGCACCAAAGCTGGAAATGCTACCAGGTTGTTCAATGATTCTCACATGCAACACTCTTCAGGACTGGTCACGCTGCTTCTCAGATGTCCAGTTGTATGTCAGCAGCCATTAACTCTGTGGTCTGTGTAAATGTCACTTGGAGGCTGGCGCCTGAGTCAGCACAGAGCCTGTTTGGGAATCCCTCTCTGGCCTATTATGGTGCCATCGTCTGGGTCCCCTGTTTCTTTGGCAGTCCAGATGCCTTCTGGTTCTAATATGGTGCAAACATGGCTTTCGGTGTGGGAATTGCACTCAGTAATGCAAGGAATTATGGAACAGAAACCTACTACAGTATGCAGTGAAACATTACATGGCTTTGCTGCAGCTTGACACAGGCTACAGAGGCTGTGCCAGTACTGGGGAAGTGACAAGATGTTTGAACTGGACATCATGCGGACAAAGCCCTGTGAATGTTGGATTCATATTGCATCCCTTGGAATTGCACAACAACATAAATAATGTAATACCATGTGACTGACTGTGTTGCAAATGCACACATGTTGGAGAACCTAAAATGTGGAGAAACATGTAATGCTTGTAATTCTACCCTTGAATTAAAACACAAAGATACTGAGCTCCCCATAACGCCCACCCCAGCCAATTTCACCAGTCCCACCCTCATGTCTTATTACTGTTTTTTAACATCCAGCCCTGCTAAAAAAAGACTCAGTCAGTCTGCAGCTGTTAAGGGATGGCATGTCAGTCATTCTCAAAAAGCACATGACGATGAAGCTCTCACTGACGGCCCCCTCGAAGCAACAGGGGTGAAAACAAAGTACTGAGCACTTGATCTATTCGTGCATTCTCTCTGTGCACCAGTGGTTGCCGAGGAACTCTGCAAATTAATTGAGCTCACTGGCCCTTTAAGGGAGAACAGGGGACCCTTTGACGTCAGTGCAGTGGGAGATATTCCATGATGTTTGTGAAAGGATGGAGCGAGTTCATTTCGCTGTTAGCTGTGCCTGTTGTGGACGGGTTCGCTTGCAAATTGCACGCTGTGGTTCATTTAAATGTGCAGCAACCGCTCACAGGAATCAATAGTGCTCAGCCCCTAATCAGCTACTAATGACCATCACTGCCATAGGCATGGCAGTGGGATTAAATGCAAGAGCAGCTTCTATGGAAATGGCCTTTAATGGGTGTAGGTGGAGGATAATGTTCACGTTATTACACTGAAGGCAAACCATCTGCAATAATATGAGAGCAAATGTCAGGAGGAAAAAATAATAATCAATGATGGCAATGCATTTTTTTTTTTTTGGCAAAACAGTTATGACATCCTTTGAGTGCCATCACTGTGGATGACACACGAGAGCTCCATGCCTTTGCACTATGCACAAATGCCTCATCTTGTGAGAATGTCACCATCTCAAACAGTGTGACTGACAAAAGTGTGTTGAGAAAAGCAGATGACAGTTCAACATTGCAGTCTGTTATTTTCACTTTCCATCCCATTAAACTGCCCTGCCCACTCTGCCTCCCCACACTCCCTCTCTGACATGTCTTTATTCGTCACTCCCTCTGACAAACTCACACGCTCTCCCTGTCATTTCATGCCCGCTCTCCCTCAGTGGAGCCTTTGTCCTCTGTACTGACCTCTCTTTCGCGCTGCGGCTCTAGATCCTAGTGCAAGGGGCTGCTGTCCCTGGATCCCCGTGTGTGTACGTCTGCACAGTTCCTGCTGCACGGCAGCCCTCCCTCCCCCATGCTATGCCTTTTTATAGCTCAGCTGAGCCTGCTCAGCCTGCGTTGCATTCTGGGTAAGAGGGAGGAAGAACAGCCAAGGAGAGGGAGGGAGGGAGTGAAACGATGATGGACAGGAGGCAAGGGTGAAATTGGAAGCAGAGGAGCAGGAGGGGAGGGCTGTGGCAAGAGGTTACACATTTCTGCACTTGACTTTGTGCATGTAGTCTTCTTTTGAACTTCAGATTTTCTGTTTCATTTAATATTATGTTTAATAATGGACAGTTAAAATATTATGTAATGGGATAGGTGTAGATGTCATAATCATAATATTATAAGTGTGTGCAAGTATTGACACTACTAAAACTTAACAATTAATAGCATTATGGGAAAATAGAGACAAAACTCACAAAACCTCCACATACTTGTAAAATGTCCCAGGAGCCAAACAAAAGCCCGTATTTTTATTTACATTCCTCTTGAATCTTAGGCAAGAAAACAGCAAGTTAACGAACAGGTTTGCTCAGCCCTTTGTGCTTTGTTCCACCAAAGATTAGCGCTTGGGAAACTCAATCCATTGACTGTTCTCAGTATGACAAACTTTCCAGTGTACCGAATGTAAGATTACTGTGCTGTAGACGTCAGTGTTACTAATTTTCCTGCTGTGTGCAAACTTTATAAAAGCCAGAACTAAATAAAAATAGGGCCAAAAGAAACATCTGAAACATTTTATTAAAAGCATGAGGGGACATATTCATGTCCTCAAATGGAACATAAATACAAAATATATTTATATGTACAAATTATGGCAGAGACAAATAGGAGCATACCAGGTACTTTCTAAAAATGTTAATTCACAAAAAACAGAAAATATTAACTTTAGCTCCCAATGTGTTGTTTATCAAAGATAGATGAATCAAACAGAACCACTATGAACTTGGTACATGGTCCATCCTGGTTCAGAACATCTCTCAGGTTCATAAGCTTCAAGGTACAAAAATGAGGTATGCACTACTTCTGAATAAAAAGCAAGCCCACAGGGGAGGTCAAACACTTTTTGTACAGTACCATTATATGGACGAGAGGGTCTGAATGCTTTCCCAATTAAAATTTCCTGTCTGCATGTTGTACCACTCTTTGATTTTGGAACTCCCATGGCAACAAATGGATAGAAATGTACACTGAGCCCAATCTAACACTTTATGAAATGATTTGAAATCTCCACATTTATGGTATAAATATGTTGGCAAAAGGTTTTTGCTGAACCCAGAGTAAAGTTCTCAGAATTGTCACACTTCTACTGAATCCCAATATTACATATTACAATGTTTTTGCACAGATATGGGGAATGCCTTAAATCCCCAACAGACTGCACTTTGTATTTCACAGAGGTAATACAGAGTTTTGACCACAGGGAGGCAGCACACACACATAATGTTGTGCTGTGCTCTTGTTCATGGTATTTGAATCTTCAAAATATGATCCATCTTGTCGAAATGCTTCTGTTTCTATGTTAAGAAATAAAAATATTGGCAGTAAGCAGTAGTCTGTTGTTAGACGTTGAGAACGTTATGGGCAGTAGATAAGCATTACTTTAGAAGCTAAGCAGAAACATTAATCCCAGCTTGAATTATCACACAACTCTAATTTTGAACCTATAAAACAAGCAGCTATTTCATATTTTTTGCACAGTTACTGTTATAAATGAACATAAATAACATTTATGTGGAAAATAATATCAGTCTGCAAATTCAAATGAATCATTTTCCTTTGTTGAAGTCAGATAATATTAAATGCGGTTTTCTGACCGAAGCAGTTTGTTTAACACTGGACGGCCTCCCAAATACTGTACTGCACAAATAACACCGGTTTTGTCTGAGCGGCGAGAACCACAGAAACTGAATGATAACTGCGGGATTGATCAGAGTATAACTGAATTGACATTGAAGGGAAATTTAACTTGTCTGATAAAAGACAGTTGGTCATTCATGTCACATTTTAGCATAAATAACTGTGTGACTTCAAATGTTTGAGATTTCCAGGACTCCCGGTGCAGGTCCTAACATTAATCGCCCACTGTTACACTGTGTGGCCCATCATGTGTTCCAACAAGACACATGTGAAACCAGGAAATACAATCTTGAGTCTGAGAAAAAAATGCTGATTAAGGCATTAGATTGAGTCCTTATTTCCTGTTTGTCATTATCACGTCGCCATAAATTTCTTCTTCACCAGCGCCGAGCTCAAATCCTGCTTATTTTCCTGTTATATTTACACACATTTAGAACATTAATACACCGAGCAACATTTGACAGGGCACCACCTATTGCACATGGAATTTGTCTTGTTATTTAAAAAAAAAAATCTTGTTAGTTCACCCTTCAGTGCTGTCTTTAAATGTTGGCTCATCCTTTCATCTCTTCTCGCCTTTTTTTTTCCATTTTCTTTGACATAAAGTTGCCTCCTTCGCCAAGTCCTAGCTGGGGAATCCACCCGGTGGCTCCGGATCAGGAGACGGAGGGCTGTCTTCCTCGTCCGTTGGCAGCTGGACGCGCTGCTCGTCCATGCGCTTTGCCTGCACCCTCTGGATTAGACTGAAGAAGTCTTCGTCAGGCACGGTGGGGGCGTGAGGGCCTGCTTCTGGCGGGGAGCACCGCTGATCATCGATCCTAGACGACTGCAGCCAGAAAGTTGCATAAATTTCAAGTGTACATTCATGACACCTCTGTATCCATATTTGGTGAAGTAAAAGAAGTGACTGGTTAAACAGAATTACCTGGCACTTGATGAGCATGTTAAAGAAATCATCGCTGGGCTCTTGATGATCTCCCTCGCCCACCAGGTGTCCCAGATTGTTGTGGGTGATCCTCAGACCGGGAAGGTTACCGACATTAACCCGCTGGTCGTCGAGGCGGCGGCTCTGAGAGCTAGCGATCAAATCGAACAGCTCCTCAGTCTGGGGGGAGGTAGTGATCGCAGGATCTAGAAGAAGAAGTAAGAGCACAGTGAGGTGCCGCGCTCAGGTTTCGCTTAAAAATAGCCGATACAGGACTTAACAGGGGTGCGAATACTGCTCTCAACCAACCAATCATCTCGTTCAGGGACGGCACGGAGTTCGCAGCACCTTCTCCGTTGTCTCCGTTCTGTGGCTCATCGAGGTGGCAGCGCTGGTCATCCATGCGGCTGCTCTGGAACTTGCTGAGGAGGTCGAAGAAGCAGTCTTCATCAGAGGGGTCCCGGCCCAGCTTCTGCAGGAAGAATTGACAGTTTGTTGACAGTTTGTTGCCTTCGCTTGAAATCATATCATTTGTTAATTTACTTTTACTGGAACTAATGTGTCCTCACATGTTTACGTCATTTGAGTGTTTTCTGCTCACGATATGGATATTATGGGAGACACTCTGCCATGTTTCCTCAATATCTCTTTTCCACTTGTTTCCATTCCTCAGTTCATTTCACAAAGAGGCCTTCATCTCACTGCTCTCTCGTGAGCTAAGTTGAGACTACCTGATTACCTTGAACTGCGCCTGGATCAAAGACACATGATGTGCAGATAAAATAATTAAACGTGATGCCGCTAAGAGTTGACCAGCTTGTGGAAGAAAAAAATAATCTGATTAACTCACAAAGGAAGGGCCTTTCTCTGTGAGGCTACCTTGGCCTAGATACTGAAGGTGATACAATATAGAAACTGCCACGTAAAAATATACAAATGACCCACATAGTGGTGCCCTTTACATTTTCATACATGGCCATTGTATGTGTTTAACATCAACTGTCCTCGTTTCAGATTGAGCTGGCAGTGATGGAAAAGAGCATATAGCTGATCGATGATGGGCCGATCAATGACTCGATCACTGACTGACTGAAAGCTGCTCAGCCTCTGACTGCTCTCCTCCCACTGTTTGTTTCGAGACAACCGAGAGGTGCTCACTGACTGATGCTCCCTCTCTCAGTGTCACAGCCCAGCTAATGTGTTTAAGCTTTTAACTGAGGCGGATAATGTGCGTGAAAAAAACGCATCAGCTACAGATACACTGAGCCAGCAAAGCAGATGTGGAATTTATTATGTTTGACCAGTGCTACTGAAATATTCTGGCAATCAGACGGCGATGCTATAATGCTGAGTGACAACTTATCTGCTGGAGAGCAGCAATAAAATGAGTTTTACACAATAACATGAAGCCAAAATAAAAATTTAGCTGAGACATAATCTGAGAACCTGCCAACATAAAACTGCCAGCAAGCTGCTTCAACTATCAGATAAAAGCAATACAATGTAATAAAAAATAGTATTAAAAAGCGTTCAGCTGTGTCTTTAAATAAAATAGTAGACTAAAGGCACAAAGGGCTGAATTGTGCTTTCTCCGTCTTATTCTGCTAATTTAAAAGTCTCCACTTAGAAATGCCCGGGGTCTGTTCCAAGACAGAGGTTAGCGATGATATCTGAATAACTTCTCACATCTGGAACATGAACAGCTGCAAGGAGACCCACATCGACTTTTACTCAGCAAAGCTAACCACATTAATACTTAAAACTGCCTTATGATCACTATTTTCCTTTGAGCTTTAGTGTTGGGATAGTTATGAAAGCACTGTCTGTAACACGTCAGAAAACAAGGTGTTAAAAACTCCATCATACAGGCAAAATTCTGAAACTAACCAATAAAATATCAAATTTAAAATAAAGCTTGTTACACTGACATTGATAGAAAAAACACTGTTTAAATGTTAATAACACATTATTCCCAAACGTCATCAAAATGTGGCAAAGTGGGTTAATGGGGGACAAAGTAAAAGTGAGCAACACAGATGGAAAACAGTCCGATAACGTTCCCATTAAGAAGATTTTTGTCAATAACTCTCTCACCAGACTTAAACTACACCCAATGACTCTCCGACACTGCGTTTAAAATGAACCGTATCCACTGAGCCACTTTTAACACCAACTAGAGGATGGACTTAAAATCCCTTTGCCCGACAACAAGATGTGAAGTAGGTCAGCGTCAGCGAAACACCTGACTTCACTCAGGGCTATTCTAGAAATCGTTTGTAGTGGACAATCAAACTGTAATCCAGATTAAAACAGAACTTCTACGATTGATGATAAAAAGTTCTTCACTTATGCTCCATCAACTCTTTGAGCGACTGAATAAAATATCTATGCACAACATTAAAAAAAAAAAAAGCACAAACGCACACACAATCGCATCAAAAATCTAAAAGAAAAAGAAAAGCCAATGACCTCTTGTATCCTTTGTTTTTTAAGATGTAAAACATAAATGAAACATCTTACCGGCAGCACTTCTTCTTCTTTGTCCTCTATCTACTCCTCTCTCCCTCCCTCTCTCTCTCTCATGTCTCTTTGAGCTCTCTTTCCCTATCGCTCTGTCCACACGCCTGCCTCACACCTCCTTCCCCCTACTTTCACCCAACACTTTACATCACTCCCTCTCTCTCTCTGTAGGTCTCTCCCCTCCCTCCATTTAATTTCCTCTCCTTTCGTATCCCTCTATTCCAGCCTTCTTTGAGTCTCCACCATCCACTCCCTCCTCCTTTCTGTCTCCCTCCCTCTCTCCCTTCCTCCCTCTCTCTCTCTCTCTCTCCTGCAGGCCATTTTTGTCCCGTTCGCCCACTGTGGGAAAACAACTCATTATGGGAGGCAGGGAGGGTTGACCCTGTGGGCAGGGTAGCAGTTCTGTGATCAAGGTCACATTATCAGCAGGGAGGGAGAGCTGGAGCTTGGGACAAAAAAAGGGGGAGGAGGGGGGACATCGATGGGTGCAGGGGTACAGTTATGAGTAAATTGCATGCCAACGGAGGCGGAGATCGACTACCCTCAAACGGCAAGAACCACCGATGTCAGCACATGACAAAGCTCTATAATGCACCATTCATAATCAAGGGTGTTTTCTAACGTGCATTTAAAAAAAAAGAAATCCTCCATGTGATTGTTATTTACTCGCTCTCTGCACACTAATCAGCCGTGACTTATAGCAGTTTGTGTCCTTGGCCCCCACGGCCTCTGCGCGGATCTCCTCACTTCCCTTCTCTGTATTGTCCAATTAATCAAGTAGGCCACAGAGACAGAACAAGAGAGAAAGGAACACGTGACAATGATGATGAGAGAGAGAAAAAAACAAGAGAAAGGGAGTGAGAGAAGGAGGGGAAATTAAGTTGTGTAAGTGAAAGGGAAGGGGAGTGGGAGTGTGAATAGAGGAGAATAAAAAGCCAGTTCTGCCTAGACTGTGTAGCTAAAACTAAATTTGCTCAACATATGGAAGTTTTCATTACAGATAAAGAAAAGCTTCACTTCTATGTCTTCTATACAGATGATTAACTGGTGAAGCTGTTGACTTCATGCCTGGGCCACGCAGCTTTAGCCACTTTAGCCTTTTAGCATTATATTATCTGGTACAGAGTTCTTGACTTTCAGCTGGAGAAGTTAAAAAGTCAGCATTTTCAACCATCTGTTACACTCTCATTAGATTCAGCGAGGTAGATACAGCTGATAAAATCTGCTAAAAACAACTGTCATAGTAGCTGACAAAGTGTCAGTCGCTGGCTAGAAACGAGAAACTAGCAAAGGAAAGATATCAAAAGTCCATTGTAAAAAAAAAGACTAAGGATTTTGAGTGATATGTCTGCTGCTGTTAAGGTAAAATGCACATGTGACAGGCACGAATGTAAAGCTTGACAGGGTTTCCAGTGAGGAAGAAGAGCAAACCACAGCAAGATAAACCAACCAATAAAACAAAACAACCAATAATAATAATACTTATTATTATAAGTATTATATTTATAAGTAATAATACTGCAACACAGTAATGAACATCTATCACCCCAACGGACCTTACACATCCTTTCCACAAACATCAGGAAAACAAAACATAAAAAAAGTATAACAATAGATTCATTTATAACTGATTTTATTATGTATATTCTGCCGATGGGGACAAATGAGTAAGTAACTCTCGTGATAGACTTGTCAGCTGATGTTTCCAACCATAAGAATGAATTGTTGAGTTCGACTTTCAAATCAATGTGGATGAGGCAAAGTGACATTTAGAGGAGAGCTAACTCTACATGGGCGTGAACACGATGTGATACAGTCAGAAGCTTAGGAACAAGTAAATTAATCGACGCAAAGTTAAGAATGTTTTACCAACTATAAACTGTGTGTCATTACAGCTCTAGGACATTTCAGTCACTACTCATTTACATAGATCTTCTATAAAATCAAAGAACCAAAGCAGTTTGAGTTGTTTTGGTTTAAAAGCATCTTATTGCTTAACAAACCACCCCTGATTTTACATGCTAATAACATCACCCTGTAACTTTCTCTCTTGCTTGCTTCTTCTTTCTCTTCTGATTTCTGTCTTTAGGAAACAGTGGCCCAACTTCACAGACTCACACCTGGCTTTAAAAGACTGGCAGATTTGAAAAAGGCCATGTTTCACTGTCATCAGGATTACCAACATTTAGCTCCGGGTGCTATTTTTGGGCCCTCGTGATGAACTATCATCAAACAGCCCAGCAATTTGCACTTTTTTTCTTCCGTGTCAGCCTGCTGATTACAACAATTAGCACTGTCACAGACACCAGGCCCGGTTAGGTGCGGTGGGGACACACAGTTTTAGGGATCCAACAGCTGTGAAAGAGCATGTTCATTGAAAATCTAGTTCACAGCAAATGGAGCGCTGTTGGCATTTAATAAGATGACACCTTTACACTGTATCTGACTTCTTACATCATACTGTATAACCTCATGGGAAATTAAGGGAAATGTTCTCAATTTAATGCCTCTAATTTCTCTCTTTAAAGCAGAAGCCCTGGAGATGTTTTGGACAGAGGGTGAACAGACAATAATAGAAAAAGTAGTTAAGTGAATTCAGCAGTCAGCATTTCATGTCCTCTTGATGCTTTCTGTGAGAAACATGAAACCCGTCTTTTCTCAGGTGGGCTCTCAGTGATCGAATTAAAAGCTTTACTGCGACTGTGAACAGGGATTGATGCAACACTGCTTGACATTAAGGCATGAAAGGAAATTCAGAGCTTCAGCAGTCTTTTTCCTGTTGTCAGCAAGAAATTAAGTTAAATAAAATGTAAATAGCTTCATTTGAGTCTTTATCCTTAGGCTCTTTTTATCAACTAAACTTTCAATAAGTAAATTGTAAAGCTGAGGACATTTGAATTTTGAAACTCGCTTAACTGGAAAGTGGACACTTGGTACAGTAATGTGTGCAAACGTCTACTTTATAAGTCATAGTTTTCGATTATTATCAACCAAATGATTAAACAATATGGGAAAACCTTTTAAGAACAGGCGTATAAGAATTTTCCAAGAATTTTTTTGAGGAATAGTTTAGCTTAGCATAAAGACTGGAAACAGAGGGGAACGGCTAGCCTGTTTCCATCTATAGGTAAGATCATGCCGGTCACCACGTAACGAAGGTGTAGAGTAAGAAATAAAGCTACAGCCACTCACTGGAACAGGAGGCGGGACTTGCACAGTGATGTCATCGGTGTCTACAGGAGAGTCCAACCACGGCCTTTCATCTGATGACTGACTGTCTGGGTAGCCTTTTCTTTTACCTGGCTGCCCCTGGTGACTCTTGGATCTCCTGGGTATGCTCTCCAAGTCTTGGTTCTCACCGTTCTGCAGTAAAAGAGCACATTGTTGGAGAGAGGGTGATAAATCTTCGGGGGAGAGGCGGGTGAGTCGCATTTACAGGCAACATTTATCTCAGGAGTACAGAAATGTGTGAGAGAGAAACAGAAATCACCTTATCAGAAGAGTATTTCCACAGTTCTACACTGTCCATGCTGTTTCTCTTGGTGAATTTGGGTCTTGCTCCTACAGAAAAAGAAAAAAACGGACATAAATGAATAAATAATACATAATCTATGACATAACACTGAAGTAAAATATCTCACAACTGTAATATATCTCAAACTCAGTCTAAAATTAAATCAAGCATGCGAGGCGCTCGTTATCTTTTCCCTGCAGCAGCCTGTCATGTCAGCGCCGGTCCCGTGATGTTCGGTGTGGTTGTGCGGCTTAGGCAGACAACTGAGCAAACAATCTGAATAAGAATCTGTTTGCCAGCTCTGCACCACAGAGGGAAATGTAGGACATGGGTGTGAGTTTCTGCCCCGGAGGAGGGTTCACGAAGGCAAACACCGTACAAAAGCCTGCCTAAGTGCACAGATAAAGGCTGCACAGTTTCTCCAGGCTTTATATTAATACTCTTCAAATGGCAGCAAGGTGAGTTCAGTAATAATCTATTTTATTATTTGTAAGTCTTTAAGCAGACTGTGCTTTAAAAAAAAAAATCACCTGAGACTGGACCTTTAAGAGAATCTTCATCTTATCCCCAAAATCTACACACACTTTGTTTTCTTCCACATTTAGCCTCGGTTCAGACATAACACAGACACTGTCGTTCTGTTATGTCTGTCTCACCTTAAGTTAGTTTTATATTTAAGTGGTCCCCTCGTGTACACATACAGTATCCCAGTCAGCTGACTCAAGCCCACACGTTATTTTTGTCAAGGACTGAAGTTAAAAGATGCTAAAAACAATTCAAACGCACATTTTAAAAGTGTGTTATCTGTAGTTTTAAGATGATTGATAAATTCCCATATTACTAAACAGTCAGTCATATCAGTCAACTTTCTACATTTAAAGCTTGTGTTATGAGGCATTTCCTAGAGGAGCATGGCCATCACTTTTTGCTCCCATTTCTGAGAGATGAGAGGGCAAACACAGCTCCGAGACAGCTTTCGTCTAACCGCAGTTTGCAGAGCGCAAACAGACACGTCTCTGTTTTACATTCACATTCAAAAACACACGCACACACAAATACAAGCACAGACAGAGTGGGGCTTTTTAATCTGCCGCACCCTTTCCTTTGCCATGACCCTTAGTCATGGCAAAGGAGTAATGGAGTAACTTGCTTAAACAATATTGGAAAGAAACTGAGTTACCTACAAGTGCGTATACAACACTGGTGGAGAAGACAAGAATAGCCCAATATGGTCATCTATGAATTAACAGGAAGCCTAAAATCAGTGGACCTTTAACACCAGCTTGTGTACAAACTAAATTATTACTTTATAAGCGACACTACGCTTATTACAATGGTTTATTATACCGTTTGCTTCCCAAGTGAAATTACAAGCTAAAGCTCACATTGTTTTTAAATAATTAACAATACACCTGACCTTTGATTTAGTGTTAAAACGCTCTTCTGTTAAAACAGCTCTTCACAATCTGCAATAAAAGCTCTTCAGTAAAACTGAAAAGGACAAAGACCTTTACATTTAGACCAATATGTGTATATTAAACTGACACTACCTCATTATCTCAACGACCATAATTAGCGGGAACAAAGACAAGTGAACATTTTAATGACAGAAATAAGTTTCCAGTGTCATTTCATTACAAACATGCCGTAACTGAAGTGTTCTCTAAAATTTGTATCTCCCCCTCTGTGAATTTGTATATGTATGTTTTTGATGAATTTATTCACTTTCTTGTTTGGCACAAAATTTGCCTTCCAGCACCTCCAATGCTCAACAACTGACATGTCATATAAAAGAAAGAGTTCTTGCTGTCACCTTGCATCTCAAACTCCGAACTGGAGGGTGAAAGGTCGCTCTCATTGACCCCCAGAGCCTCCATCAGCTGCTCCACATTCATTCTGGCTGTCAGTTCCCCATTTCTGTCTCCAATCTGAAGAAATGAAACAGGTACAAACAGAAGCAGAATAATCAGTCAACTGAATGAGGCCTCAACTTCTTTTTTTCCACTGTTTACAAAGAAAACCTCTTACTTCTTTAGAGATGTCCAGGTGTTTTCGAGCATAGTGGAGAGCTTGTTTGTGATTCCCCAAAGACACGTATGCATTTCCCAAACTCCAGCAGGCGCGGCCCTCTCCAACTCTAATTAGACATGAAAATACAGACAAATATAAAAAAAAGAGAATAAAAAATATTTTGCTCATGCATATTTGCGAGAATGCTCATGCAGGCTTTACCTATCGGTGAGCTCCTGGGCTATGTAAAGGTGTTTCAGGTGGTAGTCTATGGCCCTCTCATACTGCTGCAAAAGAGTGTACGTGTTTCCAAGGCTGTAACAGGCCTGAGCCTCCATCACCTGGTCCCTCAGCTGCCTGGACAGCTGCAGCGTTTTCCTATAGAGAAAGAAATCGAGCGATAATAGTGACAGAAAGAAACACTGAATATTTAGGGGGTAACAAAGGTGAGTGAGTTGACAGGTCAATGGGAATCTGGGATGTGAAAAAGAGAAGTAAAATAGTTTTACAATACTTTTTTTATATTATGCGTAAAGCATCAGATCTTTTTTTCATGTACAATTTGTACATCTTCTGTTACACTTCCCTTTCAGCATATAAATAAATAAATAACAAATAAATCAGTTAATTTCACCATCCCTCCACTAGATGTCAGGCTCCCCTCTTTGCTCACCTGTAGTACTCTGTGGCTGTGTTGAACTGGCCCAGGAATATCAGGGCATTTCCTAAGTTACTGTAGGCTCGCCGCTCCGCTGCTTTGTCCCCAAATTCTTTGGCTATGGATAATCGCTGTCAACAGCAGAGCAAAAATGTCAGGTCAAACTAAATTCACACCATATTTTCAACAAGCATAATGGCATAAAATGTTAACTTCTCGTGTCTTTTTTTCTTTACTTTGCTTTTTCTGTTTACACTGTTGGGCACATGAATCGGTGTAAAGATGTGCTGCTGCACCAGCAGTGCATCAAATAAGCTTCTCTGCTTCACTTTAAAAGCAGCATGCTCCCTTACATTTCACACTGATAGATCTGTAATGGAAAAGGGAGGAGCGAGCTTCTCCCATGAGGAAACAAGTGGTTTACGGTGGAGAGTGACAGGAAACATGGGGAGAGAGCGGGAGCCACGCTTGCCAGTGATTCACCAAGAAACCAATTTCCTTTTTTCTTTCCCTTTGAGAAGCCATCAATCTCTGCACACTGTGAGCTGGTAACAACATGAGGTGGATCGTGATCCACTGAGAAATTCACCAAGGTGGTACTTATTAAAAGATCAAGATCAAACACTATATCATCTTTGCACTCACTCCCACCAATGCCCTCTCTGCCACTCTACTGCTTCTTTTTTTTTTTTTTTTTTTTAAATCAGACTGTAAACACACAAAACCAGGAACAATGCAGTGATAAAGGTAAGATCATGCTGAACTGAAGTCAGTCCCTCTTACAGTCTCAAATTGGCTGCGCATTGACGTGTGTTGTGTCTATTTTGCATGTAAAATTTTACTCAGACTAAAGTCTGTGCAAGGACATCAAGATTGTTATAAGCAAATGAATCCAGTCTGCTTCTTCACTGGCTGAATGACTGAAGTCTGACTTCACCTGAAAGCTGAAAGCTCAAGTCATACATATTGTTTTAATCAAAATGAAACAGTAAATAAAATTTTGTGGTAACGATCTGTGTGCCTCGGTGCTGCAAATAAAAACACACATGAAGCTGGATGTGTTGAGGTTTGTGTTCACAGTATTTGTTAGACCTGATGTAAATAAGACAAACTGATTTGTGTTTCCCTTCAAGTGCATTTAAGTGCAACATCACAGCGAGCCACAAAGTTACCGAATAGCTGTGAGGTGAACGACCTTGTGTCAGAAGCAAAGTTAGGCTGTTGCTCTGTCGACTCAAGGTCACAGTGCTGTTCTGGCACAACAACAAGGCAGATAACTCTAATCTATGCACTACAGGTATTAATATCATGCTGGCAAACATTTTGAATTCCTCACCTGACGGTGGAACTTGATAGCTTCGACAAAGTTTCCCAGCAGATAGTGGGTGTTGCCCAAGTTGCCATACGCTCTCCCCTGAGCTGCTCGGTCTCCAAGTTCTTTAACCAAACACAAATTCATCCTGCAGAGGCAAGCACACACGAGTGTAGAGACAGTATGTTAACATATGTATTCATTTCATATTTGTTCATTCAACAATCTACTTCATTTATTTTAGGATGAAATGTCTAAAATGAGCTGCCAAATGTAAGCGTGTAATATTTGTGTAAAATAGTCTTATGCTTTACATGACTAAATATGAAACACAAAAAAGTCTAATTGTACTTTTTTGTTTTGCACATCATCAGATATAACTGAGCTAATAACACCTTGTATTAATATACAAATACTCTCTTTCACCTTTGCTGGTTTCCCACTTCGATAACTGTTCTGTTGTTTCAGAATAGTTTATAATACGGGCAAAGATAATTGCTAAATGAGCTTTTAGCAACCCAAGCACATAACTGCAGAGCTCTTTAGCAGTGAGGGAAGATCATGTCAAGAGAACAACAGTCAGTGTAGTATTTCACAAAAGTAGGCTGTGAGGCAGACAGGCCTGAAAGAGCCACTTTTAGCAGGCAGGCAAACACGAGTTTGCCAGGGGGGATATGAAATGCTAAAAGCATGGAGTCAATTATTCTGTGGTCTGATGAAAACAAACTGAAATCTCCAGCAATGATGTAAAGTAACTTTCTTTTGAAAACTAACAAAACTAATCATTGCTTTCCACAGCTTCTCATTTAAAAAGCACAACAGTGGAAGAATTCTGCTGGGTTTCTTTTAAGCATCAGAGACTGAGGGGGACTGTGAGAATAAATGGAGCTATTAATTGTGGAAAACCTGTGTGAATGTTATTCTGCATATGAGAGAGCAAGACCATGGCCAGTTTGTTTTGGCCACACAGCCAGATAAAGTCTGGATTGTTTCTTCACGAGAACTGTGAAATTGTGAACGACATGTACAGCTAAAGCCAAGGCAGAAATATTAATAGAAATCTACATAATGAAAAATAATTACGGCAGGGGAATCAAAGCAGGGATTAAAGCAGAGACAGGTGCCAATTTTGAGAAGACTTTTTGTTTGTAATTTTGGAAAAGCAAAATATTCTATATATATCAATACTGTGACACCACAAAATGCAGTTAAACCCACTTGTCCAGACCACTGTGATGTCTGTTGTATGTGTTCTTTACTCCACAATACATACTCATAAAAGCCTGTAGCCCTTTGCAGCGTGTCTCTGACATCTGGAGGCAGGTCTCCAGGTTCCTGGGTGCAGCCCCATAACTGCTGTTTGCCCTTCGCATGAAACACGTTCCCTATGTTGTACAGCGCTCTGGCCTCTCCAACCTACAACCAGAAAAATAAAGAAGCACAGAAAAAAAGATTGAAAAAAGATGTAGAAAGATCTCTCTGCAGTTATCACCATACAGCATGTGTGTTGATCAATTTATTGTTATTGTTATTGTTGTTGTTTCCAGAAAATTGTGCAACTGGACATCCACATTAGGCCAACAAAAAAGTAATGCATCCAATCATTTAAATTTAAAATTATATTCAATTTAATTTGTGCAATATGTTTCATGATGCTCAGAAATAAACTCACAGTAAATAGGTATATATGTGTGGCAAGAGCAAATGAAAAAATACATAAAATATTCTGAAAGCATTGGAGCTTTTTGAGGACTTAGTTGTCATAAAAACATGTTACCTTGTCGCCCTGCTCTTGAGAAATATCCAGATGTCTTTGACAGCAGACAACAGCCTCATCAAAGCGCCCCAACACTTTTAATGTGTTGCCAAGGTTGCCACTGGCTTTTCCTTCTCCTATTCTGTCTCCTATTGTTCTGAGAAAGCAAAGAAACACATTTTTGATGGTCTGCAATGGGAGCAAAAGGCTAAAGTTGTAATATGTTAATGTCATTTAGTAAAGTGGTAGCCATTAAGGTACTGTAACAAGATTTAATCGGGAGATGCTTTATAGTACATTTTTAATTGGATGCTTAACTTCCTAGGAGCAGGTCCCGGGTGCCCTGGTGAGACTGTAATGTAACAAGGTAAATCCCTCCTGGGTCTTTGATCACTTCCCCGCTGACGTACCAGCTGCACTCACTGCAGGGGACCGGATTACTCATGCAAGCTAAATATCCAGCTGGTCGACTGTTACTATATGAAAGTCCCCTCACTTTTTCTTGGAATTTTCATTGTCTAACTCTAAGTCAACATAATTGAATCCTGATGCTCTTTACACATTTTATGAAGGAAATAAAAATCTGTGGCTCCTTTTGCATAAATGAGCTTACTGTAGTGAAATGAATGACTGTTACCAAGCTTTTGTTATTAACCAGAATTGTAAACATCATAAGAACACAACAAAACCAAATTAAAGTACCTCTTTTTAATGATGTCATTATAAAGTCTTTTTTTTAAACGCAACAAAAAGCACATTCAAGTTATTGTAATAATACTAGTTTATATCAATTCCACCTAAGTATGTTCCCCGAAGTATGAGGATGACATCGTGCTCTATTTTAGTTCCTGATAAGCACAAAAATTCTGCATTCAATGTCTCCCAAACTATACTTTGTGTGTGGGTTTCATCTAGTTTTGAATGCTGGGAAAGAGATATACAAGCTTTTCTCCACAGCACATTTGGGTTCTGTTGGTCATAGACAGACTGAGCAAATGACTAGACAAATTCATATTAACTCTCTGGGTAGACTCTTTGTTTCAGCACCTAATCACATAAAAGTCTCAATAGCTCAACAAGTCATGGCAACTTGATACCAACCTTTACTACGCAGCAGCTATCGAAAAGATCAGATGCTCACCTGGCCAAAGTAAGGTCATGTTTGTGGTATTCCAGGGCTTTGCCATACTCCTTGAGATAAAAGTAGGCATTGCCCAGCTGGCTGTAGATGGCACTCAGGGTCTTCAGGTCTTCTGTGCCGACCTGTACGGCTGCCTCGAAAAACGCTGTTCCTCCTTTAAAGTCCCCAGCCTTGCACAGCCGCTCTCCTTCCAAGGCCAACTCCAAGCAAGAGGCCTCCATCCTAAATGGGAAAGACAGAAAACAGCATTAACACATGAGCACTATCAAGGGTTAAACAACGTAAACTTATTGCAGTGGCAGTGCAACTTCTCTGAGGAACAAATTGCAAGCATTACCATGACAACAAGGTCTGTAGCCGTATCTGTAGACTGTTGCCTTAGCAACTAAGTCTAAGGCTCTAAGATGTGCACCTTGAAAAGGTGTTGCACTTTTCATCCATTACTGCTCATTTCAGCTTGTTTTTTAAGTATCTGATTTCTAAAGTCACATGTGCTCTTCCATTATTGGTTGGCTGTTTCAAACTGATTAAGCTGCTTGCCCATCCACTTTTTGACTGTACGAGATTAAAAGCAACCTTGCACTGTACACATAGAGTAATTAACAATTATCTGATATTGTTATACTCCATGTGAACATGTGATAATGTTGGTCATTTCTGTATCAGCAGATCAAAGTGCTGTTTCCATACACAGTTAACATTAAATATATAATAACAGAAGCAACATGTTCCAGAAATAACTATCAAAAGCAAAGTCAAGAGGAGTCTTCCTACCACTTCTACAATGCACTGGTTACTATGGAAACTGCTGGATCAGCGATGCTGACTGAATATAAAAGGAATATTAACTTTGTCTCTACTGATGAGTTTCTTGCCATGAATGGAAATATTTCACTCAAATTCTAAAAGGCATTTGATGGAATCTATTTTAATAATTTAGTTTATAAAAAAATGGATAAAACTACATGTGCAGAACAGTCTGTTATTTTTTAGATTAGCCAAAAGTGTGTGCGTGGTCAGAAGTACAAAAAGGCATCAACAGTGAGTTGTATCCAGAAAGTATAACCCCCTACCCCCTCCATCAGATTCATTGTATAATCCAGGATAAACTAAAGACCAGTCAATTTGGTTGCAGTTCTAAATTGCAGATAAGGTACTAGAATTTAGAGTTAAGAAAGGATTATCCTCGGATCTAATCTGTTTTACAAATGGCACCATTCACAAAGTATAGTAGAGAGATGTGAACCATATGTAGTGTCACCTGCAGGTCTTGAAGAGTACAGTTCATTCAAAAAAATACTCCACATCCTCTACTTCTTTTCAAACCTCTTCTCTCATTAAGTTTCACACTATTTGGTCAGTATCTATGCAATTCACCAGCATATGGGATTATGTCAAGGAAACAGGCAAGTTTACATTATTACCTGCTACTTTAATGTAATGTTCAACTTAAATTTCATTACCTTCATTTCAACAATTCACTCAGTGCAAGCTTTCTGTAAACCTCTTGTAGTCAGGACAAAACGTCCTTCTAATTCTCGGAAACATGGTTATCAAAAGGATTTACTATAAAAGCTAATTAGGAGTATTTTACATGACCAACATCATCTTCTGGTCAAATTTTCTCACTCTGTCCTAATCTAGAGTGGGCTAGTTCACTATGGGTCATTCGGTCCTTTTCAGTGCTCCAGAAGTACCTGTGTTTTTGCTTGGTTCGTGTTTTGTCCACATACACCTGCAGCTCCAAGTGTAACGGCCTAAGCATAGCTTGAGGTCGGGGTCCATGGTGGACCAGTCTACACACAGCTCTCTCAGCTCCAGTCAAAGGGCAATGCTCTGACATCATGAGGGAAAGGTTCAGCAACTCTAGCTATGTCCAAAGATCAAGTCACAAACTCTTCAAACAGAGACTGCAGTTCATTCAAGCAGTGCTCTTATCACTGGTAATGAGACTTTTAAGTGATATAAGCTGATATAACTAATTGAGATACATTTTTCCAGCTATTGGTTTCACTCTTTTTACAGTTCCCAAGTCCATATTGTCCATCAAATTATTCCACAATACTCCACAGTGTGAGCAAACATGGACACAGTCCAAGCTGAATTTCAACACACGGACCAGGACCAGCCAAAAATCACATCTGCTTTTTAAGTCCCCACGAACAAAAGCTGATTGGTGGACCCTCGACTCCCATAGCCACGTCAGTCAGGAGGGAACTGTAGAAAATTCCACAAAAGAGCACTTCCAGCTACCACCGTATTTCTAGGCAAAAACATCTTGATTTAGAAGTCTACAGAGGGTATGTTTCACTAATCCAACTGAACTTAATCAAGAGGTCAAGATGTCTGCTGCTTTTAGGTCATTCACTTCTTACTGTCCCCTTACTGTCCCCAACAGAAAAGTGTCCTCTCTTTTGGATCCTCTTCAACCTGTCCTCAGCTGTGATACCGAGCTCCATTGTTCCGCCTTGCCATTACAAGTCACACTTAAAAAAAAAAAAAAAAAAAAAAAAAAAAGAGGGTGTAATGAAGGGGACAGTCCAGGTGAGAGTAGGGGGGATGGTCAGTGTTGACGAAGCGAGTGTGGCCTCCGCCCCAATGACAGACAGACAGGAAGGATGAGAGAGATAGACTACCTCTAATCCAGGGACTTGTACCTCCTTGGTAGACACCACACAATGCACTGATTGGCTAAGACTAATCCAACTATCTGCTGACATTGGTAGAAACATTATTAGGTCACCAGCCAAGACAAATAAGATTGAGTAAAGAGGAGGTAAGAGACCGATGTCAAGACTGAATGCGAACATTTCCTACCATTTTCACCAAAAATAAACATACGTGTGGGTGAGATTTCTCAATTTATGCTCATCATATTTTTTAAATATAGTGTTTTGATTCTGACTTTATTCTAAATAATGTAACTAATACATCTTAATTCCAATTAAGGGGTGAGCATGTTGCATGTAGATTCTTCACTGAGTAAATGGGTTACTGGATTGATTAAGTTGAGTTTAGCTGAGTGGATCCACATCTCTTAAAAGTAAATACACAGGATGTAAAAGTAAATACCCTGTATGGTTTGCATTAAGTGATGGCTCTCACACTGTCTACTGTCCTTTCTCTCCACACAACTAACTAAAATCAATGTTGTCAGTGTAAAATGTGCTCAAAATGAGTAAATATAATGGCGCATCATACAAGAGGTTCAGTCTTGTGTTTCAGATGTCAATCTATCACAGGATATGTATTGTTATGCTGCACAGACACAGGTGACCTGCACCAATATTGCATCTGCACGCATCTTGTCCATTAAAGCCATGAGTCATTGAGGTCAGTAAACCATGACACCATGCACAATAGCAAGTTGCTTTCACTGAATGACCTACATCTATTTAAGCACTAATCAATTGCACTTGTGCAATTGTCACTATGACATGTAAGCTCCTGCCGGAAAAAAATGTGTATTGAACAAAGGTGCTGCACCATTAACAAACCAAAATATAAGAGTAAACTGTAAGTACCCTCTATTGTGTGTGTGTGCTGATGAGTGGTTTATGTTTAGGGAAGGATGTCTCAATATCGGAGTTACTTCGGCCACATTTTGTATCAGGAATATCACAGGAGTAACTCATAAATTAATAATACTTAATAACGATGGCTCTGTCCTATTCACGTGTCCCAGTGAGACCATGACAGTGTGACACTGATCCTTTATGCAGAAAGACAAGGACCGTGAAACCAAAACAGCTAAATAGAACGCAGCCGTCATTCATTTTATGATTCACACCTGTGCCTTTGTTGCTGTGGCATATTAAAACATTTTCAGTGGAAAAAAGGCTTGTGTGCTGACCTCCCTGAAACAGATGCTGACACCGCAGGTTGAGATCATAACTGGAAAGAGAGGCATCTCTTTGATCTGACAAAAAAAATCATTAGACCTTGGGAGCACTTCACCGTGGTCCACCAGATGGTCTTTTGTTTTTTTTTCTCCTTTTTGCTTATATAATTTTCTCGCGGTGGTTGATATGGACAAAATCCTCTAACCCGCTACATATAATTTTATGTTGTGGCATTAATATATATTGTGATGTGGACATTTCCCTGAAAAATGTTGAGAAACTGCTGAGGAGGGACATAAGGAAAGAGAAAAGCCTGCTGCTGGCAAACCCCAAAAATTGAATACCTGTACTTCATCATATTGATCACCACTGGCTTCAGGCTGTCCTGGTCACCAAATTGGTCTGGTTAAGACAGAAAGGCTTTGTGTGACAACCCAACAAGTACATACATTAAAAGTATATGAAATAATAAAAACACTACTACTACAGCGACTGAATTTTAACAAGAGGCCTTTTTTCAGGGCATGAAAAGTTAGACCATCTGGACCATTCAATCCCTTCATTCAAAGGGTGAACTGTCTTCCTCGCTCTCAACAAATGAATCTTGCTGTTGTTGGCGCACCATATCTAAGCCCTGGGGGCACTGAAAGTACTGAAAAACAACTGTTCTGGGCTGGAAACTGAGTGGAACTGGTTGCCACTGTAGATAACTAATTAAACTACTTTAAAAATGTGCGAGATTGACTGATTGGCAAGATAGACTTAAAATAGCAAGTCCCTGAGAGGCCAGAAATGTTGTCCAAGGTCCTTAAGATTGAGCCAAGGCTACTTTTCAGTGCAAACAAGAAAGTGGAGGGGGCACTAATAGCAATGGCCAGAAGGCTGAGGGGTACAAAGTAAAGGCAGCTACCAGAGATCACAGAGGGAATGAGTTTATAATTTAGAGATCATTTCCATGGCGTAGAAGACACCAGATGTTATTAACCAGCCTCCCTGTAAAAACACAGTTTGACAACTTGCAGTGCTTCCGATGCTGGACACAAGGTTTCAGGAAGCTCACATGCTGTATGTCTTAGAGGCAAAGGAGATGTTTCTTTCCTTTATACCTTTTTAAACAATCAACTTTGTCTTACAAACACAGGATGATATAAACAAATGGCCAAGCAGGAGAATTTTCATAATTGGCAAGGACTGTGTCCTGTGCAGCACTAAAAAACAAGTACAGGCCGGAGATTGTTTACAGTATATAAAGCTGAACTGTTTCCATCTGACAACAACGTTTAAAGGAAGGTATGACAGAGATCTAGCATCTGTCCAATTAAAAAGTAGATGCTGAGGCACAGAAAAGACATTAATGTAGTGGTAGCATGAGAGTGCTCAAAGAGTAAAGTTGAAGCAGGCAAGCATAGAGGTGCTGAATAGTGCTGTTAGAAAGGGACGACAAGGATTTAGAGGAAGACATAAGGAGACTGAGTCCAGCTGCAGATGGTGCAGGGGCCTCTGGAAACCACGACTGAATTGTAAAATCCTGCATTGTAAAACAGACTGTGGAAAAAAGGGTGTAGCCTTCGGAGCGACTGGCGACATGGTTAAATAACTTCAGCCGCGCAGTTGTAGAATCAGAGGCCAATATATCGTTGCCCATCTTTAACAAAGTCAGTAAACTAAAACTACTGCGTAAGAGCTAGCTAGAGGGATAAGTGAAAGACAGAAAGAAGGATAAAAGGAAAAAGAGAGGGAGAAAAAGACATTTATGGATGTGTAAAGCAAAGCAAACAGACAACAAAGACCCCCCCAAAAAAAACACTATCTCCATGAGTGGATTTTTTTTTTTTTTTTTTACAAAGTGACTTTCATTCTTGCCATCTTTGTGGCTGGAGTAAGAATGGATGTGTGCAGTACAGTCTGCCACTCTCTCCTCTGATTACCGCTCTAATTGGTCTGTTTGGGAGACATTCATCCCATAATAGCCTGCCTGTGGTCTAAGAGAGACAGTCTCCCAGTGTGTTGCCATGGCAGCACAAAGCACATGTAACGTATTGGGCAGGTTTCAGGGAGTAAGTTTGGGGAGGTCTGAGTGTAAGCTGAACTGTGCCGCGGCTAAGGTTTGTTCTCTCTGTGGAAACCGCATCATTCGAACAATGAACCTCTGTCAAATCTGGAATTGCTGTTTATTCGTTGTAAAAATATGTGAAGATCGTGCTTTTTTGCCATACAAAGGTTGTACGAGGACAAACTTAAGACTGCCGCCATATTTGGGCATCTAAAAAAGTTTAACATGTAAGATTAGGGAATGGTGCGGTAGCAGATACCCATGTTGCTACATATATGAACTCAAAACCCAATTATCAGGCTTTTCATTGACATAAGATTTTTCAGATATTTTAAAAAATGATTTACAGTTTTAGTAAAATTTCCAGGAAATTACAGCCACATATTTGATGGATCTGGCTTTAAAAATGTCAGGATGTGATGGTGTTCTTTGTCACATATGATAGAATACTTAATATTGTTTGGTTCTGGACTTTTAGTCAGAAAGAAAAAAGAAATTTGAAAGAGGTTCCTTTGCCTTTACGAACCCCATAACCCTCATAACCCAATTACCAACCCCACTGGATACAGCTTTTAAAACCTAAATATTTGTGAACAGATGCTGCAGTGTACATCAACTACATACTGTATACCATCCTTTCCATTATATTTAATATGAATGAAAATCCAAGTCAGCATTGGCTTATGTCTGCCATCTTGGAAACTCTGTCACATCTGAAATCCTGAAGCATGAGGAAATCTAAATTACTGTAATTATTTAATAACTATATCTATGTAAAATAATAAGCAAAAAAGTCTTTTACATGTTTTTCTTGGAGATTTTTCCTTTATTCAGGGATCCTTCCTCCATATTTCAGGGTTCTACAGTACTGTCCCCGTTATTCTTGGCTTGGCTGAGAAACTCTGTGATCTGAGTAGTAATCCAGCCATAATTACAGAGTGCCACAGCTAGTTGTCAGGGAAACCAAAGAGAAACTCTCTAGGAATGTTTTTTCCTCTTGCAGTGCATGTCCCTTTCAGTTAGAGCAGAGCCCTACTTTCTTCTTTTGTCTCTTATGAAACTGTATTTTTTATTTTTTTGTGATTCCCCTAACCCCTATTATCATCCTGTATCGCCCCAGAAAACACTAAGTGGAAAACATAACACTTAGGGAAGAATAGCTGTAATTGGAGACATAACCTTCAACATGTAAAAACAGAGAAAATAAAAGATATCTGACTCAGTATTTCACAGTTGTTTCTATCAACAGCCTAAAAATGTTTTCCTTTCATCTGTTAAGTAAAATTAATTTCCTAACTAACCAAAAGCATTTCACAAGAATCATTTGTTGACAGAAAACCTGCAGATATCATCCTTTTGTGGCCCCTCTGTGTTTCCTTACAATCTACAAAGCCACACACACACAAACACGCACTAATATCCACAGCCCTCATTGCAGAAAGGTCATGTATTGACTTCATCTGTTTGTAAAACAGAGGCAAAGCAATCACAGAGGAGAGACCGGGCCATATGATCATAACCAACATTGTGAGTCACTCTGTGTATGTGTCTTTGTGTGTATGTGTGTGTTTAGGTGTACGCATAAGAGTCTGTTTGTTTCTCAGGGACATGACAACCTTGCGGAGCTCACGAATGTCACTTCCCAACTCAGCAGTTATTAACAATCTAAGCAGTGCCACAGACAATTGGCCTCTGTTCAGCATTAGGTGGTTTAATAATAGCTTATATTTCAGGGCAGTAACTATAGAAAAGTAGAACATAAGGCAGAACTTCTATAAACAAAACTGCAAGCCATTTACTTAAACTACAGTACTTTGATTTGCAGCACTCCCCTTAAATCATTCCTTTGGGAAACGTTATCGAGCACTTATTGGATACATAATTTAATAAGTCTATAATCTGTGAGTGGAATATGAGATTTAGTCTACTTAAGTGATGAACAAAGCTGCAGAGCACCCTAATACAATGATAGTTATAGTGATTAGTAATTTTCTAAATGTTAAAATAAAAAATAACAGATGCATCATTGTCTAAAGTCTGACTACAATCTGAGAAATGACCTCACGCACAACCAAAGCGTGTAACTGTCAAAATATATTATAATAGTTAGAGCTGAAATGATTAAGCAATTACCTGATTAGTTGATTGGAAAAATCTATGTGTGACTTTTTTGAAAGTTATCCAATTATTTCATTGCCATTATTCAAGAAACAGCAGCAAACATTTATTTGCTTTCAGCTTCTCAAAAGTGATGATCTGATCCTTTACTTTGTCATTTAATATAGTAGACTGAATATACTTGGGATACTTGGCCTGCTAAAACAATGAGTATGAATACGTGATAATGGGCATTTTCCACATTTTCTGACTGTTTACAGCCAAACAAGGAATAGAGTCATCGCTAAAATCATGATCAAAACAATACTACTTGCAGCTAAAATAACAAGCAGTATAAAAATATGGTACTTAATGCTCAGCAGTTGTGTGTGTTAACTAAAACCAAAGTGTGAGATGTTGCTCAACTATGAATGGTTCCCATTTGGGACTGGCATGGAGAGACAGTTAAAAACCTCAAACTCTTTTTATGACCTGGGAATAATAAAACAACGCAGTGACGCAGACTGAGGCCAGAAAGTGTGCAAATGAGTGGGGACATGCTCACCACTTGCACAAGGAGCATGCAAATACAAAGTTTAAGTGGCAACAATGTGACAGATACAAATGGACCCGTGCAACACAATGTAACATGTTGCACCTTTAAAAAAAAAAAAAACATGAGTGCTGTCAGCCTGCATTATACTAACCCCCCTCCCCATCATCAGCATCATCATCATCATCACCCCCCTCTGGTCCACATCTCCTGAGGCTCCTCTCAGTCTGCACTTTCTCACCGCAGCAGCTCAGTGACCCGGGCCAGGAATGAGGTTTGGAGCCGGACTCTGGCTGCAGCTGTGGCTCTTTGGCTGCCTCCTTCTTCTTCTTCTATTTCTATTTCTTCTTCTTCTTCTGGGGCTTTAAAATCAGTGAAGGCGGACTCCTCCTCACCGAGCTGGCAGCCCCCCTCTTTATTATTCTCAGCTCTTCAGCCGCTCCCTGTCGTCTCTCTTTTCTCTTTATTACCTTCGTGGACATTGTTGGACACACGTACCCCCCCAACACCTCCCGTTTCTGGGGTCTTACCTTGAGTGCAGCCTCTTGCTGGCCAGGTCCTGCTCCACACCGTTAGCCGCCGACTGAGCCATGGACCCCCGCTGCCGCTGCTGATGTGGCCGCCTCCTCGCTCGCTTCCTCCGGCTTGCGAGGCTCCGGTGCCTCCGCGGTGCCCTTTTCCTCCGGAGGCGGCGGACCCCCCTTTTTTCTCCTTCTTTCTCCTTTCTCCCTCCCCTTCTCTTTTCTTCCCCCTTCTCTCCCACTCTCGTTCCTTCTGCCTCCGTCCGTCTCTCCCTCCCTCCCCTCCTTCCTCCTCACAGTAATGGCAGCTGCTGAGGAAGTGAGGTACTGTGCGAATAAACAGTGAAAAAAAAAATCACCAAGCCACGCCCCCTTTCCTTCTCCACCGCCACCGAAAAATGACGTCACAATCCGAGGACAGCTTGTGTTTCAGATGTGAGAGCAGATCTCATTTCAAACACACTCAAAATGCTACTTTTTTGTTTTATGATCATTTTATTGTCTCTTCTAAAAAAAAAAAAAAGAAAAGAAAGACGACTGCAGCTTTTTGCTCCTCTATTTAAAGAATGACTTCATATACTACCAGTTCATACCTGCACACACACTATCTTTGTTTTACCACCTTTACAGGCTGTGAAGTCATCACAACAATGCAAATATGAATGTGTGTTTTATATCTGCATCCTGGTATCATTATGCATTAACATCCCTCCATTCCTGTGAAACTTGTCACTCATTTTATCTTTACTGTACATCTGCATACCACAGCACTGGTTCATGTCTTATGTTATATTCCTATATATCAGCTTCTGCACTGCTTTGTGTCTTAGATTTACTATTTGTTGCCTTTACTTGTGAGATTTTCTTCTACACTTTTTGTATGAGCGTTGTTGGGGAGAGTGTGAGGACCATCTACTGTTTCACTGCAATTGTCGGGTACAAGACAAATGTGGAAGAATAAAAACAAAGTTATGAAGACCTTAACATTCTCTTAACATTCAGAGAATCACTTTCATCTGAGTTTTTCAGTTGTAGTTTAATCAGATTGGGCTCACTATGTCAGACCTCACTGCTCATACTAAAGATGAGAGACAATAGGGCGCTGCAGGTGTTGACCAGCGTTTCTCACCTTTGATATACTGTCAGAGCAGATAAAGTTCCTGGCATCAGTCCCAAACTGCAAGCACAGAAACTTTGAACTTGCCTACCAATCCTGAACTATCTGGTCCTGCTTCTCATAAACCTGCTCCTTGTCATGTAGATCTGTGTCACACCACCTTACTAAATGACAGGCGTCTCTCTGGGACATTTGGTGGGTACATCGTCGGATACATAGAGCCCCAGAATGACCTTTCCCTTCAAGAATGCAAAGTTCTTTAATACAAGTTTACTCCTCTTTAGATGGTCAGTCAGTTTGTTTTGTAGCCCCTTCATGGGTGTACTCTTGTATGTGAAGGCGAGGTTCAACCTGTTGCCCCTCTCACCCTACCACCTGCTTCGATGACCTGACTGCAGACCTCCACAGTCACAGCTAAAGGGGCAGCAAGCGCCCTGTCACAATTTGCATTTGAAGATGCTGCCCATCTGTTCTGTGAGACACAACTGCATATATTAAAAATGTGTTTTAGGTCAGTGGTTCCCAAACCTTTTGGCTTGTATCCCTAAAAAGAATGAATGAATGCTTGCAACCCATCACCAGCAGACAGATGCATGTGTGTTTTGCTTATGAGGAAGTCAACTAAAAAGCACAAAAAGTAATTATTTAAGTTATCTTCAGAGGCCTGAAGACAGAAAGGGATTAGTCAGCAGGACAGGGAGCAGGACAGGGAGCAGGACAGGGAGTAGGACAGGGAGTAACACAGGCAGGACCACAGGAGCACACAAGGGCTGGTGACATTCACAAAGGATGCCACAAAGAACAAAGGACAGGGACCGATATATATGCACTGTCAGGGAGAGCGAAGTGGAAACAGGTGAGGAGACTAACAAGGAACAGGTGAAACTAATATGGGCGGAGCAGAATAATCAGAGGAGGGAAACACACAAGGGCAGGAAGTCAAGTGGTAGACCTGTGAGGGGAGGAGGGGATTCAAAATAAAACAGGAAGTGAGCATAACTGGAGAATAAACTTCAAGACAGGAGACCAGACACAAGTAAACACTGGACACAGCGGATGACAGACAAAGAACATGAAAAGACCCTGAACACACTGAACACAAAAAAAAACACATGACAGGATAACACAAAGAACGCCAGACTGAGAGGACAGAAAGGGTACAAGAGACACAAGACAGAGTGACACAAAGAACATGAAGCACAATGCAAACCATAACAGTATATTGTGACCCCACAGGTTGTCCCCACACAAAACATTTCTCTAAGTGCAAAACACTACTAATCTAAAACTTCCTAGATTCTGCTATGAGGTACTGTAAGCAAAGTCAAATATATGACGCAGAGGACAGAAAATTATTCATGTCCATGCATCTGCCTCAATTATGCCTCTACCCCTGCAGACTATTATATAAGAGTATTGTATTCATTCACCAGGCAGATACAGTGAATTACTTGCATGGTCCTGTCTTTGTCTAATGATACACAAAATCAGATGCTTTCACTGATATTTTCACTTTTAAAATACACTTCAAATTTTATCTCATTCTGACAAAGAATGATCTCTAACAAATATTTGTTAATAACATCGCTTTATAGAGTCAGCTACTAACCATATTCATGGCTAAATGTATCCATCATAATACACAGTATGCAGTTTGTTATAAAAGCTAATCAGTCATGATGTTTTTGTTTTGTCTGAAAATCCAACTAATTACATATGACTCTGAGCTGCACATAATGAAGATCCTGCCTGCAGTTCCTAAGACTGGCCACAAGAGAGCAGCATTACACTGGTGAATGATGATGAGCCTGAAGAAACAACAATGTGTTTCCTCTCTTCGAAAGCCATGAACACAGGAGAGGAACTACAGAGGGTGGACAGAATAACAAGATCACTGAATAATGAAATACCCAACAATTAAATCCCCATACAGCAACACTGTCTTTACAATTCTTATGTTATTTTTTCAATTCATTGTGAATGAACAATATATAAATATTTTAAATATATATTAGTATATATAGAGCCATGATGACTTAGGTTTTTCTGCTTTAGCTCCTAGTTATTATGTTTGTTATAATTTATTTATTTATTTATAGTTATAATTTATTTATTCTCATCATGTCCTCTGTTCTTTAAATCCCAGAGGAATTAGTGCCTCTTTTGAATACTCATAATTCAGGATTTCCATTTATCAGCCTGTAACTGAATTTGTTTGAAAAAAAATACCTTATCATGTGTGTATAAGGACCACAGTCAGCTCTCATAAACATGAAACACAAGATGCACATGCAGCCCAACAATCAGGCTCCGAGCTGTTGTGTTGTAACGCTGACAATCCTGTTGTTTTGGTTGCAGTGCATCACGTCTTGTGGCTTTTCAGCTCTCCCTAATGCTTCTCCCCTGTGGCATTAACATGCGGAGAGCAACATCACAATGTGTAATGAGATTCAGATATGGGAAAATGCTATTAATGTATAGGGCCACACATCAACACACTTCTCAGCTTCGTTCATCCACCAGAACGGTAAATCAGCCACCGCTGTTTGCCACCGCACAGAGGATCAGACATAATAAATAAGTTTAATACCCTTAAAAGATCATTAGCCATCAGTAAATACACATCTATTGTTGATTTTATAATGTTATTGTTAGATTTATGAAAGAAAAATAATATTTAACCCATATTTCTGTATATTACACTGTTCTGAATTAATCAGTTTATATGTTATCGGTTTTATTTTCATTCTACTACATAAATATTAGAATTATCATAATTTTTGCATTGTTGTTTTGCATATGTAGAAGTGAAATTCACATGAGTTTCATGTTATGTAAAATTATTATCTATTATTCTGAACATCTGCTTTCACTGGCAAAGTATAATAAGAAAAATGTTCCCAGAGGACAAAGGATCACTAATCCTCAGAGTACTGTATGCTTATACAGTATTTGTTTTTGTATGCTATTTCATTATTGCAATGGAAACCACTTATTCTGATGACATTCCACTTGTACATTTGGAATAATAAGCTCCTCAAAGCAGCTACTTCATGCTCTTAAATTCTGTTGCTGTTTTCGCGGGTCTCTTGCTTTACATTTTATTGTGTTTTTCTCCTTAATCCTCAAGCCGTATATCTGCTGGATCTTGGGCATAGCAGCGGCAGCAACAGCTCATTACAGACAACAAGGAGCAACAGGAGCAAAATGAGATTGAGGTAAGCTGATTTCAGATTTAAACTGAGCAACTCAAATTTGTTTCTCTTTTGCGAGGCAACCCGTTTCCACAAAAACAAAACCATCTGCCTGCATTTACTACGCACTTTTGAAAATGTTGTATTGTTTTTCACAGGGTTACAGGAGCTATGTGCGCATATGTATCAAAGGGACCTTTGCCTTTCCCCATCTGGATAATAATAAATGTACAAGGAAATAAAACTACTCATTTGACACTAATTTAATTCCCTCTTCTGTCCTTGATCAAACAGCCTTCACTCTGCAGTGCTGATAAAAACATCCATGTCTTCTTACAACAGCTCCAACTGCATATGCACTCCTGATCGCAGTAACACACCGTCAACACAACCAGCAGGACAAACTACAGTGTTTGTGATGTTGCCGTTGTTGAACATGGCCTGAATACCCTTCGACTGCCAATCTAAACAGTGAACACTACTGGCTGGAGCATCAGTACTCTGTAAAGCTTTTGTAGGTGCCACCTTTTATTTCCCCTCCCAATAAAAAAGATATTAAAGATTTAAAGATTTTCCTTTACAAGAAACAGGTTCTCCACTCAGGGTGTAAAGGTACTTTGGCTGTTTTGTTGTGATAGACTCCTTCCTTCTGTGGGATTGAGGGGCTGTAATGAAGTAAAATGTAAAGTAAAAAGCATCAGTTTCCCTTTGACTCTGACCTCTCTGCTTTATGCCATTTCAAAGATATGATGAAGCATATTTGGGTTGAACAGGCCGTGTGTATCATCTGCATAAAATGAGATTCGGTGCTTTGTTTCACACTTTGTTACACAAGGGGGTCAAAAAAAAGGCTATTTGATTATTTTGGCTCATGAGGAAGAAATAACTTGTGGGATGTTGAATCAGCTTGTCAGGATGTTTGCCCAGAGAAACAGAATAGGAAAGAAGGATGTATATGAAAGAATGAACTGAAGAAACATAAAGAAGAAATGAGGTAAATTCAAAATACCAGCATACCTCGAATATGTTTTTTTTTTTATGAAATTGGGGACAAATGTCACATATTGGGATAGCAAGCACCAGAAAGTTCCCCATTTTCATGTAAGATGAAAAGACAACAAATCTTCCACTCAAGACTTCAAGTGAAAAGAGGCTTAGAAAATGCAGATGAAATATGAAAGCTGATAGTAAAAAAAGTGTAAGACATTTACATTATGGCTGAATACACTGTTACACCATCTACATCATTTGGCCCCTTTAGTTTATGAGCTCTAAGTGCATCTTATTTCTAATACATCCAAAATAACAGAAAATAATTCATTGTATTTTACTTACAGTAGGTGGTAAGCGTGCCCTTCAGATTTTATGCGCTGCTAAATATGTAAAGCTCGGGTTTATCATATGGTATATGTGTGTAAATTAAGCCTGTTTAAGACCACTTGACCTCCCACGTGTGGCGGTCTGAAGATTACTTTCAATCTGTGCCCTCACTGCTTTAATCAGTGGGATTTGCATGCATATAAACCGTTTAACTTTATTTCAATTTACAGTTTCTTTTGTGAGTTCTTTTTCTATTCCATATATTTGAAACCATGTGGCCAAACGGATGAATTTTGGAGGGGTTACATAAATCAAGATATATACTGTACATGTGCTGAGAGTTTTGGTACAGTTTATTGCAATCTTGATTACTGCATTCATCATTCTTCCAACTTTAGAAACACCAAACAGATATTATCAGAAATAAAATAAAGAATATATAATTTTTAAAACTAATTTGATTAGTTCAGGTTTTTGTGTGTGTTTAAAACTAGTTGTAAGATTACCTGGTGAATCCCTGATGAATCCATAACACTGGTGTCTTTTCTCTTATGATTACCTATCACACATCTGGGTTTTCTAATTCCTGAAAGCAGGAGAACAGGCCTATGTGGCTGCAGTGATACACTGCTTTAAAATCTGGCTATTTTACGTGCAGTTTGATACAAATGAAAAAGCTATCTCTCAACAAAACTAAGTGATGACAGGGAGTATGAAGGAGAAAACAATTTGCATAATGGAAAAATCAGATCTAATCTTTTACAGAACTCAGCCTGGAGAGAAGATGGAGGGAGAGGGAGGAGGGAGGCAGGGAGGGAGGGAAGGGGAAAAGCAATGGATGAGCCTTTAAATCTGAGAATCCAACTGGAGCTGGAGTCTCTTAGCTCCATCCTTAAACCTCTTTGAATGCCTGTTATCTTGCAGCAATCCCCAAGACAATGCTTAGGCCTCTGCAATCCCCTTAGTACAGACGCAGAGTTGTGTGGACTCAGGTTTGCCTCGGATTTCCATAATGTTATGCACACACGTTTCCATAAAGTGAAGCAAAACACGTAGCCGTCTACTGCATCTTTACATTGACCTTCATGCTGTAGATCCTCTGTGCATTAATTCCACACAGATTACATTGTAGTCAGCAGATTACTTATGCCACTAAATCTTTTTTATATCCTAACTGAAGTTAGACATGCATTTGTCATACCGTCTATGAAGGGAATATACAGCATGTTTGTATATTTTGAACCATTGTTATGAATTCAACACATGTGGGTAGATTTTCTTCTGATGACCAAAGGGTGGCAGTGTTGTTCACTCCTCTGTAGGATTGAGTTGAATCAAGATGGGCAAATGTTGACGTGGACAGCATGCTGACTGCAAGGAAATGATATGACAAATTGTGAAATCTTGAAAAAAAAACACTTACATGCATGTGCATTAAAACCTTTTTGGTCATTTATTTTGCTCCATCCTTACCAGCTCTGCAAAAGTGTTTCCAACGTGATCACAGAACAGTGTAAATAACAAGGGACACAATTCAAGGTCTTTGTTCTGTGAAATTTGTGGTGTGTTTCCCTAGACAATGTTGTAACAGACAGGTGTTGTTGTCTAACTCCATAACGTAATGCTGACATCTTTCAGGTTGTGTGATTTGCACGTGAAGCATTTAGTCAGAAATGAATTTGCCTAATGCGTGAATATACAAGTCCTTATGTCTGATTGATTGACTGATGCATTTGGGAAGTTGTCATCATCCCTGTTCATTAAAATGATCACTTTATTTCACTTTACAAAATTTTGATTACTTTTTGCAGTGTATTCTTTTTCACTGAGGGGACCACAGTGCACATCTTCTCACAATAAATAATTCAGTCTTCATGCTGTTCCTGGCTGGCATGTCTTTAGTTACACCTGTCATTATGGCAACCTCTGTCAACATAGGTTTCCATGGACACTTCCTCTGTTTCTAAATGCACAACAATGCTATCCACCTTCACTAGGGCCTTTAAAGTCCTAGTTTCATGTGTTCTTCCAGAGATTTTTTTAACCCAGGGTATTATCTGCACAGGCTTTACAGGTTGATGAGAACAACATATGGGGATGTGATTTAGAAAAGTATTGATTTGTGTTCACAGCTTATGCTCAGCCCCTCCTGCCGCACTGAAAACAGGGTGTTATCTCCCATTAAGCCGCTGCACAATCAAAGAAAGTTATTATCTAATCAGGAGAAATGGAGAATATAGACACTGGAGTAAAGCTGATCCATTTTCCCTACCAGTGGCAAAACATTAAAAGGTGACTGCTTAATGATAGAAAAAGACACCATGGCTACAGTCTAATACAGCAGAGGACAGTGTGTGTGTTACTTAGCAAACTATAAGGAGCACAACCATGGAAGCAAGTGTGTGTCTGATTTTCAGGTTAGCATCTGGGCCTCTATGTCAGCTTGTCGCATATGTGTCTACACGGCACTGCATATCAGCTTATGCATCATCTATCCATACGTCTGTCTGTGTGCACATGTGTGTGGCAGAGCGTGTGTCACTCTTGTCGGTCTGTCTGGCGGTGTGAATAATGCTGAGCCCTCGTGAAGCCGCTTGCATCTCTTGTTATGGCTCCTTGTTCTTGGCCTACTTTGGGAGAGGTGAATTGAGGGCAACTCGAGTCTATGGGTAAGGGGATTAGGTCTCCAAACATGCTCCTCTCCAGTTTGGGATTTTGCCCCGATGCCAGACACTTAAAGTCTGCCAGGGATTAAGATAAAGAGAGAAGTAAGAGCGGCATGTATTGTTGTGTGCGTGGGGAGATGTTTTCAACAACAAAAAAGGAAGAGGAGGGGTGGGTGGTGGTTAATAAACAAAAATAAGATGCAGGGTGTTGATATGATCTAATACATCAGCACAGCATTTGTTGACCTATTTGCCCGTGGCTCGTGCCATGATGTTTCTCAGTATGTTTTCAAGGGATAAGACACAATAATGGAGAAGCTGTTCTTTTCATTTCCTTTGTATTAGTGGATGATCTCTGCTTAATTCTGTGGTTTAATTAGGAAATGGTGCAGATCAAATATTATTGTTTTTTCTGGTTTTCTGATTTGGGAAACAAAAGAGTCTTTGCATAAATTGCACAAGAGCATCGAGTGTGAAAAAGCACCCCAAGAAGAATTGACATCTAATATGATGGCAGAGATTGCATAGTATGCAAAAAATATTTGCCGTTTTGTTCCACTGACTCATTTTGGATCTTCCAACAAGAGCAATACTGCATCATCTGCATAAAATGACATTTTCTCAAATCAAAGGTTTTCAGAAATGCTGTACATTATCTGGCAGGAATATCATCAGTACAACAAATGCAATCAAGAATAAATGAGGCCTCCAACTATATTTAGCACTGAGAACAAAGTGGCATGTCCCCTGAATTATTTATTAGATAGAATGATAAGAGCATCAGGTTGAGGTATTAGTGTCTCTGAACCTCTTATTTCAGGAGTCTTCACAAGAGCCAGCCTTTTCCTTTGTCTTGACAGAGTCGGGCGTAGGGATGAGGGGGGTCCCCCACCCCACCACCCTGCGTCTGGAGGCTCCTCCTGGGCAAGAGCCCGCTGCTCCATCACGCTTCTCCAAGAAAGTGGGTCATGAGTCTGAGACTGTGGGATTACCGACCGGCAGGCAGGCGTGTGCCGGGCCGCCTCTTATCCGTAATGTTTAGACCCGCTCCACCCCCCCCACCCCCTTCAGTAGAACAGAAAGGCAAAAAAACACACACACATGCCCACCACCACCCAAGGGTACACAAACATCCATAAGCCTGTTAGTCTAAGACAATTCAGAACTAACTTCCAAAGCACAATGCTCATCGCTAGTGGAGTAATTGAAGAAAAAGTACATCATGTTGCGATAGAAATATATATTAACACCAATTACAATGTGGTGTTGTAGGAGGGAAACGAAACAAACAAAAAAAACCCTGTCACCAAGGATGTGTGATTTGTGTGGTTCTCCCAATAAATTGTAAAATAAAATGTAAATAAATTTTCCGATTCCCAACTAGCTCAGCAATAATGACATCTAATAGCGACACCATGATAAATGCTAGCTTTTAAACAGCTGACCCCATGATACTAATGGCAGGCTGGTTGTCTGGTATGCCCTGACATGGAGGGTGATTAATCAGCAAATAAATTACTCATAATAAATGCATTCATTTTGCAGAAAAATGATTACATCCATCATTCGAACTCACTGTTGCGGAGTACAGTCGCTAATCAGTGTCCCTCACTTTGCTTTCTGACTGTGGATAATGAAAAAAAGGGATACATCAGTGGATACCGTGAGGACTTTAGAAGGTGGATACAAAGTAAGACTAGGGAAAGGAAAGATGGGATAGGCACATTGGTGGATGTGAGAAGAAATGAACTAAAATGGAAAATTATTGGAACAGTTGATTGTTGCATTTTGGAATTGAAGTTGTTTTAATGCTGCAGGAAAAGAAACTATTATTCCACTGCTCATTGTTTTGGTCCATACTGGGGGTCTTGCTCAGTCTGTGTCTGGGAGGGTTCATTAGAGAGAGAGAGGGGCGGGACAGAGATTTCAATTAGAGTTCAATTATAAGCACCCGTCGCCACACATGACCTCCTTAAAAATCCAAACATAAAATTAAATTAAGCCATGGTGTCTCATTTAACTGGTCATGTATTGTTTTTTTAGTCATACTTACACTTCATTTATTTCTAAAACTGTAGACAAGCATATATAAACTGTAAAAAAAAAACACCTACTGACATGGTACTGTTCTGCAAGTAACATTGTTTTCTGCTGTGATCAGAATTAGTTAGATTTTTTTGTCTTTTGTCTCCCCCCTGCAGCTGTATAAATGTATAAATGTTCCAGCTCAGATTGTAACTTTAGAGCTTTTAACAGAAAACATTCGATGACATGTTTTACTTATTTCAGTTACTCAAGGCCCATTTTCACAGACATCTTGACTATTCCACATTAGACAGGAATAACAGTGTCCTCAACGGTAGCTGTGGCATCACCACGCTTTTAGACAAATATGAAGCTAAACAGAAATCAAATTTGTCTTAGAAGAACCTGTGTTACCCAGCATTTTAATAACAGAATAAATATTTTCTGGAATAAGAAAATGAAATTAACACAAGCACATATAAATCTAATATGTCTAAATCTAAATCTAAGAAAATTTTTAACCACTTTATGTAAAAATGGTAAGTTCTTGAGTATTCTGTATTCTCTCTATTAAGTACCTCTAGAAAAATATACCACCTGCAAAACCAGACAGACCCCACAGCAGGCCAACATCTGTAATGACAAGCTAGGTCAAGCCTCAGCTCTGCCTGAAAGGTTTGAACTCTGACCTCCCAGGCATTATGGCTCTGGGGTGGCTTATCATTGCTCCAGAAAGCTGATATTTCCCACCCTGGACAATGACGGGTAAAACACAACGCAACCAGTCATGTCCCCAGACGGTGTGTCGGAACTGAGTAACAGCGTCCCCCCATACAAATGGATGGACAGTTGTTGGCCTTTATTGTCTGAGCATGAAACCGGGGACACATGTTGGGTGGTAAAAGTGTCAAGGCCTGACTGAAGGGCCATTGTACTGGTTTCCAGTGGTAGCAGTCAGGCTTTGTTCCCTGTGTTGTTCATCATTAGCATATCAATATTCAAAGGGGTTGATGCTGGGCAGAGGTGGCTGCCTTTTTAGCCAAGAATAGACCCTCATGCACAAATAATGAAACCTGCATTCAACTCTTGAGGGCCAGCTGTTGAGTTAAGCCCATAATCATAAGAAGTGTGATGAATCATAACCTAATCTAAAAGTGGAGGTAACTTTGAGGCAGCTCAGAGAATTTGTCTGTTTTTATCCTTTTTCCTAATTTCCAAAGGTTATTTGGATGTTTTACAGTGCAAGCCAAACACTTCAGGACCACGTCTCCACTTCTCTTGGGCGAATAACAAAGGGCTAAATGGTGTCACCCATTCTTCTCCACACCACCCCCCCAGCATACCCCCACCGACCCACCCACCCCTTCCCCGACTCAGGCCAGCTGACCCCAAGACTGGCAGGCCAGGGGACAGTTAGCCCTGTGTGTTATTGTGTGTGTGTGAGGGGCAAAGCCACCAGAGAGTGTCGGTTACTCCGAGGGCCAAGCGGAAAAGCGGTTGGGCAGTTTAGCCAGCTGCTGGGGGAGCGAGCCGCGGCTGGCCTGGTCAGTGAAACCTAGCCAGATGGAGCCATTTCTAAACAATGAGAGCGGCTCGCTATGGTTGAAAACTAGAGGCTGGTTACTCAGGGGGACGCAGAGGGCAGGACTTTAGCTACAGTAATTGACTGGTGGTTGGGTTAGCAACTTTTCTGGTCAATTTAAAGTTCATTTGTTGAATTATCTCTTTACCAGCATAACCAGACCTCTTTGAAAATTGTGAAAATGAAGTGAATTCCTTTTATTTTTATGTTCTTGTCCTCTACTCTTTTGCATATTCACTGCCATGGTTTGTTTTTCAACACTTGGAAAAGCACACTTGTCGAGGATCTTTCTCTCTGTCTCATTTCCCTCTCTCTCTCTCTCCTTCTGTCTTTCATACACACTTGCTCTTTTCCTCTTCCTCTCCAGACAGCAACAGGCCGAAGTGTCCTGGGACTACTCCGCTTAGGAGTAACCAAGCCTGTGTAATGAGGCGTGTGATTGGTCCCCTCCCTCTTGAACAAGGCCAGTCTTTGGAGGACATGATTGATCATGACAGGAGCACAATGGCTGCCTGGTGTCAGAGGGGTGGTATGGGTGCGCATGGACCCCCCGCGGTAACACTCACAGTCACCCAGCTCAGCTGTGCATAAGCAGTAACACGCACACATACATGACATGCACATATATGTGCAGGATTCAGGACAGCCCACAGAGGCACTTGTGGACATACGCAAGCATGTTAGAATGACACATATAAACAAAGCAGAACCATGTGCTCCAATATGTGTGTGCAAAATCACATGCGCATAAAGCCAGCACATAGACAGTCAGTCAGAGAGCACATTTGAAATAATTCTGATTTAAGGTGAGAAATAGAGAAGAATAGATTGTAGGCTGTGGATTGTAGCTTATTCTTGAGATGTTTTATTCTTCTTCCTGAGTTTTTGTCTCTAGGTTAGAGTCTTTAATGGTTTATGGTTAATGGTTTTCGATCCAAGTAAGCTGCTCATGTTCTCACTTTGCTGATTTAGCAAAAATGGTGCATTTTAAAGCTGTCCAAGTGTGGACATTTTTGCATTTATCATAAGCACAATTTATTTTTCAAATCAGTGTCAAGACAGAGTAAAAACAAAGTATTATTTATCTACACTGTATGTGGCATACATATTTCATAGAATCTTACAGACATGACTTTACCATTTGGTTATTTATTATTTCAAGTATCAGTAGCAGAGTGAATGAATGATTTTTCTCCCTATTTTTCTTAGAATATAGCTTGGATCAGACGATAAAGTACATGGGAAACATTACTCTAATGTTTTGTTTCAGCTTGCCACAAAAAATAGGGGTTAAATAGGGTTAACAAAACTTTTTAGTTCAAAAATACAAACATGAGCTACGATAATTTTCTGTTATATGAGAATCAGAGCAGATCTGAGGAGAGATCTGTATTCATAAAACTATTCCACCGTGTTTCCAGATAAGTGTCCTCACTTGAAGGAAGACAGAGGTTTCATAGTGCAGCGTACCGTTTGTTCTTTCCTGAAGTAATCCTTAAGGTCTAAACCAGAGGAGCACTTGTGAGCCTGCTCAACCTGCACATATTCATGGTCAAAAATCAAGTTCCAATAGGTGCAAAAGGCTGAGTCTTTATGGAGGGCCGTTAATGGCTGATCGCAGCTGCTCTCTGAAGTAGGGCTCAGGTGGATTAACACTTCACCAATTTTCTGGGATGATGCTCTGTGTTTCGCAAAGGACAAACAAAGCAGGATAAAAGCCTCGGCACGTTTCAGGGGTCGGATCATCATAATATTCATGCAAAGCAGCCGAGAGCCCTAGAAAACAAAATGTTTGGAGAGGAAGAGAAAGTGCCTGCAGAGAAGCAGCAGTGACAGTACAGTCTGATTTTTATTTCTGTTCTTTGTTCAGTGTGTGCCTCAGACTATTATACATCCAACAACTTGGTCATACAAGCAATAGTTTTGCTGTCATGGTATATCAAAATATGAAATCAGAGGAAAATGACTCATTAATGGCACTCCATTTCAGAGACTCTCCTCCTCTGGCGGATGAAAGGAAAAGGGATGCAGTCCTGTTGTTGTGCTTACAGTTTAAGCTCCTTTGAGGCTGCGTTGGCTTTAGGTTACTGTCTGCAGCTCCTTCCACATGTACAAACAGTTCTCTCTTAATCTGCAGGAAGATCCACACACCGACTTGTTGACCAGAGATTAAGGCCCACCACAACACCAAAACTTGCTTCTCGCTGCATGAAAACAAACTCTGCTGTTGTTGTTTTTGGAGTGAGAGAAGGGATGAAGTCAGTGAGGTGTAATGAGAAAAAGAGAAAGAGAAGAGATGGTGGATTTCTTTCCAAGTTTGAGTGGCTAATTGCCCCGAGTGGACTAATGAAGAGCATAGATCTAATTGGCTTACAGCACTTGTGAGCTGGCGTGCTGGGCGAGTAAAATTGAATCAAAGCTGTAGGACTACGTCAGAAAGGGTTTGTGCGTTGCTGGTAATTGGCACCGCCTCAAAGACAAGAGGGATGGCACCCAGCCAAAACAAAAAAGAAAAAAAAGGCGTCCAGCTCGGCACAAGCGGGTCTGGATTGAAAAATAACAGGAAAACATCACTTGATATATATTTATATATATAGAGAGAAATTTTTAAATGTTATTTTGTATTTCATTCTTTAGGGGGGAAAGAATCAGGAAGAAAAAGGAGATGAAACTTTATTTGTCCTGTACCGGATGAATTCACTTGTTACATCAGCTCAATACAAAGGCACATGTGACAGATATGAAAACAGATATATTAAAAATATATGGATGTAGAAATTGTATCAATATGGTGTAAACATAAATATATCACACTCACACACACATATATAGCAATATATGTAACTATGCATTTTAAGTTCTAAATTTATTTCCACATCAACACCTATCAGACATAATCTTTTATAATCTGCACCTCCTCAATCTGAAGCTGAAAAAAAACTTTCTCACACTTTTCATCCAAACGTGTTTTCATACGTATTTCTTCACCTATGTTTCCATCCCTGTGTAACATGTCACTGTGTGTCCACTTGTGTCATTAATGCGATGCGGTCTATTTTTAACCGGACAAAAGGAGGGACGCAGCGGTGGAAACGCACCACAACAATGTGCCGAGAGGTGCCCAAATTGCCCCATTGTGCGCCTTGAAAGACGGACACGTGCAGCACAACACAGTTAAGGAGGAAAAAGAGGTGGGGGGGTGGAGGATGATGGGTGGGGTGCGCGCTTAAAGATCTCCACGGGGTGTGTGTGTGTGTTGGAGAGCCACACACGCCTCCCTCCTCCCACCCCCCCATCCTGCTTTAGAGAAACTCCCCCTTCAGCACCCTGGACAGAGGCAGTCCGGGGTCCCTGCAGTCGAAGTGCAGTCCGGGCTCACAGTCAGGTCAGCTGACGGCGCCGATGGTCGCACACTCCACCTCTCCACCTCCACCTCCACCTCCACCTCGCCACCGAGTCAGGAGAGCAACTTGATGACTATTCAGAGTTCAGAACGACAGGAGAGAGTTCGACCCCCCCATTTCTGTTTTTTTTTCCTTTTTTTTTTTTTTTTGCAGAGGATAAAACCTGCAGAGGAAAAGTGCACCTTTGAGTCCAGCAGCCCTGTTCGCAGCTCCGTAGACTGTTAGGCTTCTTTGCAAAGAGAGTCATAAATCTCAGGCGTCTTTCTGTCGTTGGAGCGTCTCCAAAATGTTGCTGGAACATCCGGGGTCAAGCTGTCAGAACACGGGGAACTTCTCCCGGTACGGCTCGGGTCAAGGTAAGAGCTCCATTCAACTCCCCTCACTGTGCACGTTGGGATTTCCCTTTTTTTTTTTTTTTTTTGGGATGGGATGTATGCAGCAGTTTTAATTGGAGCCCTGGGGTCTGTTAATGAGCCACAATTAGGCGTGAAATTTGGGATAATCCAGCAAATCAGCACAGCGGGACTGACTGTTCTGCTGAGTGACAGGCGTGAAAAAAGTTTCAATCACTGTGAGAGGAAAAACACACTTCGATATGAAAAGGAAAAAAGGACTCTGACTTCCAAATATCATTTCACTGTTGGATCATTTGCGCCTTTTTTAAAAAAAAGTGACGCAACAGTTGCAGTTTGAATGGTTTGGGGTGTGTGTGTGTGTGTGTGTGTGTGTGTGTGCAGGCTGTTTGGAGGCGCTTTGCTGTGCGTTGCGTGCGGGAGACGTTATGAATCCGTAATGAGGCCTCATTGTTGGGGGGGGACCGGGCGAACAGATGTTATGCGCGTGCTGTCACTTCACACCGCAGCACCGAGCGCAGAGGGGCTGGTGTGTGTGTGTGTGGGGGGGGGGGGGGGGGGGGGGGGGATACCCAAAACCCAAAACCAACAAGAAGAGGAAGAACACACACCCCCCCCCCCCCCCCCCCCCCCCCCCCCCGGTCCCGCCTCCTCTCCGCC
>JBAJHX010000035.1:13977347-14014846 GCA_037176925.1 Amniataba percoides | reverse complement strand
CCCCCCCCCCCCCCCCCCCCCCCCCCCCCCCCCCCCCCCCCCCCCCCCCCCCCCCCCCCCCCCCCCCCCAACACACTCAAAACAGCTGAATTATTGTGGAAATGTTTAGTGGCAGTCAGTGTTTCGTTGGTTTGGGCCTGATGGTGGAAAAAGGTTTTGTGTTTTATTCTGTGTAAATATGTGTGTGAGTGTGTATAAATATGGAGAATAAAACCAAAAAAGTAAAAAGTAAATTTCGATTCAGGTCAAACAATTGATTTTTACCGAATTTGTTGAATTCGAGAAACACACACACACACAGACACACACACACACACATACACACACACAAAGGAAAATCATCCTTTCAGATTCTCTCTAAGTGACTGAGCTTCTCCTCTGATGGTCATTTTATCGCTTTGTTGTCCCATTACCGACGGGACTCTCCCCCCCCCTCTTTTCAAAAGTGTGCGGTCGATACGACATAAAAATTATTACAAAGCTGAAAAGTAAAGAGGGGCACCGGTGGAGCCCCGCGCCTTTTCTCCCAAACGTCTTTCATATACTTGTGAGATACAGGCAAATAGGACATTGATTTTAGATTCATCAGCGGCCCCGGGCCCGGCTGTGGCACTCCCCGTGATTTCCCCAGGCGCTCTTTTGTGCCAAAGATCAGTGTCAATAAAATTCATTGGGGTGTTGGCCCGATCAACATGTTATTGAACAGCCAATCTCTCCCCTAAATAAACACTTGTCTCTGAGCGCTCAACACACAACATGAAGAGTGTGTGTGAGTGTGGAAAAGGTATTTAAAATGTGATGGAATACCAAGCTCATGGTGCACATTGCTCCATAAGCAAGTCTGTTAAATGAATGAAAGTAAATAATAATAATAATAATAAAAATAATAATAATAATAATAAAAATAAAGAAAACAGTGGTGTCTTTACTGAAGACACCACTAAAGTGATGATAAATGTGTTTTCCCTAATAAATCATGTGCTTTGCAGTAAAAATACAATAATTAAACACATCCTGATGTAAAGGTCTGAAATAAGACTGTGGAGTTCCCATAGTGCGTAATCGTACTTTTACGCACTGGAATCGGACTTAAATCTGAATTAAGGCTCAACTTTAGATTTATAAATCAGCATTATAGTATTTTGTTGTTGCTGTTGTTGTTGTTGTGGTTGTTTTGGGGCTGTGCTGAGCATCTTGTTGTCCTGAAGTGCTCATTGCGTCAGTCCAGTTTCCACGAGGTGGAGTGGGTGGTGGTCATTAACATTTCATGTAATAATGTTCTGTCTAAATGCGTCTTGTTGGGCCTCTAACTCAAACCAGTTAAGAGGAGATTACCCCCCCTAAGTTTGGAAAAACACTGGTCAAAGTGTCATGAATTAGTTGCAGAATATAGACTTACTGGCAAAAGCTGCCTTTGTGTTTCTTGCACAACTTTAACAGCACAAACACGTCTTCTTGTTGTCTTCATATCTTCAACATGATGGAGAGAATTCTTCAGTGAACTATCATGAAGCTGGAAGTGGAGAAATGTTATTTTTGTGTATTTCAGTTTCACTTTATTACCAAAATAAATTCACTTCAGAGTTTCAGCGAGTATTGAATTTCATTGCCACATTAAAAGAAATGAGAATTAAAAATTTCCTCCCACTTTTGTCCATCATGTCATGAAGAGTAATAGGATACAACACTGTGAGTAACGTTACCATCCAGCACTCGCACTCTATTGGCTCCCCCCCTTCTCCCCTCTTAAACTCTCACCTCCTGCTCGTTCTCCTTCCGGGTGAGGTGCTCGGTAGGTGATGTTAATCTATCTCCCCGTCGCCCAGGGAAACGGCGCGGCTGTAATCCTGCACGGGCTCCAACACGGAGGAGCGCGAGAGCCCACTGCACCGCACTCCCGCGCGCTTGTGCTCGCGCGGATCGAAAACGAGGGATTTCTTTTTTATATTTTTATCATTATTATTCGTTTATTTAATTTTTTTTCGCCTTAATGTGAGAGGAAGCCATGAGCGATGGACGGACATGCTGAGCGCAACTCTCCAAAAGAGGCACCGAACAACGCGGAGATGCTCCTCGCTCTGCTGTCGCACAGTGAGGAGCTGCGGAAAGGTAACAGCAGGCCGGAACATCACCAATTTATTCCTTTTTGGCGCTTTTTATATTCCACAAATACGCGTGTGTGGCACGTGATCATGTACACTGGGCTTTAGCGCCGTTACAGAGGCCTGTGTGTGTGTGTTTGCCTTCTGATAATGTTTCCAGTGTGTTCAGTGAGTGTGTACGCGGGTTATCATATCTGGTCTGTGGCTGATGGATGCAGCAGTTTTAATTCGGGAAGGATGGTCAGTTTTGCAGCTGCTGTGTGCCATTTTCGTTGCCTCAGATCTCGGGAAGTGCAACTTTTACGCACCAGGTTTCAGCTTCCGATTGATCTGAAGAGTCGTTCAAATTTCGATCCATTGTGCTTCATATTTAGTGATGTGCTTGGGAGGGTAACTCGTTTTAATTTGGAAATAGGTTTTTACGCATTTTGCAGCCAAACATAATCCCCTCTTGTAATGATTCAGGAGGTTGGATACGTAGAAGAAGAGAGTTTCACCCATTTATGATGCGTAAACTTTATATTACTTTTTTCTATCATTCATAATAGTCATATCTCCACATTTTGGTTCATAACACAGCGTCCAATTTGAGCATAAGGAGATTATTGCAGCTGTGCGTCGATCCTCACCTGCTCCACACTCAGATATTGTTGGTTTTACTCAGCTTTTTTTTTTTTTTTTTTGGGAGGGGGCATATTTTTTAATATTCCAAGTGGGGGCTCAGAAGGTGAGCAAATTGCCTGGACACCCCATCGGCTTGTACCGTGAGACCGCAGGCCGCAGCTTTCTAGCTTTACAGAGCTCGCTGAATTAATGATGAGCCGGGTACACCTGTTCTTTGACGTGGCTCCCACCGCACTTTGCGCGGGGGCTTCGCCGGCGACGCCCGAAGAAATGGCTCATCAATGTTGCACGAATCAGTCCGAGGCAGAACAATGGGAATGCGACTCCTCGCACGGATGGAATATGAAGTGGTTGAGCCTCCTTTAATTAGTAATAAAGAGACCTGATAACCTCTCGCTTTGGCCTCAGCTGTCCTTATTTTCACTTAAGCTGCTTTGGTCGAATTGTTTTAATATGAAAACGCCTCAGAGGGCTGCTGTTGGTTGTTAAAATACTTCACAGGGGCTTTACGCACCTCTCTGGATGAAGTTAAATGTGTGTTTGAGACGATTACAGGTGACCAAATAATAACCAGCAGTCCACCATTTGGTTAATTAAATGTTCATTTCCAACACGATGCTGTAGTTTAAACCTCATTTAGGGGATTTGAAATGTGTTTTGCACAGTTGGATGGTCCTCCTCCGTCTGTTTCCACGTGGGCTTCGCATCCAAGCATGCATGCTTTTATTTTGTCTGTGTGTTTTTCCAGTATAATATATTGGCAGAACAAAAGTGCGAGAATCCATTTATGTTATGAATTTTTAAAAGGTTCCTATTTATAGCACTGATATTCTGTATTTATTTCTAATTTACCAGATTATAAATTCACAAAGGTTTTATAAATTCATATATTTTATTTTGGAATGAAATGTGAGTTTTTTATTTCTCTGTTAATCAGTGAGACACACAGACCAAATTACACAAGGGGTTTCAACTGTAGTTTTACTCAAATGAAGGCGTTTGAAATATTGTTTTACTTCCAAAAGTAAAATAAAACAATCGGTTTATTTATATATTTTTTAAATTTCCCATCTACACATTTCAGCCATGTGGTGATTAGGTATCTGTGTCTGGACAATAAATAGTCTATGTATTTTCTTATTAATAAGGTCCAATATAAGATTTCTGTTGCTGGACATCCTGATTATGATGAGATGAAAAAGAAAAATCTGCAGAAACACGTGTGTGGACACTGAGAGCTGTCAGGTGACTGATGATCATGATGTGGACAGTCAGTGTTGCAAAGATTAAGACGAAAAATTCTCTCTTATTCGATCATGTCTTTTTTTTCATAACGATGGAAAACAATCAGGTTTGATGTTGGTGAACTTTCCCACACATCACCCACATTTCTCTCTTTATTTTGTATTTGTTTGTGTGTTTAGACAGTGCTATAATTATCATCTAGTGGCCTTTACATGATGCAGGTACAAGGATGATACTGTATGGTTTAATCTAATGTCTCATTTTCAACCAAGAATTTGTTGATTTAGCAATTTGAAAAACTGGACCTTGTTTTTTTTTGTTTTTTTTGGTTTGGTTTGGGATTTTTTGGAGTTTTTTTTGTTGTTTTTGGATGAATACATATATGTAAATAATGAGTAATAACTAGTAATTGATTATTATTCATAAGGGAACCACTTAGTAATTACTTATGTCTTGAAAATATCTTACAGTTCCATATACATTAGAATACACGTCGATCTCTTACAGAAAATGTCGTATTATTTTGTATTTTTTAGAAGAATCATAAGAGATGAAATGACCCAAAAAAAAATGTGCAACAATTACGCATCTCACCACAGTCATTCCTCCGTGTCTCCCGCAGAGATCCCGGTGTGCGCTGGCTGCAACCAGCACATCGTGGACCGCTTCATCCTCAAAGTGCTGGACCGCCACTGGCACAGCAAGTGCCTGAAGTGCAGCGACTGTCAGGCGCAGCTGGCGGAGAAGTGCTTCAGCAGGGGCGACAGCGTGTACTGCAAGGAGGATTTCTTCAAGTGAGTAGCTTTTAGAAAAAAAGACATGCATGTGCAACAGCAGTGCATTATATTTTTTATCAGTGTTTTCAATGCATGCAGTTAAAAGTGAGACTTGAGTGGCGCGTCATCATGAATTGATCGCAACCCTCCTCGTTCCCCAAAAGGAGATTCGGGACCAAATGCGCGGCCTGTCAGCAGGGCATTCCGCCCACACAGGTGGTGAGGAGGGCGCAGGACTTCGTCTATCACCTGCACTGCTTCGCCTGCATCGTGTGCAAGAGGCAGCTGGCCACGGGCGACGAGTACTACCTGATGGAGGACAGCAGGCTGGTGTGCAAGGCGGACTACGAGACGGCCAAGCAGAGAGGTAACGAAAACACCAACACCTTTTTTTTCGTTATAAATATCTGTTTTGCAGAAGTTATACGGCTCGTTGTCTGCAGACTTGTTTTTAAGTGCCCGCTTTGTGTCCGGCGTGACAGTGAGGTCGCCCATAAACTCTGACCCACCTGCGCTAATTGCGTCGTTTCCCGCAACACGATCGATACGAAACTGCGTAAAGAGGAGGCCGAGCGGAGGTTTGCACTCTGAGCTGGAGGGACTCAGCTTTCGATAAGTCCAGCTGCTGTAGAGAGAAAGAGGGAGAAAGAGAGAGAGGTGTTTGTGTAGGAGTGTTCTCATGTCAACGTGGATCCTCACATGTCAAAAGAATCTGTCATCATGGGCACTGCTCATGTTATTTCCACGTGGGGGGGGGGGGATCTGTCATGTGTTGTGAAGTATTTTGTAATAATGATTAGATATTTAAATGTTCAAAATGTAAAATGGAATTGAATCGAATAACAAAGTGACCTTGATATTGTACATTAGCAGAAAATGTACTATTTTGGCTGTTAAGCAGCAGTAAAGTCTGAACTTATAGGGATCACTGGAAAAGACTGAAAACAGTTTTACACGATCATAATTTATGCAGTTTGGACTTTGAGTCCCTTAGTAAAAAATGCATCAGGAGAAATGGATGAAATTATAATTAATGATAAGTTTGAATTTATTTGTAAAGCACTTTTCAAGCACAGAGTGCTTTCCATAAACAAGTATACAGGTGAAAAAGTGCAGTCCAACCAAAAGGTAGAATAAATATAATTCTAAAAATGAAGTTAATAGAAAAATTAAAAATGCAGCAAAAAAAGTAATACTTTTGCTTCTGGGTTGGTAAATATTAGGTATATTTACCAAAAAATATAAAAAAAGTATGTTTACCAAAAAAGAACTTAATTTCTGTAATAACCTTTCAAAGGATTGTCCTATTTTATCAAAGTGAAGTATAAACTGGAGATAATTTTCTTGTAGAGACATTACATAAATATTTTAGTTGTGAACAAACAATTTGTAAAAGCATATATTAAACCACATTAGGAAAAACATATTAATATATTAAATATATCATTTGCAGGCCTACCTGCTTAATTCAAGTTTTTGGTCATTCGTTGCCCAGTGCAGAAAATGTTAGCTCTTACAACTACACCAACGTGACTGTTGTGTTGAATACACAGTTCACCAATTGCAGCATGTGTGGTGTTAAATACTTAATTTGTGGTAGTTAAATACACTTGATGGTGTGTGTTGTCACAAAACAGTGAATAGCATTTCAGTTTATCCTCCAGAACTTTTTATATGCCCAAAAACATCTTCATTACACTCGCTGATTATATCAACCACATTAACTTTGACAGAAAAAAACCCAGCAGGCCCTTCTCCTGACAGGGCAGACTGCATGGTCAAGTTTTATCTCCCCATCTGTTTGTTTGAATTTACTGCCCGACACCAAGTGTGGATTTATGCAGCGAGTTAACGCAAGTTTTCACTAAAAACACACACGTTTATTTTACTAATGAGAGGGCGCAATTACTTGGGCAGCATCCATTTAGATGATGGTTTTGTATTTTGCTGTGCTGGCCAGCAGATGTGCCGACATGATGCAATTATGCACCGGAGGCCAGATTTTGGTTTATAGGCTGAGGGGAGTTTATCCATTTATGTTGAATTAGAAAGCTGTATATTACACAAGCTCTTTTATACATCAGGTGTGTATCACAGATTTTTAAAGTTACTGACCTAAAACACATGCACATGGAGAATTTGTCTCTGGGAATCTAAGTGGGAAGATCTCTCTTGTTGATAGAAATATTTTATTACCACAAATCATTTTTGTGTTATAGTGCTTTTGTATTACAGCAATCAATTTATATGACACATCCGCTGCACATGGATGTATAACAGCAAGTGAAAAATAGTGAAAATCACTATAAGAGTATTAATGTGTCTGTTCTTTAAAGTATCTTATGTTTTGTAATGTGAATTACTGCTAAATTAAAGTTTTCTTATGACTCTCTGGCCTTTTGAGGTCCACACATCAAAAGAGAAGAACTGTCCAGCAATAGTTCACCTTGTGTGTTGTCCATTTATTTTTTTAGAGGCAGACTCCACTGCAAAAAGGCCACGAACAACTATCACCGCTAAGCAGCTGGAGACACTGAAGAACGCCTACAATAACTCTCCCAAACCTGCCCGCCACGTCCGGGAGCAGTTATCATCAGAGACGGGCCTGGATATGCGGGTTGTGCAGGTAAAGTATATTATTATCCATTAAGGGCTATTCCATTAGTGTCCTGACTTCATTATCAAGGGACAATTGTGGCTGAACTGGCTCAAGTCTACTGTAGGAATAAATGTATGTGTGTGTGTGTTGTGGAGGGGGATTTACGGCTAGATGGAGTGAAATGAAGTCCACATGAAAGTCAGCATGGTTTAAGTGCAGGCTCGTTAACAATGCTAAGAGGGCCCCTCGCATATTGTCTGCTGCTGAGGAACCTCCCGCTGGTTTGCGAGGTGCTGGTCATATATATTGTTTTATTTGCAAGGACAAAAGTAGAGACGGAAGACACTAAAATGCTCCTCATTATTCAGTGAAAGGGACGAGGTGAAGAGGGTTCACCCGGGGCGGAATATCATTAAGGAGGATGTAAAACTGCTTTTTGTGATCTTTGCTGAGATGAATTAATTTTGAGATGAAATTATGAAGAAGTGTGTGTCTTTGTTTTGCATCAGATTTCATAGACATTTGTAAACAAGGAGGTTAGAGGCAGTTTAATTTTCTGACTTTATTGTGGGGTTTTCACACACAAGGAAAAACGCAAAAGATCAGATCAAAAGTGGGTGAAGAAAAATGTGAATAATTTAAATTAGTGGCAGGCTAACCTGTCTGCTCCCAGGGGTGAGGACAACTTGTAGCTGTCGTGAAGTTAATTAAATGCACAATAAATCTGGCGCTGGGGATGCTGGTATCAGGATTACTGGTCAGTGTCACTGTTTCAGTTCCCCGCTTGGACTCGCAAAGGCGTGAAACCGCGTCCAGGCAGTCCTTGAAAATTAATTTTGCTTTAATGCTTTAAAGCACAATATGTGCATCAAGGAAAGAGCAGAGGACTTTGGATGTAGAAGATTTTGACTTATGTAAGAGAAGCACAATAACTAGAAAAACACTGGACTATTATACACATTATAGTTATTGTCCTCAAGACTAAGAGGATTATGTAAATGAGGCACATAAATGTAGATGTTTAAATGTTTAATTTGGCTGCAATTGTCTCAAAAGTGCATATATCAGTCATTTACTAAATAAATTAAAGTTCTAGTTTTTTAACCAAATATATTGTTTTAATGTTATGCTCAGGCTTAATTCCTCTAATGGAAGTTTCAGACGTTGTACCAGAAAGTCCACTGTGTCCCTAATACGTGAGCCAGACCATTGCCAAATTAAACATCTGGTCTCTTTCCCCTCCAGGTGTGGTTTCAGAACAGGCGAGCTAAAGAGAAAAGGCTGAAGAAAGACGCCGGCCGGCAGAGGTGGGGCCAGTACTTTCGCAACATGAAGAGGTCAAGGGGAAGCTCCAAATCCGACAAGGACAGCATCCAGGAGGAGGGCATGGACAGCGACGCGGAGGTGTCCTTCACAGGTAGATTCAGTGGCACAAAAATAACAAGAGCGGGCATGAACGATGGCTCCGTTCTCTCTGAGTGTCACGGACAATGCCGAGACCCTGAAACTGAGGCAGCTAAATGGAATTCAGCCATCATTCATTTTATTATTTACAGCCAGGATTTTCCTTCTGTGAGGTGTCAAATAAAACCCTGTCAGGAGGGAAAACACAGGTATAACAAATGACAACTATATTCCCTTCAGGAGTGTCATTGCCAAGGCTGTTGTAAGAGTGAAATAAAAGGGCTGTAGAATATTAAAAGGAAATGAATAACTGGTAACAAAAATAGCTCGCATCTGAATGCATGCTGATGAATTATTTGTTAAATGCTCATATGTAAATACTTAAGAAGGGTTATTAAAATAAAATGTTAAGGAATAACCTTCTAAATTTCTTCTGTCAGTCATTTTGCGTCATTTTATCTTCTAATGCAATTCCCATTTACCATTTTTCCAGACAGCAAATTAATAATTTGTTGAATAGTTCATAGCCTAAAAAAAGAAGAATCAAATGTTCTGCCATTTCTTATTTCATATCCATTCATTATATACCTGCTTCTTCTTTGCTGGATATAGATTTTTGCACTGTGCAGTGCACCAATTTGTTAATATTACTTATTATTTGGGGAGCTTGTTGCTGTGATAATATTTTGGTCACACTAGAAAGATTGCACATTAAGACACATCTATGTGAAAAGATTTTATGGCATATGGAGGGACTACATGTCTGGGTTATCTTACCATAGAGGTTATCCAAGCTAGCAAAGCAAGCATGTTAGCTCACTCACCAACAGGACCATAAATTCACACAGTTTAGGTGAAAAAATTTGATTCAGTCAACAAATAAATATGCAAGAAATTCCTGTTTTCCATTGTGGAAAATGTTTTATTTATGCAGTCCAATCATTGTAATAAATACCTTTCTCTTCTTGTCCCTGCTGCACAGATGAACCGCCCATGTCAGAGCTCGGCATCACCAACGGCATCTACAGCAGCCTGAGTGAGTCCTCTCCAGCCATCGGGGGCCGCCAAGGGGGCAACAACCACAGCTCCTTCCCCCTGGAGCATGGCGTCCTCCCGTCTCAAGACCAGTTCCACGACATCCGATCCAACAGCCCCTACGGCCTTCCTCAGTCGCCAGGGTCGCTTCAGGCACTACCCAGGCACCAGCCTCTCATCTCCAGCTTGGTCTACCCCGAGTCCGGCCTTTCCATCATGACCCAGGGCGGCGGGCCCGGGATCAACCCCGCCGTGAGGGTCTCCATGGGGGCCGCCAATGGCCCCAGCTCGGACCTCTCCACCGGCAGCAGCGGAGGATACCCAGACTTTCCTGCCAGTCCTGCCTCCTGGTTAGATGAGGTGGACCACGGGCAGTTTTGATCGGTCAACAGCAAGAAATTGGACTTTAATTTTTATTTCTTTGGTTTTCTGTGTCTTCAGTTGGATTTTAGGAATTGGAAAATAGTCACACAGGACAGTGATTGTGTAGCTAAAGGACTAGACTCTCGTCTTTGGATCTGGGTGGAACGAAGAAGGAAAATGTCCTTCATGAAAAGCACTTGGCCTAACAATTGCCCTTCAGTTGTAAAAAAAAAAAAAAAACTGTATGTAAAGCAGGAAAATGTTCAGTTTTCAGATACCACACCACCATAAGCTTTTTATTTCAGAACAACATAGAGATCTCAGACAGAGAGTCCCAGAGTTTAGACATCAGTTAGAGATAATTTTTAACCACCTCCTCTTTAGTCCCATCTCCTGCGACTGCTCTTTGTTTTCTACACTGCGTTCAGGTGCAGAGGTCAGTTCAGCGTTCAGAGTCTTTAAATGTCTGGTTGTTGCCAAATGTCTATATATATACATATATAAATATATATAATGGTTTATCATTGTGGAGACTTTATTTTTATACAACCCCCTTCTTGGACATGAATAAGAACCCAGATATGAGGACTTTGTACATTCTTAAACAGGGATATAGGCAAAAATGTAGATGTTGTCTTAAATGGTACCTAGGGGTCCAATTACTTCTATGCATTTGTGTGTTCTCAGATGTATCTCGTTCGTTTTGTTCTACCGAAAAACGACCCCATAGAAGAACTGCTGTAGCACCCGGGGTTTGACGTATTTGTTTGTTTATGTGGAAAATGTTTTATGTCTTATTTATTCCCTCTGGTAATGATGATGATGATGATGATGATGATGATTCCTGATTAAATGACAGGACTTTAATAAATTTGTCACCAAAATCAAGATGGATTCTGTCCTTTTTGGTGTAAAAATGAATAATGAGTGTGTGAGTTTTGAAGTATTTCCGATATATAACAGGTAATTTTTTGCAACTTGAGCATTTCTTGTCAAAGGGAAGAAACATGAGCCAATAAACCAGCCAGAGTCATCCCTCACATTTATCTCATATCTTACACGCGGAATCTATCCTACACATTTATCTTGCATATCTATAGCATATCGTGGCGCTGATTGTGAAACCAGAGCGAGCCCACAGTTCTGCCTGGGTCTGCAAATTGAGCATCTGGCTAACGACCAACACTGTATCAGGGGTTCAACAGCTCTTTAGTGCAGAAATTTGATGCAGACAGGGAGTCAACTCATCAATTCAGAGATTACTGGGTCTTGTTTGCCCAAATGCCCCTATGGGAAAGGAATCTCCAATCCATTAGCTGAGAAGGGATCAAGTGCCCCTTGTGAATTTCCTCATTTGTTTAGTTATTCAAAGTCAGGTTCAATTAAGTAGATTACACAGTATATGTGTAGGTGGGTGCGTGCATGCGAGCGTATGCGCGTGCAACTACGCGTTTATGTTTGTTTCTATCGTGGCTGGTGAAGCGTGTGTGTGTAAACCCTCGCACAACTGTAAATCGAGTTATACAGAAAGTTTGTCAGCAGTCCCTGGGTCAATTTTTAAACCTCCTGCTCTTTTTAATATTTACTTACTTTGTGTGTTTCTGAAGGAGAATTTGTTGTATTTCAAATTTCAACTGAGACATCCTTAAATTAGTAAAGTGTAAAGTATATCTCATATATATATATATATATATATATATATAATCTAAGGTAATTAAAATCAGCCCTTCAACTCAAAATGCTCCTTTCACAATAAATAATCAACTATTGTCCTCCAAGAGGCAATTTTGCATGATGGGAATATGTATTTTGGATAGTTTATTTCAAGATTATATTTTGATAGTACTTATGTACCCTAATTTATGTAAGAATCCGAGTATGCTTATCCTGTGGCAGTGCTTGCATTGAAATATTTAAGTTCTGTTTTCTGTCCCTTAAAATAACAACAGTCACACTGTCAAATACATTATGCAACTCTTCATTCATGAAATCTGACAATTTGGAACAAAATGTCATTCAGAGTAAATTCAGTTGTGTTCTTGTTGCATTTTTATTTGCAAGCACGTCTGTGTGCAGCTTCGTGTGTACAGGTCTGTAAAGTATGACCTGTGTGAGGGTGATAGCCAGCCGTCCTCAAACCTTTTGTTTTGGAGAGCAACCTCCGAACTTCCTGCACCGTTAATGGCTGCCGGCTCGGCTCCTCGGGTTCCCAGAACAAGAAAAGGAACACCAGACAGGATATTCGGCCGAATCCTTCCAGCTGAGTGGCAGGTATCACTGCTGACTCTCAAAAGCGACAGGTGTGTAACCCGACCCCAAAGAGTGTTTGGCAAAGACAGAAAGGCGGTGAGAGTGAAGTGTGAAAGGCTGTGTTAATCTCCTCGATACCTCGTCTTGGTCAGCTTACTAGCCATTTGTATTTGGGGTAAGACGGGTTGATTTGTTGCAGAGCAAACAGGAAGTACTTTGCTAAAAAGGGTTAATTATGGCTCTGTTTAGCTCATTAAAGATGGTGCTTTAATCAAGAGAAACACTGCTTATGTTAAAACTACATGCACTTGTGTTGTTTCTGCAAAGTCTTTGAATTTATTGACTGTATCAAATTGCGTTACATGGTGGGTGCATTGTTTTTCAGTGGATGATCATATTTTCCTTCACCTCCAGCTACCTGCTTTGTCACACAGCAGGTGTGAGATTTTGGTGACCATAGGCTGAACTTTCTGAAGCAAATAACTGGGATTATCCCACCCCACTCTTTCAGATTGAGTTGGAAATCCACCATTTTCTGAGTAAAGAATTAGATTAAGTTGGGTTCGCAATTTGTCAGATTAGTTGTATGAGATTGGCGAGAAGGTGAGAAAAGGAGCTGTCAGTGATGCGTCAGTGACAACAATACAAATGTAAGTGGATTCAAAATAATCAAGTAGATGGGGGGAATTGTATGTGAGAATAAAAGAAAAAGAGGTTGAGGGTCTGTGAGCTTAACATGACTGACATTACAGTTAATTGAAACTCATTCTTTGACAAACAAAGGCAGGTTGTGTTAACAACTCCTTCCTGTTTATAAAGCTGATGAAGACGAGGATGCATAGAGATACAAGATATAACGGTATCAGTTATCTAATAGAAAGGCATATAATTCAAAGCCATTACACGTGCAGGGAGTGAAAAAAAACATCATTGAGAAAGAAACAGAAGCAGAAAACAAAGTGCTGTCAACAACAACAAACTGGGTTAAAATTTCCCTGACTTTAAGTATGTAATAATTTCTATGAAGAGCACAGCAGTTTTCAGATTCTGGGCATTAATGTTTTGACATCCCAACTTTAAAATCTAATCATAGCTCTCATTGTGCTCTGGCTAGAAAAGATCATAATGCTGCGATAAACAGAGACAGACAAACATCTTTTAATTCATTCAGTCGATATGTTGACATAACCTGAAAATGGTTTAATAGTAAACTTATTTACCAGTGCAATTGTAAAGTACATCACAGTTAATAAAATTACATTTGTTAGTATTACAGCAAACCAATCCAATCCTAAGCAGTATACGGAGTAACAAATTTACATTTACACTGAGGGGTGCTTTGACTTTCCCCAAATTAAACTGACCGTAATGTTCTGTTCATATTTTTGAATGAGAGTCCTGATCGTTAGCTGTCGGCAGCTCAGAGTGAAGAGGATCGTTCTCTCCTGGCCCTTTCCCAACTCCAAAAATGACTTCTGTTGTTTCTGTCTTTGTCCAAAGTACTGCAGCTGCATCTCTTTTTTTTCATTCCTCGTGCAATTTATTCAACATATATTTGACTCGATGTCTCCTCACTGCTGCTGAAATATATTTAATACACTTAAAAAATGGTAGTGAAATAATTGTAAATAACATTACAAATGAACATGTCAATAAAATCTCATTAGACATCTCATCATTTCCACTCTCATATCATCACATATACATAAAAAGAAAAAAACCTCACTAACGCTATTTTCAGGTTTCCATACCAGACTTTAAAAAATGACTGATGATTTATCTATTTCATCTGTAAAATATGTGAACAAATTAAGACATCTTTAAGCGTATGATTCTAAAGTCAAAACTTAAATTGGCGGAATATTTTGGGATGAAATAAGAGGCAGCAGTAGTATATTTTGAGTTGAGATATCATATTATTTATGTGAGATTTAAGATGTTAAAGTGTGTCATTTGTCTTTGGGTGTAACAGGAGTGTGTTTCTGACATTTAAACTGGGGAATAATGATTTTTCAATTTCTAAATAACACCACAAAAATAAAAAATACATTCCTCGCAATGTCACCAGAGCTGGCAGCATAACAATTATGAAATTTAAACTACAAGGTGTAAATCATATAATACACATTCATATCCCAGTGACTGTAACGGCCCCCTATTGCTTTGCAGCCACATTTAAACTGTTGCTTTGGACTGTCCTTTCTGTAAAGGACTCTTAAGCCTGGCCTGTTGTCTCTCATACACACACTCACACACACACACAAGCCCCCCAGCCCCGTGTCAGATGGTGCTGAGTAAATCAGGTCTGACAATAACACCTCCCTTGGGTCCCACACATCACAGCTACAATTCAGACCTAATGGAGCAGCAACGGAGGGGAGGCCGCTCGCTGTGTGCGTGTGTGTGTGTGTGTGCAAATGTATGCAAGGAGGCAGCGTGCAGTGTGCTCTTTTTCATTTTGGGACCTCTGGAGGAGGGGAGGGATGTGGGGAAGAGAGGAGAAGGAGGAGGAGGAGGAGCACTGTGGATTATCTGTGGTACAGATATCAATCAATTAAGGCACCGTGTTAATGAATAAGATCCTGTGCAGACTTTGTGGTCGTGTGCAGGCCGAGATGGGAAAGGAAAAGGTGCTGGGATGTGGAAAACCCAAAGGGAAGGAGGATTAGTCGCACAGCAACATCAGATATGAGTTTGCTTTTTGTTTTTTCAAGGAATTATCACAAAGAAAAGAAGAAAATTTGCATGTCATAAACATGTTTAAAATGAATAAATGAATGGCTTTGATTGAAATGTTCCCAAATAACATAAAAGAATAGCTCAGTGCTTCATACTTTAAATGACAGGAGAGTTTTAAAAAAGAAAACAGGAGTACAAAAGGGCCTCATGGTGCACACGTAGAGGCAAACAAACTGCAAACACAGCACTGACCAACAGGATACTTTTGTTTATGCCCCAGATTAATGGCGGCAGCAGCATTAAAGCAATCTAACTAATCAACATGGTCATTAGCGTGTGTTTTTACTGACAACTTTAATCAAATCCATCACGGCTCCACCTCTCCATTACCCGCCCGGCCGCATAATTATCTCTTCATTTCATTCTTCGACGGGAATGCAATATCTGGTAATCTGTCTGCAATGGTTGACGGAAATGCATTCAGGAACATTCATATTAGAAATGTATCGGCTAATGTATCACTCAGCGCTTCCTCTCACCGCCGGCATTTAGGTGTTTGTCATTTTTTACGCCATCTTCACGGCACTTCATGCAGGCATTACCGCCACAGTGTGTACGCGGGAGGCATGCTGATTTTCAGATAGCATGTTTGTTGACGGATCATCATTAACTTCCGCTTCACAGCTTCGTTCGAGCTGTATGTGAACACTGGGATGTTAACCAAGCTGCATGAGAAGTTTACATAATTCTGACAATTCAAATATTTGTTATCCAGTCTGTCTTTATCATCAGTTACAGCATGAGTGAATGAAACATCAAAAATAATGATCTTTTTTTTTGTTTTACAGTTTCTGAGTCCGTATTGTTCGTAATGCTCTCACATTCTGTGTTTAGTGATCTGTAATGGTGAGATAGTTTACTTACTCTGAACAACATGTTAAAAAAAGGGACATCATAAAACAAAGAAAAGCAAACAGCCCCTTTGCGTTTAGAAGATGTTTTGATAAATGACTGAAACTAACGATTATCCAATCTGGATTTAATTAATTTTCCATGCATCAGCTGAATAATTGAGCAATCACTTCAGCATTAATTGTTTTTTTATGGGTAATAAATCTTCCATCTACAATTCTGTTGGTTTACCACAAACAAATCCCCCCTGTAGAAACAGCAGTGATTTAAACAGTTGCTGCATTTGTATAGGCATTTTATGAAAATGTTTAAAAACTGATGCATTAGTTATATTTCTGCTGGATCTTGCCTTGTTATCACCATTGTCAGGATTCATAAGGACACGTGTTTATATTTGCCTCACAGTGGGATAATCACCCTTTTTCTCATTAGGAGCCTTGGCTGTGCAAAGGGCCATCGCGGGGCCTTTTGGCATCTATGAGGTGTTAACAGCTCCCCACGGGAGGCTGTCTGGCTCCAGCATAACCCTCGACCTCCCCGCCCACGAACGCAACACTCACCCAAACCACTCAGACTCACAGATGGTCGCTGCACCAGCAGCCAGCCATCACGCTTTTCAATTATCGCCACACCCAGGAAGGGCCATTGCTCAGCTGTCAGCGCTCGCTGACACCAGGGAGGGGGGGATACGGGGAGGGGCCAGAGAGGGATGGTTGAGGATGGAGAGAATTCCTGCATCCAAAACTTGGAAAACCCAAAGACCAGATTCCAGTATCTGAAGGAGACACATGCACGGTTGTCGCTACCAAATGAAATGTTACCACTGAAGTAGCTTTCTGACGCGACCATCAGAGATGCTGCTCTGATCTCTGGCTGAAGGAGGCCATAAATTACTTAGTATAATTGTTGTTTTTGAAGCCAGCAGTTGAAGTGGCAGAGGAGAGCAAAGCGTAGCTGAGGCACTCGGGGCTCACTTTTTGTTGCCTGCATGAAATGAAGGGTGGGGCAGACAGACAAGGAGGGCAAGCCCTGCATGTTTGCTTGTTAGTGTTTTAATATGAATATTGCTTCATTGTGGGGAGATGGAAAAGAGGGCAAATGAGAGAGAGGATCTCAAGTGTTATTTCCAGATGTCTGCTTCAAGACAAATATATAAATGTCTCTCCCATTTTACTGTAGTGCCCTACCTTTGTTTTTCATATTATGATTGATGAAGCACTAGGTGGATTTTCATACCTGTAATCCAGCAACCAATCACAGGCCACCACCAGCAAGCAATGCTGGTATTCTATCTGAAGTCAATTTATTCTAATGATTTTGTCAAATCTACTGGGAGTGAATTTCTCTGTGGCTTCGGGCCGGCCTCCGTGGCTGGTGTTTGATCAAGGGGTTAACTCGATGTCAAACATGCTGTCTAGCAAGAAGCTGGAACATCCTTTGAACGCAACATTTATAAGTAATGGGCAACAGTTCTCCAAAGCTTTTCCATTCTGGCATTGGAGAAAAAAGAAATCGGGACTGGAAACAGATCATAAATGTATCTACAGGAATCTCCAGCTTTTTGAATTTATCCATGTCACTGTGAATCTGTCCAAACTTTATTATACAAGAAATGGTGAGAGATGGTGAGAGATGGATGAGTCTGTTGAATATCAAGTCTGGATCTGTAATTTGGGGCATTTTCCTTTTTTTTGGATTGTTCCTTTTTTGCACAGAAAAAAATACCAGCCAACCAAAATGCATCACTACAATCCATGTGAGAATGTTCACTCCATACGTTACTATCCAATTTAACATGGAGCAACAGCCAGCTGCTTCTACTAGAAATAGTTTGTGTGGTCTGCCACATCCCACAATGCAAAGCACAGCTGGCTACTGAAGCCGTTTAGCTCAAACCGGATAATGTTTCCACCACCAGTTTGGCTGTGTGTAGGTTACACAAAATTCCTACCAGCATCTATAAAGTTCACTGTAATCAAGTTATATCTAGTTTGTTTAATCTATGCAAAAACCAAAGTTTAAACATACATCAAGCTAAGAAACAGTCCAGCACTTAACCCCACAATTTTAACCACAATTTCTACATTTATGCTGAGGTAAGATAATCCTCTACTGGCTGTGGCTTCATATTTAATGGACAGTCATGAAAGTGCTATCAGTCACATCTAACTCCCTGCAAGAAAGCATATAAGTCAAAATATTCCTTCACAGCCTTTTGTGTCTCAAAATCGTCTCATGGGGGTTAATAAAAAAGCAGTATTAGCTATAATATACAAATCCAGATGTCGGAAAATTGGCCTTGGTGTTCTGCTTTTTGGCACTCTGACTGGTGCTCAAGTTCCCATACAACACAGTATATCACCCAGTATTGTGCATCATTTGCTTACTGTTATTACACTTTACAGTTAGCAGAGTAAATTAAGCGAATGTGTCACCTCAGTTCTTTTTGTTTCGCTCACTCGGGCCCCTTCTGTACCTGCAGTCAACTTTCCCGACCCACCATTCTCCAAACGTCCACCAGGTGCCCTGTGACTTTCCGACCGACTCTGGTCACCTGACTCCCACCTACCCACCTGTTCCCAAATCACCTGCTGACACACCTGCCTCTCATTGTGTCACTCCTTCAGTGTGTATAACCACTTCATCACCTCTGTCCTTTTGCTAGTTTGTCATGTTGAGCTACTACCTGATATTTGCTGCCTGTGTGTCCACTTCCTATAAGCCTTAGTGTAACCTATCTAGTTTAATTTAGATTTAATAAAGCCTTTTTTTCTTTGACTGGTTCTGCCTCAGTATCTGCAATTGGGTCCTCACCTCTATTGCCTCATAGAAACATGCTAAACATCATGTTTGTCTTCTTTTTCTTTCTCTACATTTTCCAACTACAGCCACAGATTTGTTTATGTCCCATGGGTGCCGCGTCCTGGGGGCAACAGGTAATCAATGAGGCGAGAAGCATGTGTCAGGAGCCAGGTCTTCTCTCGTTAGACCTAACAAAACAGGAAGACATCTGTTACGTGAAACAGCAACAACAGGACCCCAGTTTACCAGCGCTTTAACACAGGTCAAGGTTTATGGATTTATCTGTCAAAACAGCTTTGAGGTGGTTTTAATAGTTTTTAGATGGATAGGGAGTTCTTTTGTTGTGATCATATACAATTTAAGTATGACTTTGGTTACATTCCCACCTCATTTTTAATGAATTAGTTATGATATATAGCTGTGCTTAAATTTATTTCAAATAAGGCGCTCATAAAATACAGTGTCATGCTATAATTGAAGTTTTTTTTGTGATTTATTTAAATTTCTGAGCATGCTGGAATAGTTTGCAAAACAGCACATCTGTGAGTTCATTCATTGTACCCATAAACAACATGAGTACCCAGGTTTGCAGCCGTGCTATTTGTCTTTCCCACAGAGAAGAAGTAATCCTGCCTCAGCCCGAGGGCCCCCCAAGGTCGCCGCCATCAGTCGCCAGCGCTCAATCCAGGTTGGAACATTTGTTCCAGCCCCTCTCTCTCCCTCAACCCATGGCTGTTGTTTTCTTTCCTTTTTTTTCATAATTCATGTCAAAGGATCTCTGGAGAGATGAGTGAGGGTGGTGTGTGTTGGGGTAGGAGGGGGTGGGGGGGTGGTGGCAGTGGGTGGAGAGGACAAGGGGGTGGAGAGGGCATACACTTAATCCCTGGGTCAAGATGTATTTATTGAAGATTAATAACCGAGCAGCAATCTCATCATGCTCTCGATGATTTTATAATTTGGTTTCTGGGGGTAGGGAGGGTGGGGAGAGATCAGGGACAAAGAGTAGAGAAGAGAAGAGGGAGATGTCGAACTATTGTTAACACACAGGCAGAATCCAGTACATGTTGCAATCTGACGCTTGGATACCATATCTGAAAGCGTGCAAGTGCTTGTACTGGACTTAACACATAAAGGAACATCTGCACACATTCACACAGATCTTATCATATACAGTTTATATATCTCATCATACATGTTTCAACAGCACTGAAATTGATCACTAATTTCATATAAGGTCTATATTGATAAAAGCAACTCATTAACAAATAACTGAATCTTAATGGTGATGGTGTTACATTAACCCACCTTGTGTTGTTTTTTTTTCTCATGGTTGTCTTTTTTAACATAACGTATATGACAACAGCAATTCTGTAAAACCAGGAAATGTCTTCATCTGAAAACCTCTCATGTTGAGGGGTGGGTTTGTGGGGTTTGGATATTCATATTCTGGGATATTCAGTGTCTCTTAGCAAAAAAAAATTGTTAAGCCTAGAACAACACATACATGACGATGCAACTTTAAATGGATTGTTTTTATCGTTCGTTCCAAAAAAATAATGCAGTCATACATCAGTAAACTCATACATCTGTCTTCCTTCGGATATTTGTCCATATGGTCCATATGGATACTGTATCTGAATAGTGCATATGTAGAGTGGCAGCATCCATCTCATTCAGTTAATGGATCTGTTGCACATTTGGACCAAAGACCACAACAGAGGGAGGCTGCGAGAGACACACCTTTTGTCACCAAGCAACAGGGGAAAAAATGGTAAAAAGATAAATTTCAGCTCAGGGTAAAGGTTCAAAGTTCAAGGTGCAGTCTCCCAACCAAATTTATGTATACCCCTAATAATAATGAGTGGATTGAATAGATTGTTCGTCCCTGACCTTGGTGATCAGGCAAACCTTATGCCACTATATCAAAGCGGACAGGCAGACACGTCTGCGAGCTGTGACGGCTGCCACAGCCGACCCCGAGATGGAAGGAAGGATGGATGGAGGAAAGGAAGGAATGAAGGAAAGAAGGAAGGAAGGAAGATGAGGAAGAAGAGGGGGGTATGTATGGGAGGTATGTAGAGCAGAAGTGATGGGAGGTGAGGGGGGCACCATGTTTGCATTTTGTATGGAATGAGGAGCAGCTTGAAGGATGTGTGAAGGACGCCAAGGAAGGGCAAATGTGATGTGTGTTTTTGTTTTTTTACGCATGTGTGTAGTGGTGTACCTATGCATGTGGATGTGCAAGAATGAGTGTGTGTGTGTGTGTGTGTGTGTGTGTGTGTGTGTGTGTGTGTGTGTGTGTGCATTTGACGGTTTTAAAAGACAGAAAAGGAGGCCTTGAGATTCTTAAACACTGATGACACTGTATATTTACTGGTGTGTGTGTCAAATAATTGCCACTGTAACTTGTCAGATATACACGAAGACAACATTAGTGTTATTGTTATATCCTATGAAAAACTACAGCTCTATTTTTAATTACATCACAGTGAAATTCAATTTGAACAAGAGTTTACACATACTGTTGATATTGCACCTACACCTTGTGGTTTATTTTTGGAGAAATCAACATTAGACTAATATCAGGGTATATTTTATTGGTTAAGACCTTTAACCAACATAGCTTATGCTGATATCTTTTTTGTGTGTATTGGGTGGGGGAAAAATACACTTCTTTTTGCACAATTGAGTACAAATTTCCACTGAGATCAGTACATCATCCCACCTCTTCTCTCTCCTGCTCCAAGCTTCTCCTCCGAGTCATCATCAGAATTCAAAATTCCTTCCTTGGCATGTCCCTCCTGAGACAAGACCATCACTTGAGTCCCAGAGCATTAACCATCAAAGGGCCATCCCCGGCTACATTAAATGTATTTAGATCTTACAAAGTGCTCCCCCTTGAATCTATCACTTCCTTCAATGGCTCAAGAGGCAAAAAAAAAGGAACCCAAGAAGGAGGGGGCGGCCAACGGGAGAAAAGGGAGCTCAGGGATTTACGGTGACAAAATGCCGGGGTCAGGCAGGGTGTGTGGCGGCGGTATTGATCAGTGAGGCATGCAGCGCACACGTGGCCCGAACCCTGACCCTTAAATAGCGAATGAATCTCAATCCAATAGACTGGAGTGTCTGGTACAGCTTACACACACAGAGAGAGACACATAAAAACACACACACCACGCAAATATATATGTACAAATGCACTCACGGCCTCGCTGCCATCGCTGCTGAGCGGCACACCACCCCCGGCAAACCTGGATCGATATCAGCAGAGCATGATTTCCACATTACAGATTGGCAGTCTCCTAATAAAAGAAAAGGTGCATCTGTGTATGGGTAATAAGATAGTGAAAGAAAAGAGAGCGACATGACTGTTTTTCCAATTGCAGCACGTTTCAGCAGCTACAGTTTGACCCTTCAGGGGGATATTTCTCAGATAAAGAAGGTACTCCAGACACATGGGAACACATTTTTGATAAACAAACAGGAAACAGCTCAGTGAATCACCCCTTGAACAGCAGGGTTGCGTCACACACGCATAAAAAGTGGTGGGGAAAAGGTTAATGGGTGAAAGAAACAATGCACGAAAAGAATACGCAGCCCAATGCCACCTCTAATTACACTAATTGAATGAAAATCCACACAAGGACAGGGAGTGTATATATATATGAGAATTATGGGGTAAGCAGAGCAGCATAAGGAGATATTAACATGCACTCACAAGGACATGCAGAGTGATGACAACACACAGAGATGCACACACACATTCATGAATTGCATGCATCGATGCACACTATACTGCAGATTTTTAAGGTGTAGATCATGAGAGCTAAGATTTATTTACTGGAAAACTCAACAAACTGATCAAGAAAGATGAATTGTGCATAATGAGTAATAAATGTTGATTATATCACCTTTGCTTTCAAGCTGAACTTGTGAAAATGGCAAATGATGTTTACATTTTGTCCAAAATAATTCTAGCTATTTTGATTCACTTTTTAGTACCATATAATTATGATGCAGCATCTCTGCCTCATTATTTTACTTATTTACTTGCTAAGAGGACTAAAGAAACCAGAAAATAAAATATTTGGACAGTTTAAAAAAAAAAGACTGATTGATAAAAAGAATAATTGTTACAACATAAAATGGAAATTTTTACAATTTGTATGATTGCATGGGATTCCTGGTATATGGAAGTGCTGTTTTTAAGTACGCCAATAAAACATACTTAACAAAATAAAGCACAACTCTAATTTTCATTTATGTTTCTCATACAGTTTATCGGAGTTGAGATCAGCCTCTGTTTCACATTACTTAGAATATTAGAAATGATTGGGATCGGACCTTTTCACTTGAGTCCCATATGTAGATTGCCTACCTACATAAGTGCATGGTAAAATCTCCAAACAAAAAACTGCTTGGATTATTCAAATGTCGATGAAAGGCTCCCCTCTTTATTTAATGCCTCTGCCCACTTTGCATTTCTGTGATCTTGACGCTGACACACATTCACCCTCGACCCTACACAGAACGCACAGGCATGACACAAACATAAGGCTTTACTAATAATCACGTCTTCTATCTTCTTAACCCCCTCCCTCCCCTCCCAACCATATACACATGCCACGCTAGAAACACACACACACACACACATACTGCCTGCTCTCCAACAAACACCAAACCCTTTTACGTAATGAAATTACATGGAGTCATATGTTACACCGTCGACTAGAGTTATGGGTACATTTTACATAAAATTCACATCGGGCGCATTGTCCAGGATGCATGTGTGCATACGGATTTACATTTTAGAGGGTATTAAAGAAATGAGCAGGGTGCGGTAAAACAGGAAGGAGAGAAAAAAATAAAAAAGCGGCCCAATTTCCTGTTCTATCATCTCAAATCCTGGCAGCAATAAATAACATGAGCACACACATTTCTCTCTCCATCACTCTTACACACATTTCTTACACAAAATCTGTGCTATTTTCAATTATTTCTTTTACATGATATACATAAGATTTTTATATTTCAGAACCAAACTGCAATAAATTTGAGGGTTTTTTGTTGTTTTTTCATCTAATCTCTCTCTAAAGAAATATTTTCATTTTGATCTCAGTGTGGCTTAACCAAGTGGAACTATTACACTGTTCGAACTTGTGTTTTTCACACTCTCCTCCCTCGTGTCTCTCCATCCATCCAGGGCCATGATCACCAGGGGGCACAGAGCCACCGCCTCTGGGCCAGCCTAGGCCACCCTTAATCCAACATGGCTCGCTGGATTCCAACAAGCAAATCTCATATTTCTAAACACTGGATTATGCTTTTCTTTTATTACTGCTGGGGCTGGAGGAGAGTTGCAGGGTTAGGGAGTAAGGCCGAACTGATAGGATTACCAGAAAAGCCTGTGGACTTAAATATGAAAGACGGAATAATAATAAAAAAAAAATACATATATGTGTTCATTAAGATGATGACTGAATGAAAAACCTGAAAAAATGAAGGGCTAAAAATACTGATAAAAAGGTAAAAGTAGGTCTGACACAGAATGATAATCCCAAGATAAGCTCAAAAGCAGTTCAACAATGACACAGAAGACGGTTGCGCAAACACACTTGATTACACACAGTGGACAGAAACTTGGCGCGCACACACACACACACACACACACACATCTCACGAAAGCTGCTGCCCAACAAAGAAATGTACATATCGGCTGAAACCAGAGGAGGAGGGTGGGGGGGTGGAAGAGAAATAAAATGGACAGACAGACAGTGCGCAAACACAGACGCACGGATGAACCGCTGCTTGCGAATGTGGGGCAGACGCTGTGCAGATAACCTTGCCACGGCGCGGCCCTCTGCTGTTCCTGCCTGTGTATATTATCCACCATGTTCACACCTTTATGAGCATAATAACACGATCATGGCTCGGTGCGGCGGCGTGCTGGGAAACAGCAAAGAGGGGAGGCCTAGAGAGAGAAAGAGAGAGAGAGAGAGAGAGAGAGAGGGAGAGAGACAGTGATGCAGACTGTAAGATGCAGGCCAAGGGGGTAAAAATGACCTTGCTGGAAATAACAACAGCAAACCCCTTAATGTGTTGCATTACAAGATGTGTGATAAAACACTTTTATGGGGAGGGTTGTAAACGCTGCGGGTCTCATCCCACACTGTGCCCACTCAGCGGCCCATTTGTGTGTGTGTGTGTGTGGGATTGGGGAGGGGTTGATGTCCAGTGTCCAGATCCGCTGATCCTGAATGAGGGGGGCAGCAGCAGCACCGACTAATTGTCTTTGTGCTCACCTTGGTCCAATGAATTTGTTCCCTCTCACCACTCACACAAACACTTGTGTCTTATTCTTCCTGGAGGGCGGCCGAGCATCACTGCTTTCATGAGTTATCTGTTTTCTCTTTCATCCCAACGAGAAGCTTCGTTTTGTCGACATGCATGTGAGTTTCTCGAGTTGGCATGAGGAGACATTTGTTGTTTTTTTTTTTTTCTCATCTGCTCTGTGTGTGTGTGTGTGTGTGTGTGTGGGCTGATGATGGGCCAGGCGTTGAGAACATGGACTGAAACTCAGCATTGCCCCCTGATGGATGTGTCGCAGAACAACAGCACCCAAACCTGCCTGAGGTACAATCAGTGTTTAACAATTAAAACAGGGAAGAAACTAACAAATATTATTAACCATAATTCATTAACCTGCTGATTGTTTTGTTGATTCAAATATTAATTGTTTGGTCAATAAATGTCAGAAAATAGTGAAAGAAATATCTAAATTCATACCTTAAAATGATCTTTTTTGTCCAAGCAACAGTCAAAATCCAAATATATTTAATTTATCACTACATAAGATGGAGAAAAGTAATAATTCTCATAACTGAATGCAGGGACCTTTTGTTGTGGATAACATCATAAATGATTATTTTAGTGGTTAAAGTATTACTTCTTGGTCTACAAATATCAGAATATTTCAAAGAATATTTTAAAAATCAAGGCTGACGTTTTAAAATCATCTGGTTTGTCCAAGCAACAGTCAGATCACAGATATATTTAATTTACCGCCACATAAGATGACGAAAAGAAGCAAACCAATATAATATTTAGCTTTTTTTTGTTTAGTAATATTTAATGCACCTGTTCAATTTGACAATAAAGCCTCCAAAAAGCTTTTATCTGTTCCAGTGTTTTGATCATTTCACTAATTTTATGCCAGGTGTTAGAAAAGAATTGGAGTTACTATTTAACCTCACCTCTGTCCTTCTTTCACTCAAGTATAGTATTCATGATTTTGTTCATTATATATGTGACAGTTATCATTCGGGTTAATGTGCTTGATCCTCCTCCACCTTCATCGACATCTGAGCACTTTTCCTCTGACGTTCCGACAACGCCACGGCTTGTCAATTTCATTATAGGTTTTCAACCTAAAAAAAAAACATGATTTTCCAAACTGCTCTCTCTGGGCCTCTGTCCCCACGTCTGCCTGCCTCTATCAATCTCCGTCCTTCTGTCACTCTTTTCTTTTTCGGCGTTCACCTTCTTTCCCCCGTTTGTGGACCCTGACACTCCTTCCGGCCCTCATACCCAGCCGGCGTGGATGTTAGGCCAGGACTTATCGATCAGGCCATAAATTACCCATGCATCACCTCTCCTCTCCTCATTGCGTGTCTCACGAGCCGTCTGAGACCTTATAGAGAGAAGAAGAGAGGGGTGGGATGGGAGTAGAGCGGGGAGGGAGAGAGAGTCTCCAGCAAATTGTTAATTAAATACGAATCAATCCTCTGCCATTTATCAGGCCATGCGTCCACCTCACCTTTAAGGGGGGGCGGAGGGGGGTTGAGAAAGGTGGAGGGGAACGAGGGACGGGGAAAATCAATAAGGCGGACTGAGGGGAGGGATAAGTGTTTAATCCACCAATCAAACTATATCATGGCCATTATGGAGAGACAACTGGACATTATGGGGTGAACAGGGTGGGTTTCGGCATCTTTCAGTCTACCGCGGTACTCAACAAAGCATCACTCAGGTCCGGTGGATGGTGTGTCTGCATAAATGCAGCTTATATTTTAGCTTCAAAGCACTTCTCAGTATTTGCAGGAACACTTGGTAAATGCTGAGATAAAGAAAAATCCATATGAAGGAAGAACACACAGTTTAATCAACAAACGTGTACGGCGGGATCAGGAGTGTTTTTCCGTAGCGATCACTATAGTTACTACATTAAATAATTAGATAAAGGGTTGATTTTTGTGTTTCTACATTCAATTAAGGGGTGCATATTGTGTTAAACTATTTTTTTAGGACAATTGAGGATGACGGAAATTAAGGTGATTAAATGAGTAAGTAGAGTCCAGAGAGAGGTAGAGTCTCCAAATATAAAAGAAAACTGGAACGTGTCATTAAAAAAAATCGATAAAGCTGTTACTTATACACTTGTATTGCAGCTGATGTTAAAATCTATTCTATACATGATGCTGTTAAATAGAAAAAGAAAACACCCCTCATTGAATACATTTTGAAATATTTCAAAGCTATGTTGCCACTAGAAAAGAAAGTTTGCATTTATAACTCTGTCTGATAATGTGCAGATTAGTAAACCACAGTGTACTCTTGCATCTGCATGTCTTTGTAATTTGTACAAAAAAATGACTGTTTATGTGTATTATTGTGTCTCCATGTGCATGGCTGTGTGTGTGATACATTTTATTCTTATTATAAACCATTGTCAGCGTGAGTGTGTAGTATCACTCTCACTGACGTGTTAATTACTTCAGTACTGGCTGACCAGGGAGACCCACCCAAAGTCCATAAATCTGCGTAGACTGAGAATAACAAGGGATCTGACCCCCCTAACTGTAAATCTGGAGGGGATTGCTAAAGTTAGCAGAGGCAGGAAAACGATCCTGATAGAAGTTTTAGCACGTTTGCATTGACTGAATGACTTACACAGAAGGTCACTCTGTGGTTAGAAAACAGCCGACTGGTGTCAGGTTGGATTTGATGAAGCAGCAGAGAAGGTTTTTCTGACCTGGACTCTGTTGTGACCCTTTCCTGTTTGAGCTTGAAGGTGCATGAAGATCCTCTGACTTTATTCATCCATAAACAATACGCAAATAGTTTTAATACACACACAATGCAATAAACAACATCATATTTATGATTTATATAGATACATTTGTTTGAAAATGGCCTTTAGGGTCCTGGCTGTACACATTGAAAACAATCAGCTCTTATTGATACGAACATGAACATAGGCTTGCTATAATAGGCTCAGTAAAATAAAACTGAGAGTCTACTGAAAAGCTGAGTTAGTCTGACTTTTTGCAGACCTGATGTTACAAGCTCCTCAAGTTTGCAAACTCACCTGTTTCTTGCACTTCCTCCTCATCCAAACTTGGTTTCTCTAAATGTCTTGTTATGGATTTTTGCCGTGACGTGACATTGATGTCATGTAACTTTAAATTAAGTGTCGCAACCATCTGCAATCGACGTACAACACAGACAAATTTCTTTGTACACACCCGTCACCCCGCCCACAGAGATATTCTGGACATTTGATTGGCCATAACAGTGACATCACCAGAAAGTAAAACATGTTCAAAATAATTTAACAAGATATATAGTGAAAATTACACATAACAAGCTTGCAAGTATTGGACAAATAATAGTGTCACCTCATAAAGGCAAGAGGTGAACAGTTCATTGAAATTAATACAGTATTTGTTTCACTCAAAACCACAAATACTTAATGGTGTCACAGGGCTGCCAAAATCATTAGGATATGTCATCCAGGAACTAAAACATTTGTTCCAATCCATACTACAGTTCTTTTGTTGTGGTGCACTAGACCATCCAAAAGACCAACATTTTTATCTCTGGATTCACACAGCTTGCATAAAAATACATTTAAGTGTGGTGTGACCCACAAATTCAGAGTGTGACTTCAGTGTCCACAATGGAAGCTTTAACCATTATCTCATATGTACCATGTATATGTGGGGCATAATAATACATTATTATATCTTTTTTTTTTTTAAAGTTTCAAAACAAAGTTGACATCATGACCTTCCAGTGGACATTCAAACCATCTCCAGAATCAACAAACTTTCTGCCGTGCATACATTACTCACTGACACTGAGCTATTTTATAACCACTGTCAAACCATAGGCAACTCTCACTTCTCCTTCCCTAAGAACCCTGAGAGCTTAACAATCATCCAACATCTGTCTGAAGCCCAGAGAAAGGCAGAGGCCCAGATGTCGGAGAGATTGGTCTTATGGGAGTAGGCTTCTTGGCCCCTTCACTGGGCAGCCCAGTTAGTGAACTAGGATTAGAGTTACGACATATCCTGGAGCCAAACATAGCCGCACTCTATCCTCAGATTTAGAGTATGTAACTGTAAGAGAAAAAAATCTGCTGTTGTAACATTTTTCACATTTTTTATCTCAGTATGAAGCCACTTGGTGAAATTTTAGGCCCATTTTCGCTCATTTACCGAGTCAGTGTTATTGTGCTATTAGCGCTGATGCCGCTGGAACAATGTCCAAATAAAAGACAAATTAACAAGGTGTTCGAGATACAGAGCAGTCAGGGTGAGAAATAATGAGCCTGATTTATGATGTCTGCATGGACAAATATTTATCACTCGTCCTCCAAATATTGCTTTTGGCCCTTTGCCTCGGTGCTGCTGCTAGAGATCTAAAATCCACTTTTAATTTATGAATGTGTGTTTTTTAAAAAGTAGAGTTTCTCTGTTTCTTTATTTCTTTTCCTTTTTTTTTTGTTTTCATCGGCTAATGTGTTTTCCTGGCTGGGTGGCACAGCTCGTTCCAGGCAGCTGGATTGTCCTCTATTAGTGTTGCTTCTGTTTCGCGGGCGTAATCCTCTGCACTGGAGCCTGGCCTCACTCCTAATCTGAGGCACAATCTCTCCTGCAGATGGTTCTCTCCTTAAGCACCGCAAAAGAAGTGAGCTCATCCCCATCGCTCCTGTTATCCCCCAGTTATTTCTCGACTCTCTCATCCCTTTCTCCCAACATTACCCCCTCATTTCTCATCGCCAGCACTTGATTTTCTCCAGAACCATAAAGCACGGAGGACTTTCTAATAGGTGCGAGTGTGTCTGCCTCACGCCCCGCATTCATCCACACAGACTGTAGAGAATAGAAACCAAAATAAAAACCTTAACAGACTAAAGAAATATTTTTTTCTATTCGAGTTTACTATGGTTTCTATTAATTATGATTGAACTGTACTCACCTAAGCGTTGTGTTGACTTCAAGGAATGTGGTAAAGAACGAGAAACAAGTGGTCAGATGGTCAGTCAGGTTAGGGAAAAAAAACAACAACATTTAAACCAGAATAACAACAATAAAGCCTCCAAAAAGACTTTATTTATGCATAAAATTAGAAAATATGCATACCTGAAAAGTCATTAATAGTTAGTTGAAGCAGAAAGTTGGCTTTAGTAATAATAAATCATACATTTACCATTCTCCTTACTTTTCTCTTCCATATAAGTTTGAAAAGTATTTTTTTAATGACCTGTGAGACTTTTAGTAATAAAATAACCTGAATTTCTGTACATCATCACAGGTTCTGTGTTTTAGCCACTTTACTAACAGTTGTGTTTGTTTTACATGATTTGAAAATCTTGTTGGTGTGTTTTGGAAATTTTAATGTAGTTTTTCTACTTTCCTTGCAACCATAGGTCTCCATTCATTTGTAGACATTATGAAAATGTTCCGATTACATTTTCCTTTTCAAATATTTCTTATGGATTACACAACCCAAACAAGTTTAATTAGTCTGCTGATTTATTTAAAAAAGACTGGAAGACAACAGCTGCCTGGCAGAGGGGGAAAACACTAAAATATTAAAATCTGCGTAGCATGCAAAAATGGTCAAAGAAAATTTCACTGTATACAGAATTTGTCTTTAAATACCAAAAATAAAAGACTATGGTTCATTTTGGCCCTCTTGAATGGATTATATGCATTATATACTATATGTACTCAAATCATGCTTGATATCCTATTTTGAATCTATGTAAAGAAAACTTTCTTTTCAAGACACTTTTTTTTAATGAAAAATCTGTCCAGCAAAGCCTTTTTAAAGTGTACGGCTCTATTACCAAACATCATCCCACTCAATTAGACAATCGGCCGGCCTCTCCCTGGAGGATTTATACTTTTCTTTCTAACTCTCCTCCCCCCAACAGCCACTCTAATAGTCTACAACTGATCGGCCAGCCTGATAGGTAGTTTTCTCTAAATGCTGTGCCACGAAGGGCAAGGCAGAGAAAGGGATAAATGATGGGGTGGGGGTGGGGGGGCGCGATGAACAATAATCCAAAGCAGGTCTCCATGGCAACAAGGAAATGAGAGCCAGGTATACAATGTGAGCAGAAAGCCACGAGGCCGGTGCGGTGATCAGGTGCTGTCAGAATACCGGGGAGCAGGAAGTAAAGCTTTGGGTGCTGGAAATGGATTGCAGGGTGTGATTCACTGCAGAGGGAGAAGCCCGAAGAGAGACCAAAGAGGGGGAGGGAGGCTGGTTGGTTGGTTGGTTGGGTGGAGGGGTGTGTGGGGGTGTGTGTGTGTGTGTGGGGGGGGGGGGCAGTGGAGATGAGAGTTGCGGCACCATTTTTCACAGCAGACAAAAACATTTGCTGGGATATCAATTTGGAGCCGCGAAGCAGTCTTCCCCTCCTGCCCCATCATCCATCATCTTTTCGTGCTAACCACCACTCGGGCACTCCACCATCCCTCCCTCCCTCCCTCCTCCACCAACACCCACACACATGCACACTCACGCACCCTTACCCCCTGCTTTCCTCCCACACTCGTGGCCATACACGGAGGAACAAACGAGCAACCCTCGTGCAATTACGCAAAACACAGATGCAATGCCGACCTCAAACGGGACAGAGAAGCGTGACCCGTGGATGTGTGGGAAGGAGATGCAAAGCAGAGCCGAAATGCAGCGCGTGGTTTCGGGCCCAGAAGGCGGGGCCGGGCGGTTGCCACAGCGGCCGTCTCCCCTAGTCTTCTCCCATTAGCGCCAGTAGGGGAGACCCCACCCTCTGGCTGCCCCCTTATTGGCACCTTTGCCTGCACCCCATCACTCATCTCCCAGCCATCATCCATCACCCATCGCGATCAATAGGAGGCCACGCATTCATCAGCCCCTGGGTGCTGATGGGAAAGAGGAGGGTCGGCTGGGGGAGAGACGGAGCGAGGGATCACGTGGTACAGAGAGGGAGCAGAAAAGGAGGCAAGAATAGTTGAAAGTGGGGGGAAAAAACTGAGTATAAAAGGAAAAATGAAGGAGGAGGAGCGATGGAGGAGTAAAAGACAGAGGTACACTGATAAAGCAGCGAGGCGAATTTTAATTTTTTGTTTATGGCTTATGGTGTCACCAGGAGGGAAATTTATATGTGTTATGGTGTAAGACATTAAAATATATAGAGGTGCATTAAAATGTGAGAAGAAAAAAAATTATAGGAGTCCTGGGAGAGGATGAACAGCATTACTATAGCAACGAGAAAAGAAGGCTCGTCTAATTTGCCCCAATCACATTCCTGGGCGACAGCATTGAAGCCATCGTAATGATAAGTGGTGCTTCTGTGCATTGCTTCACTACATGAGGAGTGGCATAAAAAGAAAAAATAGAAAGATCCTTTAGGGCAAAGAGAGAAATATAACTGAAGGGAGGTTTAATGTGCACGATTATACGCGCAAGCACATAAACATGCGCACACACATACATGGGGAACATAATGGTGCAATGTCCCTGTCAGTCATTCGGTGGTTGTCAGTTTCCGGCAAGGCTCTGCACTTTATGCTGACAGCCCATAAGTTGTGTCGACACACACACACACGCTGGCTCAGGCCTTTCCCCTCCTGACTGAAGGTGGACCGGAATAGATCGCACTTTAAGATGATGGATGCACCCTCTGCCCAGAAAGGTTAGGGACGGGGCGATAAGTTACTGAGCACCGCATTCGGGGCGAGTCGTAGAGGTGGCCAACAAATATACAGTAATTGTGATTGCTTGACAGCTGGGACATGAACCTCTGCGATGGCTGGACCGCACCATGACGCGCTTTGGAGGGAAATGTATGAAAACCACGCTTTGCATTTTCTCAAACGCCTCACTTATCATATTTATTCATTTTCTCAACTAGCTGTTTGCAAATATTTTTTAAAAATGTCATCAGGGTTTGTTGCATGAGGTAATATTTCGCAAGTCACAGCCTCTCTTTAGCTTTTCTTCCTCGGCATATTCTTCCATCTGCAAAATCAAATACAGCTGCACACACGCGGTTGACAAGATGACAAAAATGTCAAGACACAGCTCACAGAAAGACATTTGCACCAGATCAGAAACTCTGTGGTGGAAAGTGGACTCTTCAAGTCCGGGTGAGATTGTGCGTTTACTCTAGCCACCACCCACTCTGCCCCATTTAGGCATCAACATGGGAGCAGAGGAAAGGGGGGGCAAAGAGGGCCAGGGGTTAGGTGACATGTCCAGAAGCCACACCAACAATAACCACCCGAAGTCATCCAGTCCCCACGTCCCCTCTGGGCGTATGTGTCAGATGTCGCTCTCAGGTTTCCAACCTCAGGTCTCCATCTATCGGGTGCTCACATTGGATTATTCAGGAGAGGCTAAACGCTCTTTGTAGTGAGCAGACTGGGACAAAACCCCACCGAGGCGGGATAAGCCACCACAAGCTCTGAAGCAAGTCCGCCCATGTAGCATGTGGAAATGTTACATGTGAGGACTAATTATCATGGCAGATGCTGATTTAAAAAGGACGAGAATTCGTATTTAGTTCTGAAGTTTTTATCACAAAGACAGTTTTCCAAAGTTTAAAAAAAATATATCGATTGCTTCATTTATTCCCTCAATTTGCTTTTTGAAATAATCTGCACACAGAGAAATAACAGCATATATCTTTTTAAAAAAAACGAGATTAGGAGAGCACACCTGCTAAAAGATGAAGTCAACACAGAGGATGTCAACAGGAGCGGGAAAGGACAGGGAGTGAATGCCGCCAGGCCAAGTTCAGTTTTAAGCAAAGAAACCACAAAGTTTGACGTTACCTGCGTCTTCCTCTTTCTCCTCCTCTTTCTCCCGGTGATGTGACCTCTAACACCTTACAGGCTATGTGCTGCTCTTCCTTAAATATTTCATTGCGAGCCCATCCATTGTCCTTAGCTCACACACATGCACACACGACGCAACCAAACAAAACGTGTGCGCATGGGAAGGTGGATACTGTGTGTGTGTGTGTGTGTGTGTGTGTGTGTGTGTGTGCCCGTGTAAAGGGAGACCGGCTGCAGATAATAGACGTCTGTGTTTAATATTGGAGGAGTTAGAGGTAACCGCAAACCTGCAAAGCTGGGGTCACCGTGTGTGAAGCTGGACACCTGATCTGCAGCACCGCTGAACGCAGCTATTGTGAAAACACCGCCCCGGAGGACTGATCTCCTTAACCTGATTTTTGTCTCAGTTGCTTCACTTATTGAAACATTTTAGGCGTATTAGAGGGTTTGTACGCTTTAACAGCAGCTTTTTTTAAAGCTCCAAGTCCTGTTTTTTTTCACAAGTCTAACATTCCCATTCATGAAACATATTTGAATAGCAAAACTGAGAGCTAAAAAGAGATCAAAAAAGGAGAGAAATGTCTTTAAATGCTGCATCGTTCTCCCAACAAGACGCTGAGAGAGTTTCGAGAATCCCGTAAACACTAATTGACACTGGTAATCTCCTGTCAGCGAGCAAAGAAATATGAGGTAGCAGTGCCATTAATCAGACACTTAAAGCCCACTGCTGACGTCTGGAGATGGGTGAAGGGTGGGGGTGGGTGAGGGGTGGAAGGTGTGGACAGCTAAGCTGAGAATAAAGTCTTACTGCCAGGTGGAGGGATGGTGGAAAAAAGGAACCACTAGAGTGAAGCAGATAGAGAAAAGAAAATGTGAAATAGGTCATTCAGATTGAACAAAAAGCAAAGCATGGGTTAATAATGTTGAGCATATGTGGGGTCTGAGAAGTTCACACCATGAAAAACTGTTTTTAACAATATTTTGACATCACATTGTAGATCTGAAACTTTATAGTTGCTTTTCATGATCAAGTGAACTCAGCAGTTCCCCTCACTTTTACACTTTCAAAGCATCTTTCAGTTCACTGTTTTGGTTTTAGCGCCCTCCGCTTTACTGTTTCGGTTCACTCTCGCCACACTCAGCCTCTTTCCCAGACGCAGCAAAAAGCATTTCCTATCGGCAAAAGATCTGACAAACCCCTTGTGCATGACCGGTCCAGCAGCGAAGAGCCGACAGACAGTTAGCAGCTCGTCAGTGAACATGGTGGAGTCACATATTTCCCTCAGGAGTTGGAGACCAGAGCAGAGTTAGAAGGAGCAGCAGTGAATATTGGACTTGCATTAATCAGGTTGACACAAGCACGACTGCAAATGAATGCTAATGTTGTCAGATGCGTAAATAGACAACTGTTTGCCAACATGTTCCCCATTTTAACCTCATAAGATGACAACATGTCACTGTTGGGTTTAAAGCTTGTTGCTTCAAAAACAACTAATTCATTTGTATATAAAAGAAAGAGACTGCAGCATCATAATTGGTTTCATCCTTATCCATCTATTACATGATTTATTAAAAAATGCACTTTGCCTTTTTAGACATGCTGTTGAGTGAGATTTTGTTTCGTATCTAAATTTTTTATTGTGGTATTACAAATGTTTTTCATTCTGTTTTCACAGAACCCATAAATTTCCATTTGACTCTGACTGTCTGTGCAGCCAGATCAAAACAAGAGGCACAAAAAGCAAAGAGGGAGACATTTAGGTAATCCTTCTGTGTGTTGGTGACAATGATGCAATGAGGTTAGGTCACCTGCTCCCCTGACCCTTCACCTTTTGACCCCTGACATCACATTGCTGGCAGCGGCGTGTGGAGGTATTTCTTTCTGGTGGCTCAGGCGGATCTGGACTTGGCAGGTTAAAGGAAGAGTGGTAACCGAGCTGCGGTACTTTTGTACTTGCTGTATCATTAATAGGGCACCGATAAAGATACGCAGATCTCCTGGCACTTTGCTGCAGACGGGGCTGGAAAACCAATGCGTTTATCTTGTGTTTTCTATCTAGGCCACGTTTTGGTTCAAATCACATGTAGGTCTGGCTTTTTCTTTTTAAATTAATGGCTGTAACCGATACAGTAGTGAAAAGATGCTGAGTGAAAACAGAGATGTGCTGTTAAAAAACAACAAGGTGAAACTCTTTATCTCACACACAAATATAATTTTTTTTCTTTTTCTTTTTTTCTTTTTTTTACGTTCAGTTGCTGAGTCTGGATTGGAAAAAAAAAATCCAACACGAACGCACTGTTCAGATGTCAGACCTCATGCACTCATATTTTACCACTGTGAAGTAATTTGCAGCATAAATCTCCTTGCATTAAAAATGTTCTCTTGAGCTGGTCAAGAGGGTTGACGGGGCAGCGCAGTCCAAGCGTAAATCAGCATAAGTGATCGGATAGATTTTTCTGTGTTAATGTAACGTAGCCCCGGCGTGCACAATAACTCAGGCGAGGAGGAGGTAGAGCGAGCGCGACCGCCGTCCGGCCCTCTATTTGCCAAACCGATGCGGTTGGGTCATCAAATCGACAATGTGATTGACCCATCAATTGACCCCTGCTGACCCCTCCGGCCAATCAGGCTAATGGTGAGTAGTGGTTCGAGCTTTACCCTGCTGGTATCCTTTCACTTGCACTCCTTATTTGCGTGCACATATATGCACAGACTGACCCACACCCTAGGTTTCTAACCCGTCTCAATTTTAACTGCTTGTATTGGCACCCCCTTCACTGAGGGACCCTTGTTAGCATTGACCTTTCTCTCTCAGCATGGCTGTTAGAATCAACAGGCCTTTTATCAGCTCACTTTACAACACAAGAGGACCGTTAGCCTCTCTGTTAGCCTGTGAGCAGTCAGGATTAACTTTTGTTGAATTAAAAAAAAAAAAAACATTTGGTACCATTATAATATTAATCATAAAAATGCCAAATCACCATATTCCATCACAGCCGTCTCATTTGGATCAATATGTTTCTGCATGCTGAATCTCCATAAATCAATTACATAGTAAAATGCAATGTGAGTGTATTTGTGTGTAGATGCGATGTGGCAGACGGGGCCATATTGATCGTATCGAGTTTGCGGTAACTGTATCATGTGTCCACTTATTTGATGTAATGTTGGTGTATGGATCCTTAATTGACAGGAGGGTTGACATCAGGGGTGTCGCTCCAAACGCTGTGGGGTGGGCAGGCCCAACTCAAGTGGGATAATAATAATAATAGTGATAAAGATAAAAGGGTGACAGTTCAGAAACCAACCCCCATATGGCGCCTGCACCGATATTTCAAAGTGCTTATTGTGAGCAGCCGTCAAAAACAAAAGGCCTTACCCTTTCCTTGGAAGTCTTTGCCCTGCCAAGCTGTGATGAAACCTTATCACGACCTGATATGAGGGCACAGAACCAAACACGATGCAACCGGACTGCCAAAGGAAAAAAAAAAAAAACTGATGCACACCAGGTTTGCACAAGTTGATTTTACCTGCACCGCTTTGTCTATCCGCTTTACTTGCCTCCCTCTCTTCTGTCTTTGCCTTTCAGTG
>JBAJHX010000035.1:13928325-13969962 GCA_037176925.1 Amniataba percoides | reverse complement strand
CCACCAAAGTGGAAGGAGTGGTTGGGGGTTGGACGTGTGTTTTTTCGGGCCGTGTTTTTTTTTTTCTTTTTTTTTTTTTTAATATATACAAAGCAATACTTCAACGTCAAAATGCGAAAGGCCTTCTCTAGGTGTGGTGGTGCAACATGCCAGACCCTGCTGCTTTTATAGATAAGAAGGTCTCCCTCTAAGCATTCATACATTAATCTAATCCACTGATTAAAACATGACTGTGATTGCCATCCATTTAATTTAATCCAACAGCCTCTCCTATATTTTACACATCGCAGCTTTAAGTGAAAGATCTGACTACTTCCTCCAGCAGAGCAGGAATTGGGAAAGAGGTAGAATAATAATTGATTGCATACACATTTTTAATATAATTTTAATTCTACAGGCCACGTGGTTGTTAAATTGACCTTTCCTAACCTTTGCTGTGGTGAAGTGGGACACACACACACTCATTTTTCCAGTGAAGTTTCTGACTTTTACTTCCCAATGTGCCATGACAAAGAAGAAAAAATTGCACACACAAATCCCTGCGTAAATCAGTAGTCAGTATTTTAAGCTGAAATCCAGCAGCAGCGTCCCTTCCTGAGGCGCACTTCCCCTTTAAGTCCGCAGATGTCGTCACGCCCAGATGACTCGTTTATTTTGCGACAGGACGTACAAGCACCGGCTCGCCGTCGCTGCCTCATCTTCGCCGCTGTCAAAACACTGTATGTGTGTGTTTGTGTGTGCAAGCGCGGAGGTATATTTTAAAAAAAGGAAATAAATCTGGTGTGTTTATGTTGCAGGCCGGTGTTTATAATGTGATACCAAACAGCAGCTCCTGTGCTGAGGAGGGAGACGTCGTAGTGCTGCATGTAAGATATTAGCTCTGCTCCTGCACGATCACTTGCTTTCAGAGGAGATAATTGAAAGAAAGGTCCGTTTTTTGGGCATGCAGGAGGTGTTGAGTGCTTGCTGTGTTGTAGTTATTGAAACATAAAACGTAGCTTTGCAGCTCAGACACGGTTTCTCAGCGTGTTTCTGTTTGTTTCCAGCTCAAAACGATGAAGTGTGCTCAGGCCTGCGTTTCTTGTGTTTGCAACAGTGTGCATGTGCATCTTAAAAATGCATAGATAAAAAAATGAAGCATGAAGTAACAGTGGTTTCTTCACAGATCTTTGCTGCAATCAAAGGACCAAACCCTTGCTGACTGGAGTCGACTGCGGACAGACGCCGCCGCCGCCAGCAGCCTCATCTCATCGCTGGGCTCCTGCGAGAGCCACTTCCTGCTTCGCAACCAAATGAAGCAAACTGCCTCCCCACAATCATCGCTCACAGTGGACCCCGTCTATAACCTGGACTCCTGTGCACCGCGCTGGGCTCCAGTAGCCCACCCATGCCTGTGATCCCCATCCCACGGCGGGTGCGCAGCTTCCATGGCCCCCACACCACCTGCATGCACTCGGCCTGCGGGTCGACGCACGCGTCCAAGCTAGTGCGCACAAAGTACAATAACTTTGACCTCTACCTGCGCTCGCGTTGCATGTACAGCTTCCTCCGTTTCCTCCTGTACTTCGGCTGCAGCCTGCTGACCTCCCTGCTCTGGGTGGCGCTCTCCGCTCTCTTCTTCCTGCAGTACGTCAGCGTGCGCGTCCTCCTGCGGCTGCAGTACAAGCTGTCCGTCATCCTGCTGCTGCTGGGGCACAGGCGCCTGGACTTTGGGGTGCTGAATGACCTAATCATTTACAGCATGCAGATCACCATGTTCCTGGTGGGGGGGCTCGGCTGGTGCTTCATGGTGTTCGTGGACATGTAGCTGCAGTGTGAGAGCGACGTGGGGAAATGTAATGTATGATGTGGAAGCTTCACACTGTAACGTCAGCATCGTGTGGTGTTATGGGACGACACACACCCTCACCATCACCTCTCAGCTCTACTCAAAATGACTCTCTGAGCATCAGCTCTTATTGGTTTAGTTTCAGCAGTGATAGAATCCAATAAGAATCTGTGTAACATCTGTGTGTACGGTCCTTTTTAAAATAGCCTGTTCTGTATAACTTGGAAAGAACCGCCTGATTGCTGAATATCAAAAATGATGCATGAAGGCTGTCTGAACATGAGAGTCAGACATGAGTCACCACGCAGGACTCTGGGGAGGCCAGTAGGGTCAGAATCTCTATTTTCATGCCATTTGTAAACCGTTTTGACAAATTTACAAAGGGCGTCTTGACTAGAAACTCATTTGTTTACAATAATGGAAAATGTGAATGTCGAAGTCAACGTCGCATGGGAGGGGGGAAAAAAATATGACATATGACTGATATACATCACGGCTGTGTGATGCAAGACGGTCATTTGTGCCAAAACACTAGTCAGGCTCTAAAGTTTTACCTTGATTCCCAGGTTGAGATTATTTCAATATGTCGCGTGTAAACACAATATCATGTAAATGTACATGTACCACAGAGATGAAGCCGGTACACAGTAACTCACGGTGGATAAAGTGACCAAAACCAAGCTGTCAACAGTGTGTGTAATGAGCTTTTGTGGTGAGGGTGTGGCAGGGCAGGAGGAAACTGACAAACATCAACTTTTTTTTTGTTTTTGTAAAGTTGTTAAATAAATTTTCTGTTGATGAACTGTCTTGTGCTTTTGAAAAAAAAAATGCATGGCGGCCCGGCTGAATGTGTTTACTGTGTTGTGCAACGCCCATGATGGCATGCCCCGGGCTGTGTCATAAGAGTGTGTGACAGTTCAAATTGAGAACGTCTTTGAGTCAAGTGTTCTCATCAGTCGCCTGCTTCAGAGCCGCTGCCGTGACAGACTTCTCTGTTTAGCTTCCTCCGGAGCGCCAACGCCAGCCACAGCTAGACCCCGCTGTTTCTGCCAAGCATAACAATGGAAATGGCTGTGTCCCAATCACCTTATATAGCCTCATTTTCACATGGCATGAAGTGCGCTCGCAGGATCTAACGAGGCCACAACAGCTCGAAGCGCCAGAATAAGCTTTTTTTCACGCCTCACCTGGTGCAGTTGTGAGGATTTGCCATCACGTACGAGCATCAGCTTAGATTTCCATATTTATCAACTAGTGCGGTGGAGAGGGTGGGGGCTACCAGCACTAGATGTGAACTTTCGACACAGTGGCTGGTGGCCTGACTGAGACATGCTTGAGACTTGTGTGGCCTCGGGCTGTAAATGGATAATCAGGGGGCAACAATAAGCTTTTGTTCAGAGGATCAACACATCATATGCCTCGCACTCTTGAGGCGGGGCCCGGTTGCACCAGAGAGAGAACTGGAGAACATGAATTGTCTTGTGATGTCAGTACAGTGCAATAGGTAGGCTTGACATCAAGTGAGGGTGTATTCGTTTTCATTTCTTCTTTTTCTTTGGAAAGCTGAAGTTATTTGCTGAGTCTGGGTGACTTGACAGTTTTCGCCGCCCTCTTTCTTGATCGGCATTGACCTCTATGTTTGATGACCTGCTTCGAGGTCAGATCTCGAACCCCCGGATCAGCATGTTCATGGGGACTACAGAAGACCAGATGATACGTCACTAATCCGTGCACAAAATCTACCAATTGAGCATAGGCTGAATCACTTAGGAGGGATTGGAAACCGTCGATTTCCCACAATTACTTGTGTCATACAATGTCGACTAAATTTATCTTGTTGCAGAATTTCAATTATGAAATTTCATCTACTGCGGTGCTACCAGATGGATGCAATAAGCTGACATTTTATTAAGCTACAGTTAGTTTTACAAGTTTAGCTGAGAGAATAAGCCATGATGAAAAATCTTTAATTTCCTCGTAAACCTTAATGTGAATGTGATTGTACTAATGGCATAGACATAAGTACAATGAGATCATCATAAACTCACGACTCAGTACCGCAGACACATGATAGTCCCTATAGGAACATTACAAACACTGAGAGGTACAATGGGGGCTTTGTACACTCTTAAATGTCATCGACCCACTGGAAGCTCATATAGAAATATCACAGGACTAATAAAGTGATTTATTGTCACAGCGCAGTTAAACATGCAGCACTTTATCTGAAATTCAGAAAGAACTGGATATCACGTTGAAGTGTTTTAATACACTGAGATAATGGAAATTATAATAGTTAGCTATAATATTAATGAATAGTGGAGCATATTAGAACATGGCCTCTGGGGATGAGTTTACACAGGTATAAAAAAAGGATACATCTGTTTAAATTGTGTCAAAAAGGACTTTTTTTAGGTCATTGTACAAATGTACTTATCAATCTATCAGTTTTTCTGAATTTTCAATTATGATCAAATACATTTTTACTCAACATAGACACTCGACAGTCAGACTCAGACTTTTCCTGCAAAATAGATAATAAGGTAATAAAGGATAATGTTTTTCCGTAGTTTAATCTTTGCCACTCACAAGCATGGCAGTTTACTTGGTTGGGGCCTCCAAAAGGTCAAAGGTCACAATGTGTCTAAATTTTGTAAATTAGATTAGATTAGTGGAAGAAGAGATGGCAGAAGAACTCAGATTGTTGACTTAAATCAGAGTTACTACACCACAGTGTAGAAATTCTCTGTTACAAGTGAAAGTCGTGCATGAAAATCTTACTTCACTACAGTATTTATAGTATAGAATTTAAATATTCTGAAAGTACTCAAATGAAAGGTGCTTATTATGCAGAATGGCCTGTTTGAGAATGTTAAAGATGATATTATTGGATTATAATTATTAATGCATGTTTGTGAAAGTATAACTCTAATATTGAAGCTCTGAGTAAAGGTGGGGGTAATCCATTTTAATTAAATGTTAAATCATATTTGGCATGTGAATAAACTGAATCTTCAAAGTAACCAAAGCAGTCAGATAAGTTCACCATCTCCCTCTGAGATGAAGTGGAGTGGAAGTACAATGCTGCTGCTGCAAAAAAAAAAAAATGCAAATACTCAAGTGGAGCAGTACAGTACACCGCATGAGTCAGTGTGCGTTTGGTTGCATTTCACCACCACCACCGAATATAAATGCTGCACGCCGTCTGGCTGACATCTTCATGAGGAGGGGAGCATGCAGCCCCTGCAGCACGGATCCAGCGGGCCGTGCGGCGCTGTGCTGTCGTACTGTATGCCTGCAGTAAAGAAAAGTTGACTTGAGGTCACACCGCCAGCAGTTGGCGCTTATAATTTAGCACAACAGCACACATGCGCATCATGTATCCCGAGCTGTCATCGCAGGAGGACACGTGAGGTAACCACGCATGTAAATCTTCCCTCTGTGCGCGCGTCGACACACACACACACACACACACACACACACACACACACACTGCAGCTCCAAAAAAAACCCCAATGTTTCCATGTTTGTGTTGTCTCATCATAACATAATATAAATATGAGGCTGTCTCGCATTATTACACCTCTCCTCCCCATCCCCACCTCAAGCACAGCCCTTCAGTCTGCACCTTTAAGCCCGGTGGAGTGCACCGGGTTCATGTGTCCGTAAAGGCGCACGGCGCGGCACTGCACGGCACGGCGCGTCTGCGGCGCGCACCGCAGCGGGACAGTGCGGGGGCCACCTCTGTGCGACCGAACACCGGCGGAACTCATGAAACGTCTGTGTCTTTAAATAAAAAAAAAAAAAAGCGCCCATTGCCCGAGCCGTGCCGTGATGTCAGGCCGCCCGCAGTCCGCACACTGCTCATGCGAGCCGCGTAACACTTCCTGCACAGGGACAGGAGCGGGCAAGAGAGAGAAAGAGAGAGTGGGATAGAGAGAGAGAGAGAGAGAGAGAGAGAGAGAGAGATGGAGGTGGAGAGAGAGAGAGAGAGAGACGAGCCAAGATAGGACGAGAGTGATAGAGGAGTGAAGCCAGCGGACGAGGGGGAGAAACCGGGGCCTGCTTCTTCTTCTTCTTCTTCTTCTTTTTTCTTCTTCTTCTTCTACTCCCCTCCAAAAAACTTTATAGGTGGAGGAGAGAGGGAGATAGAGAGAGAGAGAGAGAGAGAGAGGGAAAAAAAGGCTTGCCACATCTGCGCCCAGCTGACAGCCGCAGTTTATGGACCAGCGACATATCGGGTAAATATATATAACACCACCCCGCCACCCCCCCTACACACACACACACACACACACACACCTCCACCTCCTCCTCCACCTTCTCTTCATGTTTATGGTGCCTGATTTGTATGACGCATAGGATTTTATTTATTTATTTATCCTTCATATATATTTTTTTATTCCCTTCCCTTTCGCTTCTCCTCCACACTGCTGCAGGGAGAGTTAATCCTCGCAACAAAAAAAACAACAACTAGCGGCTCAACTTGGTTAAACTTTCATGAAGTGATCTCGCGGAATGTGAGGGCTTCTTTTTTCTTTTCTTTTTTTTTAAATTTAGTCGTTTTTGGTTTTGGTTTCACGCGGAGGGATGATTCCGGCTGAAGTGCACCACGCGCCACCAGAAGAATTTCATTCTCGTTATCAGCCCCATGATGTTTGTGCAGTTTGTGGCCAAACCATAATGTGACCCCCCCACCACCACCACTCTCCTCCTACAAATCCATCCCCCTCTTTTTATTTATTATTTTATTTGTATTTTAAGTCACGAGAAATAGTGCTTCAGAGTGGCATGATATAAATCGGGCATGCGTCACGATGAAGCCAAAACACACACACACACACTCAGTCTCCACCCATAATGCATCCATTGTAGTGCATATGTTGCTGCAATAACACAGATCGACTGCTCATTGGTCTCCACGTGATGATTTTATTTTATTTTTTAATCAATCAGAAGCTTTTTCTTTCTTTTCCTTGTCAGTTCAATTGCTTCTTTCATTTTTTTCAGCCCCTCTCCTGTCTTTAAAGTTTTTGCCTCACCTCATGAGAAGTGACACCAAGCTGTGTGATTATTTTACAGAAACTGAATTAAGTGGCATGACACTGAGCTGTAAGATGTGTTTTTTTTTTGGTTGTTGTTGTTGTTGTTTTTCAAGCGGTAAGGATTGTGAGGTGAAAATGTGTTGGAGACGCTCTTGGAGCTCGTGGTGTTAAAAAAGTTGAGGAATGTCAGAGCGGCTGCAGTGTTGAGATTAAAATTATTTAACAAAAAAAGAAAGAGGTGAGGTGAAAACAAGTTTCTATTGTACACTTTACCACTGCTGTCGTGTCAGATGTGTCTGTTGCAGCTCTGTTTACCTTACCTGAACTCTGAAGGAGCCATCTGACTGTACATACAACTAACCCCCCTCCCCACACACACACACACACACACTCCTCCTGTGTGTACATAGGTGTAGTGTGTGGCTAGCTTGTGGCAATTTTCTTCATTTCCTGTCACTTTCCTTCCCTCTCTCTCTCTCGTACGCCTCTCATACTTATTCTCTAGTCCCCTGTCAAGCCTCGTGTGATTGTGTGTGTGTGTGCTTTGTAAATTTTCTCAAGATGACTGTGACAAAAGAAAAAAAAATCCCAGAATATTTGCAAGTGCGTTATGGTCTACCTCTTTATCTCTCTCATGTGGTGAACAAACTCAGGCCTGAGTGTGTAACTTCCAGTATTTTGTGGCATCCCGGGGTCCCTGACAGGTGTCACACAGGTCGGAGGTCGTCTTATAGAGACATGTGAATCATTTAAGTAGTTTTGAACACATGTCGTACACTCATTTTTTTTTTTTTAAGAATTGCATCCCACCGCTAACTCTTTCATTGCCCATCTGTTTCTGCTTCTCTCATGTACAAATATCATACCAAGATGTATTTGCTTTTGAATAAGTAACTCATTAAGTATCCATAAGGTGTACCTGCAACACAGCTTTTATCACGGTAGTTTATGATACCTCCCCCCACACACACACACACACCTTCAAATACGTGGAAATCAGTTCCGGGTAATGTGGGTTTGTCCTGCCAAGTTTCTATCTTCAGAGTTTAACACAACATACATGGAAAATGTGGGACTTTTTTTTTTCTTCTCTCTCTTTCTCTCCAAACGGAGGCCTTCCAACGCCGCTCGTCTTTGACTTGGACGTCTGCCAAAGGGCTGTGATGGCTCTCAACAGCTGTATTTGTCCGCATGTGTGCATTTGCGTGTGTGTGTGTGTGCATGCGCGAGGGTGTTCGCGTGTGTTAGCGTGTGTGCGTGCTCTTGCTGTGTCCCGGGATGCCCTTCCTCCATAGGCCTCACACTATACAGCATTCCACAAGGGGGCCCGGGGCTGTGTGCAAGTGGGGAGTGTCAAGGAGAGAGCGACGACAACACGGGTTTCAGATATAACTGGTGCGGATACTGACAAAGGGGGGCAAAAAAATACAGAGAGAGCGAGGTCCCTGCTTCACCTCTTTTCAGATCCTTAAATGAACAAGTGTCGATGTTATCTCAGCACACGGAAAGACACACAAAAAAGCATATTCAGGTTACAACCTCCTATAAAATTCCTCTAGAGCTTTGCAAGAGATCCAAAGCAGCATTAACCATCGCTTGACTAACATGTCTCAGCAGCATTTTTATAACAGAAGAAGAGTAAAACAACATGCTGCTGATATGAATCTTAATCACCCCCCCCACACCCCTTCTGCTTTCTTAAAAAGACATTTATTGATCCAAACTACATTTAAAACCTGGAGACCATTTTAGCCCCCCGCTCTGCTTGCTGTGTGTGCGCCCTCATGCTTGGTGCACTTTTCTTTGTATTGTATATGCCTGTATACTCATGTGGGGAGTGTGTTTACGTGTGCATGATTTTCCTTTCCTGAGACAGTAATGAGTCACTGCTGATGGTATGCGGGCAGCAGTCATACATTATGTTCTCATACATAAGCCCTGTGTTTTCTACGTACGGCCGAGCCTGTTCTAGTTAAACGCTGATGGATAAGAAAAAATAAAAAGGGGACTGCTGCTGGTGGTGTGTTCGGGCTTGTTGGCGGCTGTTGGTGGAACTGAAATACAAAGAAGTATGGTAAAGAAATGCCAAGCCAGAGAGATCTGGCGCAGATATCCAGCCGGAGATCACGTAATGTCATGGCTGTCAGATGCAAACAGTGTGTTTTATCTGAGGCTAATATCTGATTTTATCCACATTTTCTGCACGAATCAATTGGTGTTACTCAAGTTGCGTGCGTAGGTGTGGAAGCGGTTTTTCCTTGTAGTGGCAGCAATTGAAATTATACTTAACTTTTTCCAGGTCGGCATGGCATCGCCTCTGTCTGGCCCAAAGTCTTTTCCTCTCGTGGCATTTTTTTCGAAGGGCAAGTAAGACACGTTGGCTCACCGGTATGAGAGGAGGAGGAGCAGTATAATTGCCTGTTTTTTTCTGTAAATTCTAAGTCACATTGAGTTTCACCATGCAAAAGTTATTCACCTGTTTGCGGATGAACAGCTTCTGAGCTCCAAGTGTGGGTTAAAAGAAAGAAGGAGAAAGAATTTATTCTCACCTCCTGAAATGCAGATGAGTAAACAAAGTTGGAGGCTCCACTGACCTCACCTTGTCCACATATTTTCTTATTAAAGCCAAAATTAAGTTGCATCAAATCCGATTGACTGCTAAATGGGGAAATTTGGCAGCACTCATGAAAGATAAATTTACTTAGAAAAACTAGATTACGTCCAAATGACCGCTGCTCTGTCTTCTAATGAATATACAGTAGCTGACATGGGTGACATGCCCCCCCCAAATCAATAGTAGACATGTTTAATCACGAAGCAGAATCAAATAGAGAGAGATCTTCACTGTATATGTACATATGTGTTTAACCAAGAGAACTATGTCGAAATCAGATTAGTGAAATTACTCATCTAGTTTTTTTCTTGCTTGACACTGCATGCCGCCTACTTGCGTGCCATATTTCTATGGTGCAAAAGGTGGTTAAAAGTGCAATGGAGGGTGTGGCAATTCCTCGAATTCGCTGCTCATTTAATATGTAATGTTGCTGAATGTTTTTCTTGGAATTATGCGCGGCCCCGTCAATCATTCCTTAGTCCCTCTGTGGTTTTTAGCACATACAGAGATAAAGATGTTGCTATAACTATTAAGTTTCTCAAGCCCTCGTGTACAAACTCGCTGGCTTTATTGTCATTTATGGTGCGCTAACTCACTGGTACAGTTTATTTATGTGCATGCTGAAAACACAGCAAAGTGTGTGCATGGTGGGGGGGGGGATAATGAGGGAGCAAATGAGGGGAAAGAGAGGATCAGTGAAAGCCATTAGGAATCTTGAAATGCTACTGATTTGCGCTGCCTTGGCTCACTATGTGCTTTTCAGGAAGCCTTCCAAGAATTTAGACAATGAACAGTAAACATGGCATGTTCCTCAGAACAATTCCACATTAGATCTCGAAGATCACGTGTCCCTTTTTTTTTCTTTCTCAGAATCGACAGCCCCCACACCACAGTGCGTTGCAGATAACTGCAGCTAAATTTCATGTTCCCTGTGTATGTACTGTACTTACACTTGTTAAGGAGCTCTCACAAACTAACAAATGTGCAGAATCTCTCTCTTTCCTCTCTCTTTCTCTCTCTCCCCCTCTATCTCGCTCTGTCGCTCTGTCTCAGAGATTTCTGGTAAGTGACATGTTTGGCCGTTGGCATAATGCCTAGCAAGATCACATGGCATGAATGTCGTGCCTGTGTTGTGTGAGTGTGTGTGTGTACGTGTGTGTGTGTGTGTGACTGTGTATGTCTGTGCATTTGTGCTGGAGTAGAAAAAAAAAAAAAGAAAAGAAAAGAAAAGGGAGCCTGTGCACATTTGATTGTTCCAAGTATTTTCAGCATGAATAGGAGCACGTAGCCGTCGCAGAGAATTACAGAGGGCTGAGAAGTATGACGAGGATGTGTTTCTGACACAGTCATGAGATCGCGTTCGCAAACTGGACGGAAAATTAGATTTTGCACAATAATACTTCATAGTCAAAGCTATTTTGCCTCATTTGATGGTATTTGTGGCATCAGCACATTAAAAATTCATGAAGGTGATGTAGCCGTATGGAGAGGCTTACTTCACTTGTGTCAATGCAATGTGCATTAGGGGCAATTCTGAACAGTGTAAGAGATTTTCCAAGTTGTTCATACTTGTGTAATCATTTTTAGCAGTAACTTTCTCTTGGTTTCCTGCCTGGGAACCTTGGTTGAAGTCCTGTTTGTATATTTAATTTACAGTACGTCAGGGCACATGACCATAAGGCTTTCACTTAAATATCTGGAGGAAAATGTGTGGGCCGAAATCAACTCTTTACATCCTTCTATCTCTGCGAAGGGCTTCATTGTAACTGAAGTAGTGACAGTAGCCTGAAAAAGGTTTTAGGATAATTTTCTCCGATCCTTAGAGTTTCAGCGAGGGGGACATTAGATTTACTGTGAAAGTCAAACCTATAATTCGGGGGATGACGCACGCAGACGTGCACAAACACACACGCGTTCACAAACACATAAATAAACCCCACGGAATCATGCAGATATATACACACACACACACACACAGAAGTAGACAGACAGAGAGAGAGAGAGCGAGAGCACTGAATGGCATTTATCCTCGCAGCCCACCTCAATTTTCCATGCTCTTTTGCTGTGTGCTGTACATAATTAAATTGCTGCAAACTTCAAGCCTCTCTCAAGACTCCTGCCAGTAAACAAAGCCTGCTAATTAGTGCATATGGTAATAAGTGCGGAGAGCGCCGAGGTTGACCTCTCCTCTGTGGCGGTGACCCGTCCTGTATGTGCTCTTCATGTCTTAACAGCCTGGCACAGCGTTGGTAGGGGCCAGTGGAAAAAGACAGGAATCCGAGGCGGGTGGTTTTCGCTACGCAGCCCCCACCTCGCCCTTCCCACCCTTCACATACCCACAGCTAACATGCGTTAGCAATTACCGCTAAATCACAGCGTTACCTACCTGATGCTTTCATTACAGTTGTGTTCCCTCTGGAAGGTGAACGCCGCTCTGGCCTGAAATTTTGCTCTGACATTCATCATTTTGTAATATATTTACGAAATGTAGTTTGTTTTGCGCTTATCCCGACGGTTGTATGATGTATAGAGTTGTAATGGATACTGTTTTTGTGGTGCTGTTTCCAAATATTAAAGTATTACATCGACATTCATCGAAAAATACTTTTTTTTCCGCCAAGCTTTGGATGTGAAAATTAAAACTGCTTTGACCCTTGTGTGTTCAACATAAAGCTACAAAGACTTCGTAGACACAAAAGACATCACAAAGTTATGGTCTTTTTCTATGTATTAAAATAGAAAGAGACATCATATTAATTTGTAAGCTGTAGAGATTTCATTTTTACCTTTGCACTGGTTATCTGTGTCCTTCTGTTTCAAGTCTGTGTGCTAAGCTAAGCTAACCAGCTGCTAGCCGTAGCTTCATATTTACTGTACGGACGTGGTACAGATCTTCTCGTCTAACTTTTTGGCAAGGAAACAAATAAGCAAAAACAAATATTTCCCAAAATCCTGAACCTGTGACTACGTGAAAACCAGCATAGGTCACATTGCTCCATTATTGTTAACTCTTTCCATTCAGCTGTATTTTGCTTTCTGTTATCCTCTCAAGGAAGACTGTTATAATGATGATATCTTTGTACACATTCGTGTAACAATTACAGTCGCGCAAGTTTGGATTGGGTTGCGATGGTTTCCTGGAAACACTATAGAAATCTGTGTTGTAACCCTCCTGTCTTTCACATGTGTGTGTGTGTGTGTTAATTTTGTGGAACTACCACGAGCTGTAGCTGCCGTGTGAGGGTGTGGTTTTTTTTTATGTTGTTTACTCAATTCTGACATGAGACAGAGATAAACAAACTCTATTTGCAACAGGTCAGGGTGCTTTTCGGTGTTTTAGCAGTGTAAAGGGGTGACCTGAGGTGACATGTCATTTGAGCGCACGTATGCTAGCTTAGTCTGGTGCTGACTGGAAGATTCTCAGCTCACAGGAAAGTGTGTGTGTGTGTGTGTGGGTGGGGGTCGGTTGGGGTTAGGTGTACAGTATGCACTCAAAATAAATGTGTATGTATCGCAGTGCGCTCGAACAAGCCCGTCTTTTATGACACATTACAACACAAGACGGCATTATGAGTTTTATCATGGGAAATCTTTTGCCGCACGTCATGAGACATCCTTTTGATTCACCTACCCTGATCATGATATCAAACAGCATTTCGTTCCCCTGCTGTTTTTTTTTTTTTTTTTTTTTTCCATGCAAGCCCATGAATCGAAGCATTCTGCCTGCTCTAATTGAAAAATGTACATGGGGCTCTCGGTCTGTGGGCACTGCTCTCTCTGTATGTCTTTGTGTGGGTGTGTGTTTGTGTGCGCCTGTCTGTAGACAGTGGGGCACTGATGCTGAAAGATGTGTCCTCATTTTTGCATTGCGCCGGGCTCCTCTGGCGGTCATGTTGGGCTGCTCTGATGTCACGCATGTGTCACTGCAGAACATTCAGCTCGGAGACGACAGCGCGGGGCGATCAAAATGGCATGTTTACCCCTCCGTATCGCCACCCTCTCCTTTACTTGTCCGTCCCTCCCTTCCTGTCGCTCACTCTTTTCGCCGTGCTATATGCGCTGGAAACTAACATACGATTGCTCAAGTTCTTTTTTTAATCATTTTTCCAATGTGGTCTGTTAAAATTAAACAACCTTGTAAGAGTGCGGCCTCATTTCGCATGTTGTTTAAATGCCTCGCCCCCGATTGACATTGTGGCTGCAGCTGCTATCCACATTTTTTGTATTGTCTTTGGATGAGTAGCTACCGGCATAACCTGTCACGTTCTTCCAGCACGTGAATGCCTATAGAGCTTGTCATCGACAACATGTTTCCAACAGGTAAAACGCCTCGGACTCGCTAACATTTCAAAACACTTCAAAAGACAAAGTTCACTTTTGAAGCCCTGAAATGGTCCGTGGAGTTAAACAAGGGCCGTGACAAAAGGTGATGAAATGGTGTTTAAATTCCAGTCTGCGCTGTTGTTTTTACCCCAGAAGAATTTTCTTCAGCCTAAATCAGAAAAGGCTCCAACTTTTAAAGGCCTTTAGTCTGATGTATGGAGCTGTACCTCAACAGCTGCGAGCCCAGGAATCTTGTACCAGCCCTTCCAATAATAATAATAGCTGTATTTTTTATATTTTACTGCATAACCAATAAGACCTAGTGATTTTTTTAAAGGAACACTCCCAATATCTCCATGTAGCAGTACAGTTATTTTCAGATGGTGGTGTGAAACGGATCAATAACTCCTTGCAACTTTCTTTTTCTTTTTTTTTTCACTTTGCATGAGATCAAAACCACAAATTTTGTTTGTTTGTGTTATCGGCTTGAAACTCCCCCAGCAAAAACTTAACTGTTTGAGGTTTGAGGGCCGCGGGAACTCCCCTGCCGATGGAGCTCCTTGAATGATTCTGAAAAAGCGAATCTAGCTGGCTTTGACTTCTAGATAGCTTTTGACCCAAATGACTAAGAATATTCATAGACAAAGATCACAGATGTGATATTAAAAAAAACAACACATCCAACCTAACATCAAATGAATTGAGACAAAAGAGTGCAGCACCCTGAAGTGAAAGACGTGTGGAAGAAAAATGTTTGGTATGATAAACACTGAAAAAAATGTAAACGTTTCTTATTTAGTAGCGCCCTTAAAGGCACCATGTCGATTTTTGGTGATTACTGGTAGCAGTATGGAGCAATGCTTTTACATGTGGCTACCTGTTTTTTTTCACGAACCCGGTGATGCACTCCACCCTCACGATCAGCAGCTGCTTGTGCTAAGACAGCAAACAATTCAAGGTCTGAAACATAGGATGCGTTCTGAGAAAATGCACTCAGCGGGATTATGAGATCTCAAGGATACACACAGTGTGCTATGGTGAGTGACATTTGATGCATGTATAACTTTGTTTACAAGAAAACACCACAGGGCACCTTCAACTAGGGTGTGACAAAACCATGAATAAGCAGCACCGTTTTAAAAAAATATATTTTTGCTTTAATTTTAAGTCAACATATTAAAAAGGGAAATATTTAGATGTGCACTGCATGTATGATATAGTTGGCATATTTTCTCACCCAACCCCTTCCACTCGATATCTCTTTTCTGTGAAGTATATGCGTGTGCCGGATCGACTAATATGCCTTCGTTTCATGCTGATTCATCCCATTTCCTCCGTGCTTTACTGTCTCACACGCCGTGAAAATCAAATCATGTTTGGAACAAATGCATAGGGAGTGTCACCGCCGATACACATACGCTCGGAAACATACGGACTGCCTGTGAAATCTAACCTAATAGCGGACCTCGTGTGACAGTCAGTGACACTTTGCAGGCCATCTCAGGCCCCTGTTGTCCCCAGATGAAGGTCGCGTTAAGGAGGATATCAGCGGGGTTTAAGAGCCCCGTGGTTTTGAAAGAAAGTGCAAGCGACTGCACAGCTCCTCCGTGTTTTAGCATACTCGAGTATCAGATGTCAGATGTGGCCAGGAGCGCTAGCACAGAAGTGACACACCTGCTTTGTAATTGTACTTGCTAGAATAAATTATCATGGTGCTCGAAAGGCAGGCATTAACTACAGCCAACTAGCTCCTTCTTATACCAGCACACTCCCTGCCATGGCACAGTTTGGAAAATGAGGGAGCACATTCGAGACGCCACGAAAGCTTCTCCCGAGTGTAAACCGATGTCTTTGTCAAAGCACAGTCACAAGGCGGGAGTACAACACCCCTACTGTGACGCCAAGGGTATGTTATGTTATGTTTGTTTCATGCGGAGTTCTCTGTGTATGGACAGTTTACTGCTCTCATACACCTAACTTTGTACCATGAAAAAGTTTTATAATGTTCTCTGCTGCTTTATTTATGAAGCTCCGTTCACGCTGTTGCCAGTGTTTTAGGTACAAGTCACTAAAACTAACTGAGTCTGGAACAACAGCCTTGCAGTAAATCCCACCATCATGAAGGTGGAAGATGAGACAGTCAGTCCCTAAACGTGCAATTAAAATATACTTATACACAAAAAATGACAAAAATCGCATAAGTTTGCTCTCCGGTGACTAGTTAGTTTAAAGCAATGTCACGGCGATCCTTGAAATAACCAAACAGGCAAAGGTGAGAAAAAAATCCGCCCGAGCCCATCAAAACTGATACTTAGCTGGCAGAGGATCAGTGCGAGCCAGCATGAAATTAGCGCCCTCAGGCTTGTGGAAAATGTACAGTTCTGTGTTGTATTTTGGACACCCACCAGTCACATGGCAGCTGCGAGCTGATGCCAATGTAGAGGATTTATTACTAAGAAACTGTCCCAAAAAAAGAGATATCACATGGCAGTCATGGTGCAGTATACTGTATCCTTGTCTGCACACACACGCACACACACACACAGACACGCATGCTGCTGCCTAAAGTACAAACGCTCTTTCTACCGACGCCTCCTGAATCATTTCTCCTCGTGTCTGTGGACTCTCTCTTCCCTCCTTTTCTTCCTGTGCTGCTTACGTAGCTTCCTTCTAAGTTGGAAATGGGGATTTTTCGATCTTGTGTCAGTGTTAGTTCAAAATATCTCAGTCTTGCGTGAGTCCTGGGCCCGAGTTTCCCTGCCGCTCTAACGTCACACTTATGTGTTGCTATAAACTGGAACGACCGTGCAGGCCTCCTCGCTTCTGCAATATGAGCTTAGTATTTCCGAAAAATCCAGCTCCCTTTGTCCCTTTTTAACATTTTCCCCTGTAGCTCGCATGCTATACCGCGCTCTCTTCACTTTTCCTCCGTCATATAGATTTTCGTTCCAAGAAAATGGCAATCTGGGAAGCGTCTTTGGTGGAGCTGACATTTTGGAGTCAGTAATGTGGAGGTGGAATCTCTTTTGATTAGAACAAAGTGTCAGATTGTTGATATCACTTGGCTTCGTCTGCTGCCTTGCTCTGGAAAGTAGACACCGAATTCAACTGTTTGAAATGAAATCACACCATATACCAAGTTGTTGCCCAATTTAATCTGAAGTTTTGAATGGGAATCTGATTGGCACAGCCAATCGGGTCAGCGTAGCCGCTAGTATTTTGATTTCTTTCCCTTTTCACTGCATTTTCTTCCCAGGCCTCTGTATTTTTTGGCCGTCTTGACTTGCGCAGTTTCTCTCCTAATCAGAACTCTTTTTGAGCTTCACCTTTTTTCTATCTCTCCGCCTCATTTCCCTATTCCTCTCTAACTCTCCTCTCCCTGTGACTGCGCTTTGTCAACTTCTCTCTTGTTCTTTTCTATTTGCATCTTTCACACACACTCCCTCTCTCTGTCCTCTCTCCTTTTGTTCGTCTATCTCCTCCGCTCCACTCCTCCCTTGTTCGCCACTCTCAATTTAATCTCCCCTCATGCACCTCTTGGATCACCCCCACTCCCATTCCTATCTCTTCAACTCTCGACTGTACGCCCAAAAGTCATCATGTATATTCAAGGGTATGTGGGCTGATGAGTTTGTGTGTGCGCAGCCGGTCCGATGGCCCAGTCACCAGAGTGTGGTGTGATGTAGTAGCCGCTGCTACTGTTTGTTTGTTTACCTCCCACAGCCACTTGGAGTTCATTAGCAATGCCTTTGCCTCAGGAGGATCGCTCACACACACACACACACACTCAAACACACGCATGCACACACACATTCACATGCTCTGTCTCTGTCTTTCCCACCGTCTGCGTTCCTCTCATGCGCATCACCGCGACAACAAGCCAAACTGACAGGTAGCCCACTGTTACAGGAGTTCTCTGTCACGGCTTTGTGTCTGATAAAGTCCCCAACCGCTGTGAAATGTCAGAGTTTTGTGTGCGCTAAGAGGCGATTGTCATTAACTTGCTGCAGTGCCGTCTTCCTGCACAAAGCTGCTGCACATTTACATAGCTGTGTATACGTGCGTGCCGTGTTTATCCCCTGTCTCTGCACTAGAAAAGGGATTGATGTTTTTCTTCCTTTTTCACAAATGACGGCTGGGCTTTTGATTTTAGGGGAAATCAAAGGTGACCATTGATTACAGTAACAGTAACAGCTGGCCACAAATAGGGTATGTGATAGGGCCTGGTTTTACCTCAGATTTATCAAATTACTGGAATTATTCTTCTCATTTACTTTTTTTTTCACTTCCTTTTTGGCCTCTACCAACTTTTGAGAAAAATAAATGCACAAGGTGTTAAATACGGCACTGCGTCCACCAGCTAGCCCCTTACTTTGTCTGCTTTTTGTTGCAGGTAGGTTACAGCCAGGTTTATCAAACTGTTTCTTGCTGAACAAAGCTGCCTGCTGCAGCAGAGCAGAGGGCCAGAACACAAAACAAATCTTACCTGGGGTTCATCACTACAAGAAACCCCTATAAATGTTACACATGGTTGCTTGATCCATTGGTTTTACAAAAATATTGATTATAGCTGCTAAGAGGCGACTTTAGATTCAGTGTCATGGTAATTTTACATATAATCAGGACAATTTAGTCAGTCCAAAAGTTCATCAACTCTGAAGTGACTGTCCTGTATTGATTGGGAAATCACAAGTGAGCCAGCACAATGAATTAATTAATCATGGGTTTAAAAAAAAAAAAAATTGGTGTCAAGTAATTAAGATACAAGTTTTAGGTCACATCGTCCTGCCCTGGTATCTTATTTTCTAAGTGACTTTATATTCGCAGACAGCACTGTGACATTAGTTACACCTGAAATTCAGCCTTTGTCTATTCTCCTCCCAGTCACACCGCGAGTTACATTATTGGTGCATATTGAGTGAATACAAGTGGAAAGATACCAGACAATATTCAGCCCACAACAAATAATTTCGTAGTTGTCTGTTTGTTACATAACTGTGTGAATCATAGGGAGACAATTTTCTTTTCTTTTTTTTTTCTTTTTTGAAAAAAAGAAAAAAAAAGAAAAGAAAAAAAGAAAAAAAAGATGATTTTGATCCTGACTATGTGCAGACAACTTCACCCAGCGGGGTCTATTCACAGAGAATGATGTTGCATTATAAGCAGTGATAAGCAACCTCTCTCACTCTCTCTCTCTCCCTCTATCTCAGTCTCTCTCTCTCTCTCTCTCTCTCGACATCCCATAATGATACTCAGACAGACTCAGGCAGGCAGACACCCGCTCGGTCCCGATTGGTAGAACTGTTGCCAGGGAGCGTTGCCGTCTCAACGTGGATAGAATCTGTTGTCTGGTACACTTTAGACATGAGAACAACTGCAGGATCTGAATATTTATAACGAGGGGACTGTTCATATTGAGATTGTATAGAAGCAACATACAGAAGAGGGGAAGGTGCTGTTCTCTTCAGCTCGCTCCCAAATTTTCTCTCCGTTTGCTTCTTTTTTTTTTGCAGACTGCTGCACTTCAATGGAGCTATTAAGTCATATTATCACTTATCAATATTTGTCTTCTTCAAATGTGTTTAGCTTAGCTGTTTTTTTTCCATCTGCATCTTTAATAAAAGTTAGAGTGACTTCAACTTCGAGATTGAACTTCCACAAAGCGCTAATACATGAATCATACGTGTCATGACTTTTATGGTTTTATGTTTGAGTTTTACCCTATTGTCATTTGGTAGCTACAGTATAACTAGTAATTAAATCTGTGTGTGTGTGTGCATGTGTGTGTGTGCCATCTGGCGAATCGTCTCATTTCTTCATATTATTCAAATATGCCTGGACCTGCTGCTACAGTTAATAACACTGTGCGTAGGTATGAATCCTTGATTAAAATGGATGTAACACATTCCAACAAAGCAGACAACAGCAATCAAAACAGCATTCAAATCTCATATCTCAACTCGCGCGCGCACACACACACACACACACACACACACACACACACATACACACACACAGAAATAAATGACATACAGTGCCAAAAGTCACAGCCGGGTATATGACGATGATTATAAAAACACGCCTTGGTATGCGAGAGAAACTTTGACATAGAAATGCAAACGCACACACTAGGAAATGAGGACACAAGCAAGCAGAGAGCACACGCACACACACACACACACACATAATCACTCGTTAGGCAAACAAGTTGAGAGAGTTCATGCCTTACATTTTTTTATCAGGGATGTGCAAAGTCTATATTTAATGCAGGAGGTTTTGCGATTTGCGTGTCGGTGTTTGTGTGTGTGTGTGTGTGTGTGTACGCCTTCACATTCCATGTGCACTTACCCCCCCTTAATGTACACATACATGCGCATTTTGTTTCATATTCATTCGTGCATACATTTAGGTGAACATGCGGCTGTGTGTATGTGTGCAGTGTGGCATACCGCCGTCCTGTCTGCCTGACTCAACATATTCTCCGTTCACTCTTCTTTGCTCTTTCTCTCTCCCTCTCTACCCCCCCTCCCTCTTCCTCTTTTCCCTCAACCCACCCCTCTCCCCCTTCCCACCACCACCATCCACCTCCCCCCTCCTCTCTCGCTCTGCCCGGCTGGCACGTACATGCATGTCTGTAGACTCTGTACTGTGCTTGCTGCCGTGGCACGCGCCAACCTCACTGCAATGCAGCCCTGTGTGCATTAATTGGCAGAGAGAGACAGTGGGTATGTGGTATGCAGGGCGGGAAGGATAGAGAAAAAGGGAGAAGGAGGGGGGGAGCGAGAGGCGATGTAAGGACACAACAGTGACGATAACTGACGGACCGACCGACGGACAAGCAGTCTGGCAGGTTCACAGACAGACAGACAGACAGACAAACAAACAGAATGTGTATTGCTGAGTGTGCACGGGGAGATTACCTGACCGTGTGTGCGGGAGAGAGCACGGGGAGCGTGTGTGCGTATGTCTGTTTGCATTAGGCTGTTTGCGGATTTGTGTCTCCTGCGTTTGACTGTGCTTTTTGTGTGTGCTCACTCATGTGTGCCTATATGTGCCGTGCAGATATCACACTGCTGGGGCAAAGCTCTCTACACCAAAGTCTGACTCACTGTATTCAACGCTTTGTGATATCCTCCCTTTCATATTTCCGCTGTGACTGAAGAGTAAAAGTTTGCTCAGTTTAGCACAACTTTCTCCACTTGAGGTTTCTCTGGCAGAAAAAAAAATAAGTCTGGATACTTTCTGGGGACACGCTCAGATACAAAAATGATCTGCATCAGCTTTTTAATTTATTTTTTTTTAACAGTGAGGTGAAAAGATGGATTTGGAAATCACTTACTGAGATGTTCACTGCCTTTGTGCGTCTACAAAATGTGGCGCAGAGGTCAGAGAGCTTCCTCCACTGCGCTTCTGTTGTCACATGCAAGAATAATGCAACATTTACACGAGCGCATGTGTGTTGATGTGTGTGTCTTGTGTCCGCACATACTGTAAAAATGCACTTACTCATCTGTCACAGCAATTGTGAATTCTTATCCTCCCACGCACATCTTTCTGGAAGTTATCCTGTCTGTTAGCTGTTGTCTTTTATCTTCCTTTCCCTGTCACAGACTGTGACATCTGGCTCTTGTCCTCCCTCATCCACATCAAGCAACATTTAGGGAGGCCTTCCACGCGCCGGTCAAATAATAATAAAAAAAAAAGAAGAAACAGTAGCGAACACTGAAATGTCACCTGAATAAGCCGAGGCGCCAATGCGGAGGCGTAAATTAATCATTTAATTTATCAATTCATGTAGAAACACAAAATAGTCTTGCGTGAAGACAGAACTTTCTCTCCGCTCGTGTGTAGGTGTTTGGCAGAGAGGTCCTTGCATGATTCAGAGAAAATACACCAGCACTTGCTCAAAAGTAAAACCTCTTTTTTTTAACTATTGTCTTCCACAGATTGTAAGAAAATGGGAAATACCTTGAAATGACAGCTTTTTTTTTTATTAACCTTTTTTGATTCCACAATTGCAAGGATTAGAGGATTACTGCAGCGTGTATATTTAAAGCTTCCAGTTTAGTAAAGCTTTGCTTTACCAAGAGGTGACGCATTCTCCCCAGACTTGCGTCAAACAGGGATTTCAGAAGTTTCACTATTCAATGTCTAATTAATTAATGGCAGCTATGACCTCTGAGAGCTTTTTCTCATTTCTCTTTTGTCTTAGTCACTCCCCTCCTCTTTCTGTTAGACCATATAGGCATCTGTGTCCAGGGGCAAGTGGCAGAAGTTGCTTCAACCTAATTGTCTTTCTCTACTCGTACTGTCCTCAAATGACTTTCTCTCTGTCTCAACTCTCCCCTCCCTCCCTCCTTTGCTTCTCTCTAGCTCTGCCCAGTCTCTGTCTCCGTCTGTAACTGTAGCCTGTGTTTTTCTCTCCCTCCCACTCCCTGCGACGTATAGATACTGCATTGATCAGACACACGCGCGCAGACACATGCACACACGCACACACGCGCACACACTGAGCCTCCCACTCCTTTCATCATTGATTCGCTCTGCTGTGCTCTGCTTTCTTTCTCTCTCACCCCCCCATTCTCTCACTCTCCCTCTCTCTCTCTCTCTCTCTTTCTCTTGCTGTCTCTCTCTCTCTCCCTCTCTCTTTCTCTCTACAGCGGCACTTGTTGAATTCAACCCTTGGAGAATAGAGAGAGGGGAGAGAAACAGAGAGAGAGAGATAATGACAGGGAGGCAGAGGGAGGCTTTGAGACAGCGCTAGAGCAGACAGTGAGCAGAGAGAATGGGGCTTTGGAGGATATAGAGATAGAAGACAGACAGAAGAAAAAGTCAGACAGCAGAGAGGACCATCTTTGAGACAGTGGGAATGAGACTTTAAGTGAAAGAGAGAGAGTCGACCAGACGGAGCACATCAGAGTGCTCTCCTTCCATCTCCCAACTACTCGTCCTCCGTCCTGGTCCTGAGTGCTGCCGGTGTGTTTTGTGTGTGCCGAGGCTCCATGGTGCGTTTTAACCAGAAGACTGGCTCACACAGGTCAGAAACTGTCTGGGATAACAGTGAGCGTCCCCCCCCCACCCACCCACCCACTCCCCTCCTCTCCTGCTCCCTCTCGATTTTTTGTGCATGTGTGAGAGAGACTGTTAGCAGAGGAAAGTCGTGTGCTGGTTTCTCCAGGTGAGTGCTTGCGTGCCAGAGTACACAGTAATTTCCCTGTGCTGCCTGTGCTGTATGTGTGTCTTTATGTGTGCACACTTTTACGTAAGTAAGCCAGAGTGCATGTCTGTCTGTATGGAGTGCTTGAAGTGGGAGAGAAAGAGAGAGAGAGAGTGTGTGTGTGTGTGTGTAAGAGAGGCGGTGACATTTTTTTTTCAGTTTGTATTCCTGGAAACTGTTCTGCAGCATTGCTTAATAATGAAACTGGTGTGTATATGTATGTCTGTGTGTGTGTGTATGGGTGTGTGGGTGGGTTGGCGGGGAGGAAAAAAAAAACAATGACACAAGAGTCAGGAAAGAAAAGAAGGTGCAAACATGCCAGGGGAATGTTACTGAGAAAGAGAGGAGGAGGAGGGAGCTCGGAGTTAATGTGAAATCTTGTGTGTGTGTGTGACATGAGCTGCGTTGTGTTTTGTTTTCTGGCCGAGTATGAAGAGAGGACAAACGCCGGCAAAGGTGTAGAGTCAGCAGGATCGAGCGGTATCTGTAAGCTGTGACATGAACGGCTGGCTGTGTTCAGTGTTTCCTCGCTGATAAAAGTTGCTGTCAAGGCTGACTTACAGGTCATCCAACGCTGCGGGAGTGTTGTTGATGCGTTAAGTGCAATACAGGGAATGGGTCCAAGGTTCTTGGAATTTAAGCAACGTAAAACAACATAGCCTCAAGGTATTTTACAACGTTCCCATGTACAGTAGGCACGGCATTGTATTCTTTCTTTTTTTTTTCGGCGGACTGACTTGACTCCTCCTTTCGCTCTTCTTCCTCTCTACTATCTCACCCACTATCTCCGCATATCCATCTCTCGTTCACACACCTCTCACTTCTCCCTCAACTGTATTCATTTTCTCACTTCATCTCAACTCTATTTTCATTCTTTGCTCTTTGCTTCCTTTAAGATTCTCTCAATTCTCCCTTCTCGCCTCTCTGCCTCCCTCTGGCATGTCTTTTCATCTTTCACGCATTTTCTATTCACTCCTTCTTTATCACCGTGTTTCTCTTCTCCAACGCAATCTCCATACCTTTTTCTTTTTTTCTTTTTTTTTTTTACAGATGCCTCTCTCAGTGGCGGAGTCTGCAGTAAATATCTGAACATCTTCCTCTTCCCCTGCGGCCAACATGTCCCAGCAGCTCCATGTGGAGATCCCGAACTTTGGAGCCACAGTTCTGGGCTCCCTTAACGAGCAGCGCCTGCTGGGACACTACTGCGATGTTTCCATCCTCGTCAAAGGTTGGTTAGTTACAGCACTTTGAAATGATACTACCAATTTTTTTTTTTACCAATACTCTAAACTTTTTTTTCTGTTCTCTGTTATTTCTATCAACCAGGTCAGGCTTTCAAAGCCCACCGGGCCGTTTTGGCTGCCAGCAGCCTCTACTTTCGTGACCTCTTCAGCAGCTCCACCAAGACCCAGTTTGAGTTGCCCTCTTCAGTCACACCTGCTTGCTTTGAGCAGATTCTCACTTTCTGCTACACAGGGAAGCTAACAATGGCAGCTAGTGAACAGCTGGTGGTCATGTACACAGCTGGCTACCTCCAGATTCAGCATATAGTCGAAAGAGGCATGGACCTAATGTTCAAGGCGAACTCGCCTCACTGTGACTCGCAAACAGCAGGGTCCTTAGAGGAAACGGGATCCGAGCCGCAGAGTCCTTGTAATAACGGTAATGGCCTTGCGGTGGCCGCCCTTCTGGGGACCCCGGGCTGGTCTCCATCCCTGCTTATGCCACAGCGTAAGATTAAACTAGAAGGGGGTGACCCGATGCCGCTGACAGTACCCTCGACGCAGAGCAAGATTTCGTCTTCGGAGTTGGGCAGCCGGCTGGCGAAGGCCAGTTCACTGTTCTACACAACGGCTGGTGGGACCCACATCCCCGGTCTGCCTCCTTACCACCTTCAAGGGGCCAGCGCAGGTGGAGCAGCAGCAGGAGCAGGAGTTGAAAGGTCCAGTCCTGGAGCGTCCAGCCTGCCAACCACCGACAGTCCTACATCCTACCAGAATGAGGATGAGGAGTTTGAAGAAGAGCCCTATGATGGGATGGCAGATGATGCCTACAGTCATCTCTACGGACGTACGGCCAACCCCTACGGGAGTGAGTACTATGTTATATTGATGCTTTTATGAGATCTTTGTGAAGTGCTGCAGTGCTTGCCTGTATTTTCAAACACCGCTGGGGTGTTTGGTGGAGAGCACTCATCACTGAAGCTTTACTGTGGAATATTTTCCATCCTTAAAAACATCTAAAAATAAAGTATGGTCTCAGTTAAAGTCAATCTTACATTTTTTATCTCAAGAATACTTCACTCCGCTGCACCAACTTTCACAGTGTTTACTTCTTAACTCCAGTAAATTAAAGATGTTTAAAGAAAGAAATTGTCAAACGCTAATAAGATGATCTCAACAAAAATCTTGTATCAACTTTATCTTTCTGGTCATGTAAGAACTGACCAAGTGAATTACTTTCACAATCGCCCTTGGCTCAGACGGAGGATATTCATTTGATATCAGATGGGTCTAAAAGTAAAACTCGGCATGACTTGCAGAAAAACTGTAACTGTAAATGAAGGAGTTTTGGGGAACGTTGTTGCTCTCTTCCCTGCTTGTTATGTATTGTGCAAAAAAGATACTGATACACATTCATTTCATTCCAGCTACATTATTTAATCTTTCATAAATCATGTATCCTGCGCATCTTGAAAAGGCAGAATGTTATGCCTCCAGTGTGTGTGTGGGTTCTCTCAGCATAAAGATAGCTTTATGGAGTTATGATTGGAGTGCATCGTGACACAACAACACAGTCCTTATCATAGCTACAACAGCTGGCCTGTGCTGCTTTTCGTTATGGTTTTCCAACTCACCTTCATAGTGGTGCAGATTTTCCTGCAGGTGTAGATTCATTTGTTCACACGTAGACGCACAGACAGGCCACCAATGGGCAATCTCAAACTCACACACACAAACATACACACACACACACTTCCTTTCATTCTTCGCATCCTGCAGCTCAAAGGCATCGCACAGGTTTGTCAAATTCTAGAGTTTCGGATATTTATGAAATCCACTCTATCTGCAATCAGTCAGAGCACCCCAGGGTGACATTGTGGGTTATTTGAGAACCATGCGCGTCTTTCCTGTGTGTGTGTTTGTTGTGTGTGTTTGTGTGTGGGCATAAGTGTGAATGCACTTGCAAATGCATTAATCCACACTTTTCTGTGTACACTATGTGCATGTGTGTGGCAATTAATGGATTAATTTCTCCTGTGTGTGTGTGTGTGTGTGTGTGTATGTGTGTGCGCGCATACACTCACAAGTCATCTCAAAGGTTACGGGGAAACAATTTTGCAAGTAAGAACCTTACACCCAGCTTGGGATCCGTCCCCCTCCAAAACTCAAGTTGCTGATGCAGCATCGTGACTTATCTGGGATACATCTGCAATGCTCTAAAACATTTATGAAACACAACAAACTTGTATGAGATTACACCAACCTGCTTGACTAATTACATTTTGTTGCCTCTATCTAAATGGGGGGCACAGGGGTTGCGGGTGATAGCGTAACTTTTTCAGATTATAGTCTGATAAATACATGGGCGCATACTCATTTATCTCTCTTTGTTTTTGTAACACAAAACCTTCCTGGTTTATCAAAAGCTTTTTCTGAACGGTTCTTGCTTGCTTTCACCAGTCCAGGACAAGCCAGAGATGGCAGCGGTGCCCTTGGCCTTGGAGAACCGCAACTGTGTGCTGATCCGCAGGGACCTGGTGGCTCTGCCTGCAAGCCTCATCAGCCAGATAGGCTACCGCTGCCACCCTAAGCTCTACTCTGAGGGGGACCCTGGGGAGAAGCTGGAATTGGTAGCTGGTAGGCAGACGCAAACCAAAACATGCATCCACTCACACACATTCGCTTTCTCACATTTTATCACTTGCACACACACGCAGAACAACTTTGGAAAGTATCCATACCTCTGCGGTTCTGTGTATATGAAATTCTGATATAGATTAAATTAATGTAACTGATTGAATTAATTTAAACTACTAAATCCAGGAGTCTAGAGAATTCCACAATTATAAAATTGAAAGCCTTAAAAATCTAATCTTTTCCTAGCGCTGGCCGTACACCCTAAATCAGTAACCAGGCAGGGACTAACCCACTACCCAGTGACCCATACTAATATCAATTTTAGAGAAAACAAGTTTTAACCTATGTTTGATCCATATGAGGCTCCTGTCACAGGTTCAAGTTCAAGACATATGCTCAGTAAAACCACTTTCATAGTAAAATTCTTGTTCCTTATCTCACTGCAACAATACTCATATGACATGTAAAAGAAATGAAAAGAGACACTAATACCTGATACAATGCAGAAGGTAAAATATGGAGAAAATGTAATGTATGTAGTCTGATCTAACTTAATATCTGGACATCACTGGGGCTTGAGCCTACAACTGTAGTGCTGAAGTATATAATTAAGACATTATAGTTAAATTGTGTTTAGATGTTAATTACTTACTAATTAAATCTTTCAGTCTGACCCACGTTCAGTGAGGTTCTGAGTGGCAGCCACACTGGTTTCAACCCAAGTCACTGTGGTGATCTGAAGGGGCCAGAACAAAGCTGCAGTATCTCTGCAGCGATTGAAGACCGTGACAGAAGGACAACCATCTCTGCAGTGCTCATCAATCAGGCCTTTATGGTAGAGTGACTAGACAGAAGTCACTCTGGAGTAAAAAGCATATGACAGCCTGCCGGGAGTTTGCCAAATGGCCCTTACAGGGCACTGAGAGCATGAGGAAAGAGATTTTTTGGTATGATGAGACAAACCGATTCACCTCTTTGGTCTGACTGCCAGATATCGCTCTTGGCAGTCAGACCAGAGATTTTCAAAGCGACCAGGTACCACTCAACATAAACCCAATTTCACTCCTACACTGGAGCATGACAAAAAGTTTAATCAATCTACGAGTGAATCTTTTCAGACAAAAGAACGAGAGTCCGAATTATGCCCCGTTTTAGAGAAACAGCGATGGCTCATGCAGACGGAAGTTGTAGTCAGTCATCAATCAAAAAAAAAAACTTACTGGTACAAGAGAAGTTACCACATGCTCAGATTCAATCAGATCGTAATGTAACTGAATTAAAAGCAGACTGGAACACAGTGGAAATGTGTAATTCAGTTCTGTAGTCTGCATGTCAGATACAAAATCAATACATGACTATGAAAGAAATGGCTTCAAAAGAAAGCAAAACCAAGGGTTTTTTGGGGTTTTTCATGGCCTTCAACTTCAGTTCATCGCCCAAATTCGGATTTCTACTTTGGGCAGATGAAGTTGTGGCCAAATCCATTAAAGATCTCCTTGAACATGAATTTCAAACATCACAAATTGCCAAAAAGAGGAAGGGCAAACCCCACTCGAGTCTTCAAAGACAGGATGTAGATTGTAAAATGAGTGGTTTTCTCAGCAAATCCCCCTTTTCTTTTATACCCCACCAGGTACGCAGGTGTTCATGACTCGAGGCCAGCTGATGAACTGTCATCTGTGTGCTGGAATCAAACACAAAGTCTTGCTCCGCCGCCTGCTAGCCACCTTCTTTGATAGGTGAGTGTAAAGACACGCACAACCAAGCACAACAGTTTTGGATTCGTCTTTAAGGGCCCACTGTAAGATCTGAGTTCTCTGTATGACTCCAACACTACCGCTGTTGTCACAAACCAACTTTCACACTCCATCTGTGGCCATGTTGTGCAATGCGGTTGGTTGTGTGTTCCCATGTTTGTCTACTGTATGTGCTCATTGCTGACTCTGCCCCCTGGTGTTGGCTCTGTGTCCCTGCAGAAACACTTTAGCCAATAGCTGTGGGACAGGTATCCGCTCCTCAACTAGTGACCCCAGTAGGAAACCCCTGGACAGCAGGGTCCTCAACGCTGTCAAACGTAGGTTTACTGTCCAAATCATCTAATACCTGTGGTTTAATGTTTGAAAGAGCACAATTTGTCTACATGGAGTTTGTTGTTTTTTTCTCTTTTTCAGTCTACTGTCAAAATTTCAACCCTAACTTCAAGGAAAGTGAAATGAATGTGATTGCTGCTGACATGTGCACAAATGCCAGGCGTGTCCGCAAGCGATGGTTGCCCAAGATCAAGTCCATGCTGCCCGACGGCATGGAGGTGTACCGTGCAGGAATGGGCATGGGTGCTGCTGTGGGTCTGGGCCTGGCTCTGGGTGCCCCTCAACCAGGCGTGCCCCTCCCCTTCGAGGCTGACTTCAAGACCCTTGAGCACAGGTTGTATCCAGACCGCAAGGACCCTCTAAGGACTCACCCACCGCTGACGGAGGGCAGCCCCGGCTCTGGGGCGGCCGGAGCGGAGGCTGAAGGTGACGGTGAAGGAGCGGTCCAGGAGGAACAGGAGGAGGATGAGGATGAAGCCGGGTTAGAGGGTGTAGACGGATCGCTGGGGGCGCCAACTTTGATCCCGGGAGCTGAGGCGGGCAACTGTAGTGACACACCGCCTGAGCAGGAAGCAGAAAGTTTTGGACAAGGTCTGAGGGTGAACGGACAGTGAATGTCCCCCGGGCTGCCTCTAACATTGTGAAACCTGTTTAACGCCGCATTTTCTTTTGCTTGCTCTCTTACTCTAACATCTCGTCCACCACTCTTTCTTCTCCTCCGTGCTTCCTCAACGGGAATTATTCAGCACAAAAAACGCTGTGCTCGTAGGTCCTACTATACAGGAATTTTGTCACACATGCATGCGCACACGTGTGCTTGTGTACACGCGTACTTACCGATAGTGGAAGTAGAACACTGATAATAGAAGTAGACACAGGCATGGCATTAGCACACTGAGAAAACCAACTCTCTCTGCTCCACCCTTTTCTTCGTATATTCTGTATTTACTCAGTATTTCGGCACCCGCAGCAGTAATACAAAGGCCTGATAACAGAACAAATGGCTGTAATGATTCATCATTTCAGTGCAATACAAAATCAGCTGCTTTGCTGGTGGTTTATGAAGTGTGCTTTAATGGTTTGTAAAACGATTCCGTTTTCTTGGAGAGCTTCATCTGAGAATAACCCACGTAACCTTGGGAAAAACAGATCAGAGATCACAGCTCGCTTACAGAGCCGCTTCATTTCGTGGTGTTTGACCACTTTTCATCGTATAGTTGTATTATAAACATGTATGAATATGTATACAAAGACTGTATTATAATTAAAGGTCAAGTAATGTGTTAGCACCATTAAACAGAACAGTTTTGGTTTCTATTAAAACAGCAGGTCATTTTCACGGTAATGATGAGGAAAGGTTTTTTTTTCTTTAAAACGTTCTGCACAGTCTAGCAAATAACCCATCACATGGAGTTGTTTTTTCACGCATATTTGCCCGTGACATATTGGATTAGATTGTCAATGTGATGCCTGTGTCTGCTCGAGACCGCCCCGCCCCACCAAACACACACGCATACAGATACACTCACACATGTGCGCGCATTACGATACTAGCCTTTAATATCAGCATTGATGCATTAAAAAACACACTCACCCTAAAGAGAAGAAAAAAAAATGTGACAATGCTTTTTAACTTTGAAAAATCATTTTAAATTACATTACTCTGTCTTGGAGATACAGAAAGAGAGACATGAACAACAACATGCACTAAAATCCAAGCTTGCATGCATGAATAAACAATGGATACAGAGAATAATTCAAAACAACGACAAAGCCACAAACCTGCATCGAAATAAGAAAACAGCTACTGTTGCCTCGAGATACGCCAATAATACGCAAAAGGACTTTTTTTCCACTCCTCACTGGGATCTGACCTCAGTCTGACACATGTTAGAACTGACCTGGGCGACACCCAGGATTGACTGTGTCGACACAGGGTCAATGGGATTTTGTTTTTTTGTTTTTTAACTACGGAGCGTGCTGCCACCGTGAATAGAGGAGACTGAATATACGGAGTAGTAAGAGGAAGTGCACTACACTGAGTGGTAGAAGGAAAAATGCCAGAGAGAAGCACTGTTTCACCTTGATGTTGTGGTGTGATTGGCACCGAGACTACATAGTCCTGCTTCCATCCTGTTTTTTTTTTTTTCTGGGGGGGTTTTGGGGGGTAAATTATTGAATAAAACCTATAAGAGCAATTTCTGCTGGCTTATTGCATTTGCACTCAAAAAAAAAAAAAGGTTAAAGCGTGGGAAACTAAGGAGTTTGGTAAAATGTGACTGTACTAAAAGACTGAACATTTTCTCCACTTCACCCTGATTATTTATTTAATTAGGGAATTTTGGATTTGGAAGGAGAAAACTGGTCTGGTTCTGTATTTTAAGGAGGCAGACTGAGGCAATGAGTCGAACAGGGACTTTAACCTGTATCTGTTATGCTCATTTTCTTTTTTTTTTTTTTTTATTTGATATCTGTTTTCATGCTTTCTGCCATGCATTGAGACACAGTCCAAGCAGCCTTCTTTTCGTTATTGTGTGCATTGACTTTGAGAGATACACTGTTGTATGTTTTCTTCTGTTATTCAGATTTTTCCTGATTGAAGCACATTTAATCCCCAAATCAAACTGTCAAATTTAGTGAATGAATAAACCCCAAAGTTATTTCCAGCCGCCAACATTTTAGTGAAATGGTTGATAAATAAGATTAATCCAACTTATTTCCTGCCACAGAAATTGACAGCAGAAGCTAAAAAAAAAACCAAAAAAGCAAAGCACAAAAGTCTAATATATGCCCCCGATGTATTTGATCTGTCTGTTTATGCTTCGATGCTGCGCCACCTGAAAGGTCGGGCCAGATTATTCTCTGTCTTTGTTCGACTTATCTTGTTTCGGGTTCTTTAGGGGGAAACTTTAAAATGGCCCTGCACAAGAAACACAGGGTTATAATTGCACTAGGTAATAATAAAGACGTTTACAGTATCTTTTTTTTTTCTCCTTTTTTGGAAGAAATGTGATCTGCCATAAATGAAACAGGACCGTGACAGAATGGCTGAGATGATGAATGAATGTAAACTGTAGCACTGCTTTGGAGAGGGGTCCAAGCCTTCATTGAATATGGTCAAATACTCAATATCTTTTTTTTTTTTTGTATACGACTCACTTTTTGCCTCAACTGTATCCTCTTAAAAATGGGCCATAATATAATATAATTTGACTGTGAGGCTGGGTGATGTTCTAACCTAAAGCTTTTGTAATTTGTGATTTTTAAAGCTGATGTGAACAGGTCTTCCAATGTGGTGAACACCGAAAACTGAGCGAGGTTCTCGTACAGGTTTTTATTACTCTATTGTTTTTTTGTACTTTTATCCCAACAACCTCCTAATTATTTTTTTTTTATATTTTGACAGTTATGTATGTCTCTAATGTTCAAATGACATATATATGTTCACAAAACTGTATAGCTATACTTCAAGAATTAGCAAATAATTTCTTTATCTTTTTTTTTTCTTAATTTATTAAGCTTCAGTTCCTAAAGTTGCTCTTGTAAAAGAAAAATAAATAAATAAAGATATTCAGTTGTTTATTGAAACCACTACCTTAATTACTGGACTTTTGCAAGGATGATCTGGACTTTTGTCAACGGTAACAGTCTTCCTAAAATGTACACATTAAAAATAATGGAATTAAACCAAATCTTTTACTTTAGATTGCTGCCACCGGAAAAAATTTAAACCAATGTACTCCACTGTTAGACTGTGAAGTAAGTATAACTTGTACGTTTCATTCTATCTTTCTTTCTTTGTATTTTCATGCACAATAAATGCTTTTGATTTTATTATGACCTGTTTTTGAACAGGCAAGGTTTTGCATGGCCACTACGTTAACGCTGAGGAATTTGATATGAACTCCCAATTTAAAGCAAAGCAGTAAATGGCATCAGGGTGGGAAACAGTGACATACTCTACTGTAGTGATGGAGGGGTGTGGAGCAGTGCCTTAGGCCGTGACTGTGTGGGTGTGGATGTTGTGATGTGGACCTTTACGTCCAGAGACAAACAAGACAAAGTAACTGTATGGGAAGAATGCAGACCTTGACAAATTTGTTCCCTCATTTAAGTTAAAATTTGCTGAAAATTGGCCTCCAACATCCTTCCAGAATAACATATGTCATGCATTATTCACTTATCCACTCTTACTTTTTGCCATCATCTGGTTCTTTAAGGACCCGCCCAATTAAGTTGAACTGAGATGACAGATTTTCTGCTCTTAGATGCATCCAACAGCTAATCACGAACATCCTGCGTCCCCTGGAGTGACTCACTCACTCTGTTTATATGATTGACACTAAACGGTATAGAAAGAACATGCGATATCTACTGTAATCAAAACTGTCCTGTCTCGTATTCACATTTAATGCGAGGTCCTCCTTACATAACAACCACACACGCATAGACATTTAACATTTATTTCCCTCGATGCAGTCAGCTCGTTCACTGCTAGTCTGCCTTACTGCAAAATATGTTTGACTCTGTCCTGGCCAAAAGAAAAAATTCAACATATTTAGGGAAGAAAATCTTGCTTTTCTTTTGCTATGGGTGTTTTTTCTTTCTTTTCTTTTTTTCTTGTGCGGGGTGACTTTGAACGCAGACGATGTTGCACTATAAACTGGGAAATTCTCAGAGAATGTCATGGCAAACCCGTGGGAGGATGAGCTCTGTTTGAAGGTTGCTGCAAGGAAAAAGTCCCGTAAAATGCATGTAATGTGTTTTACATATACCTTTGATTGAAACCAGTGTCTCCTTCACAGCAAACTCTGTAGTTAAAAATTGTCTTCTTTTCTTTTTCTTTTTTTTTTATTTTGTGACTGAAATGTGTTGTTTGCAATATGTGCCCTTCACCTGGATGATCACTGAAAATGACTAAACAAGACACAGGATGGGATTGTCAGCTGAAAAGAACTTATTTTCATGAACATTTCTTTGCAAAATAAATTGTTACTTACTTTCTAAAGACCTTACATACTGCTCTGTTCGTCCCCCATTACTGTCACACTAATGGGCACGGTATTTTTAGCTCCACTGAGTGGTCTATCCTGAAAACAATACATTTATATGCAAAGAGACACTTGTATCATAAAATGCATGCCATTCAGACACTCACTCTAACCCAATGAAACCTCTGATCTTTATGCACCATGTATTTTATGCTGAATAACTGTTGTCACTGTTAGCAATCAAAGACTGTGGAGTCTTGCAATGAGAAGGGTTGTATTTTTATCACACACCCTCGCCTTCTATTGAATGTTTGCGTAAACTTTAATCTATTCTAATGATGACAGCAAAGTAGTGGTAAAGAGAGGAATACGTTTGACTAACTACCCAGTTGAGTGTGCATTTTCAACCTTCAGCAGACTCAGAAGAAAATGCACTAAAAGTTTATATGTGTGTGTGTATGTGTCCTTGAACATAATGCCAGCACTTTAGAACTACTTAGAAAAACAAAAGACGGGAGGAAGGAGTGACTGAGGGCTAGGCAAATGAGGGGAAAACGCAACTTTTAAAGCCATGTGTTCAGAGCGCTGACAATCAGGATAGGGATGAGCCCCAAAGTGCATTATGGGAGATCTGACATGACTTGCTATGCTCTTGCTGTTCGCTTTGTCTTTCTCCGGCTTGCTTTGGTCTGTGCTAGCTTACTTTCCAGAGTGGAGGGCCATGGTGATGTTAACGCCAGCCTTCTTGGTTATAAGTGTGTGTCTCTGCAACAAGGACTGACTGATATTTGACTGATAACCTTGGTGCTTCGTGAACAGGGCCGCGCCATGTTGACATGGACCATATCTATAATGCTCTGGTATGCTCTAAGTCCGGGCTTATTGGTAACCTCTCAGTGGACAACAGTTCATAAGACAAAAGAGGAACTTATCATGCAACCCTACACTTTGATCATGGTTCTTCACTATCAACAGGGCTTGGACCAGGCAACCTGGGATGGGACAATTTCAGTGTTGATACTGCTTTATGTTTCAAATGAAAAATGTTAAAATGTTTATGCGCCTTCTGACTCAAGCATCAATAATATATACAACAGAAATGCAAGTTGCCACTTTTGATGTTGCATAAGAATCTACCTTTCATTCCCATCATGGTATTTGCCATCACCAGTTTCAGTTGTGTAGTCCAAGAGTACCTGATTTCTTTAAATGCAATACAGAAAAATCTGCTTTCTAATAAAAGTCCTTACTTCACCATACACTGCCCTCCTCTTTCTTTTGTCTCTGTTTTTGTGTGATTAAGTTATTTCCTTTAATTCCCCAACAGAATAGCTTCCTTTCAGAGATTTTCCCCCATGCTGAACTTCCAAACCACTCATTATAGAAAGGATTTAGCAAGTTTTGTGGTATTGCACGGCAACACAGCTTTCCAAAATGTAGGTGGGGAGTTGTCAACAGAACCTGTTGTAGTGTTAAACACTAAAATAAAGTTGGAGTTTTTCTTCTCTGAATCTAGAGTAAAGGACAGAAGGTGTTGGACACTGTACAAATTGCAAAGCGCTTTGAGGCAAACTGTGATTTGTGATATTGAGTTATACAGATAAACAGGACTTAACTTGATTATAGAAGCTGTAACTTTTAAATGAGTACACACACAAGCACATGTTTTTCCAGATATCCTACACAGCTGGGCCATGCCAAAATAACAGTCTCTGGAGACTAAATCTAACTTACTGCTTCTGTAAGATGTTCTGTAGAGTAGTCTCTGGAGAGTTGTGGTCATAGGGCTTTTTTGTTGTTCATTTTTGTTCTTTATTGTTAAACAAACACAATTTTTGTCTCGGATGAAAACTCATTGACACAGTACAAATAATAACACAAAACAAGTATTTTAACAGTGGGAAATGCATATATAGGTATTTTAATATGGCATATGCTGTTGTAGTTTTAACCACAGTAAACTGTTTATATTTTATGATGTTTTATAAAACACACTCCTAATTCGGGCAGGTCTCTGCAGATTGTGCTCTGGCATCGACTTTTCATCCTGGCTGCCATGACGTCATCTTGTACCGCAAAATTGCGCGGCGTGTGTTCAGCTCATCCTGACACACTAAATGTGTCTCACCAGAAAGTTGCATCGGATCCAGACGAGAAGGAGATAAACGAGAGCAACAGATCGCCTGGAGACGCAGCAGCTCCTGTACTTCAAAGATGAGCGACGATACAGACTCCCCCGCTGAGCGGGAGATGAAGGTAGGATGTGTTAGCATGTGGGAGCTAATGTTTGCTAGTTTCATTTCATCTTCAGTGGCTCTGGCTAGGCTAGCTGGTTAGCTAGCTGCTCCAGTTTAGTTTGTGTGTTTGGTTTATTAACCTAAAAGCACTTACAGAGTCATGGTAAAAGTTTGGACACAGTCAGAGACTTCTGTTTGACAAGAAAAAGCTGTCACAGCAACTTTTATCGCCATAGTTTGTAGCCTGTTACTTCTGCTAGCACTGTTGCTGTTAGCATATTATAATAACACAACATGTGCTCTATAGGAACCAATTGCTAACTTGACGTTAGGTGAATTAAGTTAATAGCAACTGTGTGCAAAGTTATGTGATCAAATACTCGTTCAGTACAGTTTAGTGTATGTGTATGTATCCTAGCATCAGTAGCTAATTTATCTTACGAGACTTGATTGGCAGACATGTTGAATTTTAACTTTCAATTTGAGGCTTTGCTCAACGGTGTTATTACACAAAGATCTGGTTACATTTAACTTGACTGTCTTGTTTGATAAAAGCCAACTGCTGCTTTGTATTTTACAGTTAAAGCGATTCCTGCTCGTGTTGTCAAGCATGTTTACAGTTTGTTTTTGTTGTTGTTTTTCTTTCTGGCCTGAGGGATGGTTTACTTTTAAGTTAGATGCATCCTGTCAGCTTCTGAAAAGTTTATTTCATCAAACAGATTTCTGTAACGTAACTTTTGCTGTGCTGAAGCACATTCATGACCAGTATTAACTAGAACGAAAAGACTTGAACATGTCACTCTCTAACCTTTCTAAACTGATTTCCAGTAAAACAAAACTGATTTTTAAAACGCTTCTTACTGTTTCTGGGTCTTGACTACTTTCTAAATTGTTGTCATGCTCACTGAATACACAGACAGATTAAATCATCAAAGTTTCCTCACTAATAACAGCCCATGGTTTTTAAAAGCAGCACCTTTTTTTATCTTGATTTGGGGTGTGTCATTAAACTGGTAAAACATATATTCAATCAATATTATTGTTATTATATCAATACTTTTACTACAACTACTACTACTAATAATAACAATAATAATGCATTCTTATTTTCTTTCCTTAGTATTTTAATACCTTATGATCACACTATATATACACACTATACACTATATTATCATACTATATTGTGTTTTTCATGTATGATCTTTGCTTGTTTATGAATTTATTTATTTTTGCACTTTATGTTGAAACACATTGAGTCTACGCTGTTGTATTAAGTTTTCTTTATAAAAATATCTCTCTCGGCATAAGGTTGAAAATACTGAACTGGTAAACATGTTTAACAGCTTTATCATGCTTTACCCTGAAGTAACAAACATTTTCTGTTTATTTATTTATTTATTTGAACAGGATTTTCAGTTTCGTCAGATGAAGAAAGCAAGAGTGTTTGAGCCCCCTGAAGACTTGCCGAAAGAAAGATCCAGTCTGCTCACCATCTCAAACAAGTTCGGTTTAACTTTTGTTGGACTCGAAAGGACGTTCAAAGTCTACAAAACTCAGGACATCCTGGCTGCTGACAAAGTCGATGGGAACTCAAATGAAATAGGTGCGGAAACGATCGTACGGATTTGGTTGTCATTTCCAGTCTTTTCTTTTCCTCACAATTCCCTTTGTTTTCCTCTTGGTTTTAGTGGAGGGGATAGCAGCGTTGGCGGAGGTGACCGGGGACCTGGTTCTGCACCACTTGGCTCTCAGTTGTGATGAACTTACTTTATCAGTATGTGGCACGTCTGAGGAGGCGGGTTTGTCACTTAAGTTCTATGATGTCCGCACCTTCATGAACAAGGTGAGTATGTTAGACTGTGTATTGAATATGCAGTACACCTTTTTTAGGTTATTCCAGTTTCATATATTTCTGTCTGTTTGTATTACAAACACAGAGAGAAACACATTTTTGTCAGTTGTGCTCTACTCTGAGCATACATGTTATTGCAGGTCTCTGAATCACCACAGTCCTCAAGTGACTAATTGACTGACTAAAATGAGCGATGACTACCAGGAAACTGATCTGATCTAACATTTCACTATGATTATACTCAGTGTGATTATATGTGACAAATCAACTGAACCTGTACTCAGAAATGTTTTAAACTATCATTGTTAATCAGAGCAGAGACTTATTTTAATTAAACTCTCCACATCTTACATTTTGGATAAGTCATTTGGGTTTTTTATTTTGGTATTTATAGAAATACAATTTGGAAATCTTTGCTGCAGATTGACATATTGAATATATAATTAACAACCAAGCTATTATAATGCCCAAATATGTAGTTATTAAAAGTCCATGTATCCAATTTAAGTCACTTTTAGAATTTGATCTATCCTGGGGTATTTTCATATTACATTTTGTCCTTTCCAGGCAAGACCACAGAAGTTACCTTTTGCTTCACTGCTACCAGCAGCAGCCCCTGGCACATTAGTGCAGGACCTGAAGTGGAATCCTGCTCATCCATCCATGTTGGCTGCCTGTCTGTCTGATGGCAGCATGCTGATTTTGGATGTCGCTGACACTGTCACAGTGACTGCCAGCCTTCCTGCTTCAAGTGGCATCACATGCAGTGAGTGAGACTCTGAGCATAATAATTCAGTTTCCCTTTACTGCATAGCGGCTCCGTGCCTCAGTTGTAGTTAATGTGCTTTGTTTCACACAGTTTGCTGGAGTCCAAAAGGAAAACAGGTCGCAGCAGGAAAAATGAACGCCACAGTCAGTCAGTATACACCAGTAAGTGAGCCTGATTCATCATTGTTAAAAATAAAATGTGTACTGCTCCCTGAGAGCTGCAGCATCCAATGACTGACATTGACAAGATGAATAACAGTTTCTTTTCTCTTGAAAAGGCTCTAGAGGAAAAGAAAGTCATCCCTTGTCCACACTTCTACACCTCTGACGAGCCTGTCAAAGGTAAGTCTGGCCCCAGATCTATGCAAATAAATTAGATCTATCTTAGACAATATGTTCTTCAAGTTTAGTTGTTGTTCACTTTCATTACTGTGTTAAATCCATCTGTGACTAACACCTCTCTTCCCTGTTGTCTCTCACAGTTCTGGATGTGCTGTGGCTGAGAACGTTTGTGTTTGCAGTAGTGTATGCTGCTGCAGACGGGTCCCTCGAGACCCCTCCTGACCTCGTGCTGATCTCTCTCCCTGTAAGTCTTAAATCCACCGTCCACTGAAATCACCTCATGACTTTTTTTTTCTCAGGTTGTACCTCTCTGTTCTACGATGCCACTCACCACCATGTTAGATGAATTTGACAATATGTTTCTTTACTAAATTAGCATCAACATTACCTCTTTGGTCAATGATATTTTCTCCAGGCTCTTATTGTAACTGAGATGCACCTCCTCATGTGTTGTTATTTGAGTAGGAAGCTTCATGTAACTGACACCAAGCCATCAAGTACAGAGTACAGTACTGAATGTCTGTGGGCAGCATTTTAATCCATATACTTCTCAGCAGATGTAAGAGTTTTCTTTTTTTTGGGTAAATGATAAATTAAGCAGATAAAATATGCTTCCACCACACAGAGGCTTCGCAATGTTAATGTATGGTAAGCAAATAAATGTGACAAAGTGTGATTTGTTTTTGTTTGTTCATAGAAGAAGGATGAGAAGGTGGAGACAAAGCATCTGAACTTTAATGACACGGTGTACGGCAGCTGCACCGAGCGACAGCACCACTACTTCCTTAGTCACGTAGAGGACTGGTAAGACTGATCACACTTTACAGGAATGGATGGTGTCGTAGACTCACAGAAATACTAATGCTGAACTGTTACGCTTGTTTCATTTCAACATCATGTTAAATTTGGATCATGTTTTGCTTTGTCTCATTGTTTATTTCATCCAGGGACCTTGTGTTTGCCGCATCAGCAGCTTCGATTGAAGTCAGCGTCATATCCAGACTAGACGACAAGGTACTTTAACATTAAGTGAAAAGCTGAAGGTGAAGCTTTATGAAATACTGTTTGGAATATAGATGCATGAATGAAAGGTGTCTCTTGATATTGTATCTCAGATAGTGTAAGTTATAAGATCTTTACAGTTTTGAAAGAAACACACAACGTTATGAGTGTTTTGAGGTGCTCCAAACTATGAAGTGGAGTTACATAACTGTTCTCCAAAGTTCTTCTCACTAAAAACACTTTCCTTTTAAATAATTTATGCTAGCAGAGTTTCCTCCATCTACACTTCACATACAGCTGGGCCGGCTTGTGGATGTACTCGAGCTTTAAAATCACTGTATGAGGTCTTCATAGCAAAAAACATAATATTACCTTTTTCCGTTTGCGTTGAATTAGACTTCATTTGATCAAATCTAGAACCAAATGGCCAAAGTTCTGATGCTCAGTGTTGTTTTACGTAAACACAGGTTTTTATTTTATTTAAGTTTAATTTATAGTTTGCTCAAATACTTACTGCGTGGTGTGAGGAAAATGCAGGTGTCGTTGGCGATTATGTTGACAGCGACAGATGGTTTTCCTTTCAGATCTGGGAGCTTTGGATCCTGGAGGATGCGAGCAGGGCTGAGCTTCCAGTGACAGAAACAAATGAAGACACTCTCCCACTTGGCTTAGCCATAGACTTTACCAGCCAGCAGGACATCCACATCAGTAAGTCACTTTGGCTTTCTACATGCTTTCTCTCTTCACCTGTCTGACCAGATTTACAAAGTGCAACTACACTTTAAGGTCATAAAAGCTGTTTTTAGCCCTTGAAAAAGATAAGCTATACTTTCAAGAAGGAATTTTGGAGATTTCCCTTTATAGCATCTTTTTAAGTGTTTGAGCAAAGGTTAAGTGGCTTTTCTTCACAGTTATGTTTTAATCAATGTTGTTGCGATGGGAGAATTCTTACTGATCTAACTTCTGCCGGAGCACGAGTAAAAAGTGGTCTTAGTGCTAATCTCAGTGGATAGTCACTGTGGTTCAGCTGAGTTATTTCTTAAGCCAAAAAAGACACAGTGACTAGTTTCTGAATTAGATTTTTAGGGCTTCAAAGCTTCTATGAGATTTATCGATGAATATTTGAAGCTGCGGGCAGGGGATGGGCAGTGAAGGAGGGAGGGGGTGGGAGGCGTCCTGGTAACAAATATCAGAAGAGTTGAATATTCAGCTCCAGCCCTGTAATATATCACAATATAAATGTTACAACAATATGACAGCCAAAAAAAATCTCTTCCAGTTGACATTAGCATTTATTTAGATGTCCTTTTTTTATTTTTTTACAGTGCTATTAATCATCGGTGGTGTTGCGTATGTGCTGTGACGCTCTTTGAACGCACAGGCTTTTTCAGAAAAAAAAAGTTAAATGGCAGTATAGATGCTGAGGAGAGAATTAAACCAGTTTGGGCAGGTTTGTACCATCTGCCAC
>JBAJHX010000035.1:13888303-13901607 GCA_037176925.1 Amniataba percoides | reverse complement strand
TGGCTGTTTTTAGCTTCAGCTCCAGCCTCTTAGAGTATAATTTAGTTTCAGTGATTCTTTTTTTCTGCAACATCACTTTGAGAGCCTTTCAGTTTGAGCACTTGAATCTCAAGTCAACACTTAGAGTGGTTAATTTTCTTATTTGCTGAATCTAGGGCTTTCCTCCTTTTCACCAAGCAAGCTTCTTGCATTTTAAATGCATAATAAACACTGCTGGTGTCAGCAAATGTGCTGTACCGCCCAAATTTAGGGTACATAAATTAAGTGAATCCATATCCACCCCTAAAATTATTCATTTCCCCCCCTCTGTTTTTTGATCATTAATAAAGCCTAAAGCTCCGCTGATGAAACATTGCAATGATACAGCATAAACAGTATGAGCTTTTTACACTTTTAGACAGTGTCGTGTTTGTCATACAGCTCCACAGTCGAACAAGACAGGCACTTGTGTCGATGTCATGTGTTTAATGTGCGTCTAATTAAACACTGCTGTATTTGTGAAACACAGATTTAGAGACTTCATCACATCTGCATCTGTATTTTAACAGGGATGCGGCTAAACTCCCAGTGTTTTTTTTTTCTGATTGGTCAAAGAGGATAAGTGTAGGAATCAGAGGCCATGTGCTCACTGAGCTTTTACATTAATTACATCCAAACATGCTCGATCGCTGATAATGCCAGAGTATTCTAGCCAACATGGGTACTGATCCGGATCCTGTTATAGTTATTTGTCTTCAGCTCAGTTAGAAAATGGTAGAAGGTGATTCACACTGAAAAGTTTTGGCAGCGAGAATAAATGTGCTCACTAAAATCTTACTGGCAAATAATGTATTATCTGATTTATAGTGACGCTGATCCCTTTTTTTTCTGTTTTCTGACATTAGTTTTGCTGGCTGAACAGCAATATTTTGAGGTCCACTGACCACTTAAGATGTGTTATAAATCACAACTAAAGGCTATATTAACTGGTAATAAATGATGTAGTAATGCCATTAATTATTAACATTAATAAGAACAGCTTTTGCATTTCCAACTTGTGAAAAATGCATTTAATTATTGGGATGTTTTACCTCTCTGGACCAAACTTAATTTATTAGTGATTTATTAACACTTATAGATCCACTTTATTACTCTTTATCAATGACTTTTTAACTATTATAACTGCACAAGTTATTAGTGTAGACAGTGAGTGAAAAAGTGACAAAACCAATTACAATTTATTGTTTGATAACCTACCTTTATTACAAAATAGATAAGAAATACCAGCCTTCAGCATTTTTAACAACCTGGCAACCCAAAATTTGCAGTGATTAATGGCTTGTAACTGATGTATATGGCAATAAAACTGTTAATAACAGCTATATAAAAAGGTGCAGCAAAGTGGAAAGAAAATTATTTTGGGGGGGGACTTCAGCTCAGTGCATTTGTGTGCGAGGGCAGCGGGGCTTGTTGTTGATATATGGAGGTGCTACTCATGGCACAGCGGCGTGGAATGACGAGACATGACAGTCAACTCCCGGGAATTTTGTTAAAGCAAAATGGCGTGAGAGGAGGAATGTTTCGCACCACTGCTATCAGTCAGGGAAGTGTTTTGATGTTTTTGACCTCAACACCCAGAGTTGCACAAAGATTAAAAAGGGAGGAGGCGACTCATGATATATAAACATATATCACTGCCTGGCACCATGTGGGACAATGCTGCAAAATCACACACTGGGGTTGTAAAGAATCATCAGTGTATACCGAGTTTCTAACAGTATCCGTTGAAATTTCTCAAAAGATTTTGCTTTATCTCCTTTTTTTCCCCACCTAATTTAGACCTGGCATCGTTCCACTAGATGTTCTCAACCTTTTGTAAATTGTATAATAGTGGAGAGAGAGAAATCTGAGTAACTGAAATGAAAGGGGACTCGGTCTTGTGTTTTATTCATGTGAGTGATGGTATTAATATTCACAGAGATTAATTATGGACAAGCCAGGCGCAGTGTCAGACGAGGTGTTCAGTTTAACTTCCGCCTAGGATTGTGTAAAGGATCGAGATGCTCTCCCTCAGGAGCTGCTTGTGACGCCTGGGTTTATTACTAAGCCTTGGCAGAGTGTGGGAGGTGTGGGATCCCACCACATCACATGCTGTAATTACACTGATGGCAATTAAAGTTGGTCCATAAGTACCCCAGTTTGTGGGATGTTCAGTGTTTAATGGCTATCATTACTTTAAATGGGAAATCAGGTTACGCTGTAAAGCAAGCAGTTTGGTGCCTTTATTCAAGGATTAGTCTGACGGTCCAGATGTGGTGATGTGCATGTTGTCTAAACACCAGCCTGTTACATAACCGTAGGCGCTGCAATGTGAGTGTCTGGCTTAAGCCTAACAGCCATTGATTTACTTTGCTGCAGCATTACATTTAAATAAAAGTTACATAATATTGTCTGCAGGGTGTCTGCAGGCCTTGAAAGGTCATAAAAAGCAAGAAAGAAAAGCCCTGAAAAAGTCTTAAATTGATAACTTAGATATATCCTAGATACCGCTGTAGGCACTGATGTTAGTTAGGAAATGTTTTTTGTGTGATTGCAGGTTGTACGCCTAATAACTCCAAGTGGGATTGTTGCGACAGTGGATTGTGTTCGTGGGAGGCTGTTTAATCCTCTTTGTGACATTTCTGTCAACCATCAGACTCATAGCGAGCGCCGTCACCACTGCTATCTCATAGTGGGCAAGTGACCTTTAATTGATTCATCCACCCATTTTCTGCCACTTCTCTGGGTCCTATTTGATTCATTATTTCATTACAGTAGTAATTATTGCTATACAATGCCAGCAAGTATTATAAACAGTATAATTCTAGGCTGTATCATCCCAACTACTTTTCCATCACACTGTGACTATTGCGATCATAAAACAGGCATTTAATTACATTTTATGGGGTATAACTTTGAAGCCTTAAATATCGATCGGTGAATCCTTCAAAAACCCTGTGACTGATACAGGGATGTCAAATGTTGTGACTGAGTGCTGATAGAGATCAGATGTTCAGCTCTCTGAAGGTTCTCGTTGTGTTGACTGAGAATCCAACCGGCCCAAATAGGATATGACATCCTCGAAAGGATCGTTACTGCAGACATACAATGTACAGGAGAGTGCCTTCAGAAAGTATTCATTTCTGTGCTGACCATACTGCATGAAGATGGGCGTACTTTCTCTCAGAAATAATCAGAAATATTAACACGTCACTTTCAACTTTAAATGTAAGGTAACATTTATTTGTTTATTTATCTACCTTTTTGCCATTTTTCTTTTTTTTCAACTAAGAATTGAATGATATTTTTCGTTAATTTAAACCATCTAATCATCATCAAATTCTACAGCAGAGTTCTGCATGCTGTCAGATTCTTGAAATACTGGAATCAGCCTAGACAATGACAGCTATATTTTTTAATTATACAATGTAAACTTCTCACAGGTTGCTAAAACCTCTGAATTTCCAGAAACATACTAGAAGTGTGACCTCAGTGTCCTCAGGTGTCCTGGTCCTGGTGTCCGTGAATTAGGAAACAAAGTTCTGCTCGGAAAAGTTACATAGAGGTCGATCCCGGCAGAGATGTAAGTCCTCTTAAACCAAAATAGCAGAGGCAGTAGATTTCTGTGGCTCGCTGGCTAACAAGCCCCATTATAGCCCACGAGATAACAAAGAAGGATAGAAAGCTGCTGCAACTTTAGCACTGGCACCGTGGGAGTATTAATAGTAACGTCTGGTGCCAAAGATACAGTGATTATTTGGTATTACAAATAGGGACAGGTGGATGTATGCAGGGAGACGCTGCGACATACTCACAGACTCTAAGCCAAGTAAATATAGCTGTGAATGTGCAGCTCGGGAATGTGACCAGGATAGCAGAGATAGAAGAGGCCTGGAAATGAGTCCAGCTGGACATACAGAAAATTCTGCCCGACTCAAACATGGCGTTTGTATAATCACTTGAAATCGCATCATTTTTTGAGAAGAGGCATGGGGGCCTCGAAGGATCTACAATTAAGGAAGCAATTGAATTCAAGTATTACATTATCAGCCTGTGTACCTTCTCCACTTCACTGCTATCCAAAGTTTCCATAGTTCTTACAACGAGTGGCTAAATCCCCAACTTGTCTTAAAAAGAATTTGTGAGTCAGTGTCCTCCGTATCTGCAGAGATTCTCTGAGCCTGTACAGAAAGGAGAAAATATCAGCTCCCTGCTCATGCTGTAGACGAGAGATTCATTATAAACCCTCACCTACGTGCTTAACGTGGTAATATTACGCACCAAGTGATGAGCTGAAAATGAAGGAACCCAGTAGAGCACTTTGCAATCCTTTGAGAACCCCTTAAAGAGTTATGATGGAGGTGCAGTGCAGAAGGGTTGGGAGAGAAAAAAAAAAAAACTCATCCACTATTATTGCTGCTCGGCATGGCTGTGCGCCCTCTTGCATTTCAATCACTTAATTCAGATTCATATGTTTTGATTCATTTGATCCAGTGAGGGTGTGTTGGTGGTATACAAAGAGTTCCCAAAGCCATTTTCTCCATTGTACCTCATCTTATATAATGTAGCTCTGATGCTCAGAATTTATGTCAATTATTCTTTTTGAATCTTTTATATCCCTGTGGAAGATAAGATTGTACTCATAAACTGCTCATTTCAGCAGTAGAATATATTAAAGTTTTTTTCTTACTGCCTTTGAAATCTCTCTGAAATGACCAAAACCAACAATGAATTGTCCTACAAGTATTGCCTGTTGTGTCAAAGTCTAATCTAGATTATTCTACAGTGCCAAAGGGTTCCATTGTTCTCCAAAACATTGTTAAAAATACATCACTGAGCCACAATCTTGCACTGGGTAACATGTCCCTTCATTTCGACGAACATGAGCACCGTAGTTTATTCTAAGTAAATCCCACATACTCTAAATACTCTAGAATGCCAAATGTGTATTAATCCGCAGCTGAAAATAGTCCCGAACGAATACAATACTCATTCCTGCGTGAGTAACGTTTTCTAAAAACTACAGTGAAATCACCAGAACTTGTTTTTTAAAGTTAAACATGCCACTTGAAGCATATGGAAGTCTCACAGTCTTGCGAGATGAATATGAAAGTGTTTTCACGGTCAATAAGGGACTGTGTTGTCGATCCAGAATCCTCCACATATTCAGAAACTTGCATTTAAAAAACTTGAACCATCTGCATCAAGTTTCTCTCAGATATGATTCAGATTTGCCTTTTAGTGGATTTGTCACTTAAATGTACGTATGTCAACATAATCCTTTACTGCGGGAGTCGAAGGGATTTCTACTATATTGTTTGTCTTTTAATCCTCTTTTTATTTCACCCCATTCTTTTACTCCACTATAAATCCGTTCTTGACCGTACCTTGTTTTACTGCTATAAGCCACTGCCACCAACCAGTGTAAGACTTGTATAGGGTAGTAACATCCTTTCCAATGCTTTAGAAACCTCTTGGCTGACAAAGGCATACAGTACATCATGTGCTCAGCCATGTACATGTAGCCTTGGGGGTTTGTGTGTATGTGCGCAGGCTTTCAAGATTTTTCAATTCAGCACTTAAGACTGCGTATCTTTGTCATGGCTCAGAGGGTATCTGGTTCTTTGATTTGTGTATAGTGAATGGACACAGAGCTCAACATGTTTGGAAAGGAAACCACCCTGAAGTGACAGCTGTGTCGATGAAACTAAGAGATTTATGCGGTACGATCAGTCATTAGGTGCTCCGGGTATTTACCAGACAGCTGAGGAGACTGACTGTTGGGTTTCTGTTAGAATATAAAGTTGACTATTGCTAAAAACATTGAACTTTTAAAGAGAAATATGATGGCTCTAATATTATAATCGGCAGCCAATGCCTTAAAAAATTACCTGAAAAAAAATAAGATTGCCTTTAAAATGACAATATCAACTTTCTGCTAGACATCGGTGAATGACCCTTCATTATATGAAGAAATATATAATTTTTAATTATACATATCTTGTATTTAGATATCATTTTGGAAAACGTGTATCTCCACATTGAAGGAAAAAGAACAAGAAAGACAGCTGATAATATTTGTACATTTTATTCATTCATGAAAAAGACCTTTTATATATATTTTATTTTCAGGGTTATCCCCCCCCACCCCACCCCCAAGTGTTGTGCATTTTCACAGTTTTAAATATTTGCCAGAACTGACCCTTTTTCAAGTATTGGTGTAAAAGTCAAAGCTGAACAAAAGAACACAAACTGCTTAAACTATTTCAGTGCTGTGTTTCCAGAAAACAACCCAAACAAAATGAGAAATGTACATTATCGCTCAAATCATCTTATGTGCTACATTTACGGTTTTATTTAAACCACAGGACTATTTTGATTTAATTTTTTAAGTTAGGAGAACAGCAAGATGGAGTGCTACTAACTTTTCTTTTTTTTCACGGGAGAAAACAAAAAGCAAAAGCCAGGAAATGAAGGCAGGTGGCCCTGAGCGTGAGGTTGGGATGTTTTATCGGTTTAAATAAAGGGATGATGATTCACGGATGCGTCACAGGGGGTTGAATAACGACATAAAAATTGGAAGCAAAGGTAGCAGCCCTCAGAAGAACTGTAATGGTGTGGGTTTAGGAGAGGAGGCTATCATTCTCTTGGCACAACCCTACAAGCATAAAACACGACAACAGAGAATCTTCCACATAGCTACATTTTGCATTTGTCATGTTTCTCCGGAAACATAAATTTGCTAAAAACGTTTAATGATCAAAACCACATGAAAACACACTATCATCAAGTGCCAAGAGGTGTTTTGAGTTCACGAGTCGCTAACAATGTCCTACTGCATAGTTTTGGCTTTGCCCAATTTTGGCACTTTTAGCCTTCCGTATGGCAAACAAGCATTGTTTGGTTTTCTTTTTCTGTGGCTTAGTTAAGGAAGCACAAAAAGCGTTGGTGAAGTTCTTCTGTTGTGTGAACATAAAATACACACTCTTAACATATCTTTACAACTGACACACACACAGAAGAGACAATTAGTGCCCTTTTCCTACAACACGGTGTGAAATGCTGCTGACGGTCTACAGGCACCCACTCAGCTGCCTCAGCACTTCAGTTTCTCTGTCATATTAAAACCTACTCACTCTCGATTACATACATCACTTCCTGTTTGCCAGTGAGCAGGTGTGTTTGGGCATATGGCTTTGTTGCATGTGCATGTGTACAGACGGTCCACGTGCAGAGCTGATAAATGAGTTCACACTGCCAATGTGACACTGCTGTGACAATCAGATACCACGCCAGGCCTGCTCTTTTCCCCCCGGGGTGTTTGTGTGTGTGTGCCTGCGTGTGTGTGTGTTTGTGAGGGCAAGCACTGTCCCTGTTTTATGACAAGGACGTTACCTACCCTGCACTGCGTGTTTGTGTGAGAGCGAGAGAGACAGAATCATGACTCGACAGCAGCAGAAGCACACCTCTGAAACTCCTCATCCGGGCTAAATCCACTCAAATGGGATTTAACACGCACGCACAAGTTGCGAGTGGGGACCGCTCTGCACTGCACGTCAAGGTTTAATTACTTGACGTGCAGTCCAGCTCGAGCACTGGCCGTATCGCCCATAGGTAGAGAGGCCCCGATACAAAAATGGCCACACACTACGTTAGGTGAAAGGTCACAGGGTTGATAACATGAGCCGAAATGCCGCCTTCACATCAAACCGCAAATTGAAATAACTTGTGGTTGACATCCAAGTTGTGCTTGTCAAATGTCAGCGTTTTATTTTAAGCCGGCTCTAATGTCTTAATGGATTCAATTTATTGTCACCTTCATATTCAACCCCCAAACCGACCCTCGACTGTCCGCACGTACATTTTTAGGACTATGACGACTCCCCTCGCGCCGACACTGTGACCCTGGTCTTTGCTATTTGACCTCGCTTAAACCTCACCCATGACTCCCGCCAGCCCTCGAGTCATACAGCGCGACTCGGCACAGTTCAGTCCATCTAGGGCATGCAAGTGTGTCACCGCAGATCTAATTATGACAGCAGTCCCCCAATAGCCTTTTCCCTCTCTGCTCCTTCTCCCTTTGCCACCCACGCCAAGCCGCCCAGCCTGGAGCAGAGGCCGCCGCACACGAGCCAAGCCGAGCTAGCGTAGACTTGGTTATGATGTGAACAAAGCATCAAGTGGAGATCATGAATTGATGTTTGTATATTAGATATTATTTGACATTTCCTGCATTAAATTTGCATGGTTAGCAGATTCCCCATTGAACGTAAGGATGCGATTCTACTGCGCTCTCATATTATTGGATACACAGGAGACCATTGCAGTCATGGTGGACATTTTGGGAAATGCTTGGTTTCTTGGCTAGAGACTTTTGTGACCACTCCCATATCTGCATGCTAAATATGAAGCTACATCCAAGGAACAGATAGATTAGCTGAACATAAATAGTTGAAACAGGCCCTGTAAAGCCACAATATTTCTATACAGGTACAGCAAATAAGATATAATGTGTTCATTTTAAATAGATTTACATTTTTCATAGAGGTTTGAGAGTGGTGTCTATTTTATCTCTCTTTGTAGAAATATCAGCCAAGTGAAAGTGCCACTGAGTTAAGTTTTCTAATCATAGAATTGGCAGAAGATCCTAAAAAATACAAAGACATGTAGCCTGAACCACGTTTGATGGATGAATGCTTTGTATTGTCAATAGTGAGGAGATGACGGTGCGCTGAAACAGCACCAGCTTACTGATCTTTGTGAAATGCACGAGCGGATAACACTTGATAAAACTTTGCATGTAAATTCTTTGGTTGGAGCCACAACAGAGTGAACTTGCAAGAGCCGGCCATTAACAGAAGAAAGTCGTGCCGAGCTCATTAACCGATTTTTAAAACGTATTTGTACATAAACAACTTTTTTTCTCGCGTTCTGGCTTCCTATCATAAGGAGATTAAAAAAAAAAAAAGCCCTGATGCCAAATCCAGCCTTTTCTCTCTGCTTTTAAAAGAGTCTGCGGCTGAAGCCCTTCTCAAAGATTAACAGTTAAACGGATGTCGTCTCATTTCACGCTGGCATTCAGCTGACCGGAGCTGTTTGTTTACGCGTGTGTGTCTTATATTGGTTGGCGATGAAGCGAAGGGAGACAAGCCCCACATTTCTGCTGCGAGAGCTACAACTGGCAAAGCAGAGAAGTGGGTCATCTATATGCCAACCGAGCAGTCGGGATCAAACTTGCATGCCTCCTGCTCTGCTTCTCAGCCTCGACAACGGATAAAAAAAAGAGAGAAGAGGGGAATACAAGCTGGGAAGAGGGAGGGGTGTGATGAGTGGGAGGAGGAATGCTGGTGTAGATGAAGATTGCAAAAATGTTGCAGAAATAAAAGGGATGTTATCGGTGTAAAGGATGGTGACAATAACGGATACAACATGAGATTGTCAGATGAGTGGTGGAACAGCACTGCGGATATCCTGCTGTTTTTATTCTCCAGTTATTGAGAGCTATTTACCCTGTGTGTGACTGTGTATTAATCAAAGTATTGATTATTTAGCGTGAGCCATGCCAACACTCTTGCTCGCTGTTGCAAGAAAGAGTGGGCCAGACAGGATGGATGAAAAAAGAGAAGGAAAGGAAGTGAGAACGGGGGCCCTGAGATAGAGCGATAAAGGAAAAACCTGTTTTCTGATGTCGAATGTTACGACTGCCTACAAACGGAACAAAGTGAATGAAATGAGGTTAGCTGAGGAGTGCTTTTCAGTGCTTTTTGCTCAAGCTGTTATTGCACGTTATTGTGTTGAGTGCTATTGACAAGGGTTGGCCATCAGCACGGAGTGCCCCTTCTGTTGCATAATGCACTTGAAACACAACTTGTTAGCGTGCTTGTTTGACTGTGTCTGTGCCGAATTTCTGGTTGTACTTGTCGAGACAATACAATTTGTAAATGCAACTGAACATAAAAAGCCAAGGCTTTATACCCCGTGTACCACGCCTTCTGCGGTATCGCTCCTGTCCTAAACCCACACACGCCAGCACCAACAGTTTGGAAGAGACGGGACAAATGAGCAAAATACTGCATTGCACTTTGTTTAAGGCTAAAAAGTTTGCGGTGGAAAGCGATGTAAACTTAAGGCAGCATGGATTGAATGTCTTGCATGTCGTTAAAAAAGTACTAAAATCTAGTATGTCACCCAGTTTGTCGTGTAAGGTACACGACAACAACAACAACAACAACAACAACAAACATAGTTAAATGCACTCTCCCAGCCCATAAATAAAAACACAACTGGTATTCATACTCAAAGTTTGTGCATAACCATGAATGTAGCCTGTGTACAAACATGGTCATGTAAATACTTAAATCCACCCACACTCACAAACCCCATAGCACTTGGCCCAAAACAGCCAAAATATAAAATTCAAATAAAAAAAAAAACAAAAACAAAAACAAAGAAATTATCCAGTTTTGTTGTTTTTTTCTTTTCATTTTTGCAATGATTTCATTTAGCACAGTGCGACCCGACCCAGTTTGAAGGTAGAATGGTTGCAGTTTGTTCGCTCCAGTTTTTTCAAAGTGTGTCCGAGCCCCCCCGCCTCAAATAACAGCTGGTCTTTTTCCTCAGAGCTGGTTTTGGTTTGTCTCTGCCTGTTTTTTTCCCCCTCCCGTCAGTTGTTTTGTCAAATGTGAGAGAGAACAATATTGAGGCAAGAGATAGAGGGAAGGGTTTAAAGCAGTGAGAGCTGGTGATGAGCAGGAACAACAATAGAAGAAGAAATACGAGATGATACTGTTAAGGTATCCAAGGCCAGTCTGGTCAGAGAAACAGGTCAGTATTTGGGTGGGATGACCACTATGGGGTCACCATTCTTTGGCCGCCACATCAGCACCTGGGCGTCATTGGCGTTGGGCTTGACCATGGCGTTAGGGGGGATGGGCTCATTCTTGCCCATAATCTGGGGCTGTTCCTGGGCCACGGGCTCGTTCAGAACAGCCCTTTGTCCCAGAGGCTTCTCCGGGTCCACTTGGATGTGAAGCCGCATCCTCCAGCGGATCGTCTGTAGGACGAGTGTTTCCGCGGTGACCTGGTTGATGGCCACCAGCCACGTCGTAAAGCTCTGGTCGCGGCGGATGCTGCTAAGCTGAGGCACGTTGCTCTCACTGACAGGCACACCCCAGGTCACGCTGGGGTAGAAATTGTCATTCATGCTAACAGTGAACTTGCTGTCCTTCTTTGTGGGGCCCACGACGGTGCAGGTCTCCGTGGTGTTGCCATACCACGGGTAGTTCACCCCGTCCGAGTCGCTGATTGCCTGGATCTTGCCATCACGCAGGTCGGGGAGCTCCCAACTCGACCTGGAAAGTTGAAAGGATAAAGAGATGAGGATTTACCAGAAAAACAGAGCTCACAGACATCAAGTGGTTGTTGAGATCAATGAATATTTGCAGTTTAGTTTTGTTGAGTTTTGGTGATTTGTAGGTTAAGGCAACATTTATTTTATTCATCGTTATTTCTACAGCTGAGTCTGACAGAGTGAGAAACACCAGCGAACAACAACAACCAAGACAGTTTTCATTCAAACCACTTCCTTTAGAGGTAAAACTGGAAGTGAGCATGTGTGAAATATGTGTGTAGTTGCACAGGAAAACAGTGAAACTGTACAGTGAGTCAAAGGCGAAACAGGAAGTTTATAACTGCCAGTTTGGGTCACAATTTTGTTTTCAATTTCTCTTCAAAATAAGTTATGTTTCTGTAGCCATCTGACTTCTTTTTTTTGTCACTTGTGGAAATTATGGCCATAAACTACAAAAAAAGACCCAAGCACTGAAACCAAACCAGAAGATTCCTTATGTAACAAGCTTTGTGGTCTAATCCCCTCTGTATAAATAGCTGGGAATTTGCATCTGAATATTATGACAAGTCTCCCTCTTGACATCACTGTATATCTAACAGCACATGACAGAAACAAGGAGATGACTCAAAGCCTCGCAGTGGGATCTTTCCGCCAATTTTCAAACTGCTGAGAAAAAATACAATACAACAATAAAATACAGTGGCACACCCGCAGTAGGCGACACTGAGCGGTTTAAATGATCTGATACCTCTGGTCTGTCCACCTATCGATTTTCCACCCGTGGCACGAAAAAGATTACCTTTCACTGTCTGAAGCCGAGGATCAGCAGGACAGAGAAGATCACCAGCCACATGACTTACTGCCTGCTTGGCCTGGCCTCACATTGTGATTTATGTATTCCCAGGGGGTGAGATTAGCATGCCGGGCATGATAATAGTTGCCCTTCTGTGTGTGAGTGTGAGAAATGTACTTGTGTGCTCATATGTACATCTCTGTTCTGCAAAATCACTTAATCCTCTCAAATGATGCCTTCAAAACTATTTGTTCTGTTGTGAACTCCGACAGCTCCGATACTCAAAATATTTCGACAGTGAATAGTCTGCATTAGATTCTCAGTGGAAAGCTTCATTTATTTGTTATTTATTAGCACATATACATCTCTGGCTTTTTAACTGTACAAAGAATCTGGCCTCTCAAGCTCATGCGCAACTGGACTTTATATTAAAATGTTATCATTTACTATTTCCATAGTGTTTCCTTTCATTAGGTGGCACTTCCATCCATCAAAAGTAGCACACTACACTGACTAAATGCTGGATTGTTTGACAGTTGAACTGGAACCTATATTTCTGTAAAATTGTTCCTGTGAAAGAGTATTTAATAGCCTATATCAAAGGCAAGAACATGCGGTATCTGCAAATGTCATTGGCGCAAGCTTGGCAAGCAAAAGCAAGAGCTGACTGCACGCAGGTACAATATGGGGTCATCTACCCACTGAGGAAGTCTGATCATGAGTGGAGAAAGCGTGGCCTGGATATGTATCACTTCCTGTTTGTGTCTTCACTGCCTGAGTTGTCACAGCCAAATGGTCATCAGTAAGCGGTGTGAGAGTTTGTGACAGAGCCGCAGGGATGTTAAAAATGATTCAGTCGAAAGAAAGACACAACTACCACGCTGCCTTGCATTGTGACTGCTGAGCATGACAGACATTGTAAATGTTGTATGAACCCTGTTGTATGAACCCTGGCATAGTGACTCCCAACCACAGGTACTTTACTTACCCTCAGAGGGTAATAATGTATTTGCCAACATGTACTTGAAAAGATAGTGGGGTATGTAAAACTAAACAGTTAGCTAACATAAATGGATGATTGGCTGAATTAGTTAGCTAAAAGCAATGAACACATTTTGGTACAGAGATCAAATTAATGGATAA
>JBAJHX010000035.1:13872872-13888203 GCA_037176925.1 Amniataba percoides | reverse complement strand
ATAAATGGATGATTGGCTGAATTAGTTAGCTAAAAGCAATGAACACATTTTGGTACAGAGATCAAATTAATGGATAATTTGTAATAATCTGTGGATTTAATTAGCTTTACCTGAAATAGTATGGAGATAGCTAAAAGTGCTGGTGACATTGATGAACATGAGGTCATTTTGCTGAGGCTGAAAAAGGTTGTGAAACACAGCTGAAGTGCATGGTTGCAATTTCCTGTTCACATATTACTTTAAACCTCCAGTGGCTATACACCGCTATAAGCTTTACACTTCAAAAATGAAATTCACCAATTCACTTCCACATTTTATAAAGTATAAGAATCCTTTACAGTACTAAAGGCATCCAAAAGAAATCATCACAAAACATTGTGAAGATTGCATAAACGCCTAAAGGCAGAGAATTTTTTTTTTTTTTTGACAAAAGTCTAACTGGAAGTTGATCTCAGAGGAAGTGACTGGAGATACGTTAAAGTGTTCAAAGCTTTAAGTGTGACGAGAACATTGGGATTATTTGAAGTCTGCAAAACAGCTTCACTGAGAATTCAAGTGTCTACTGAGTAATAAGGAAATGCATCTTATTTCCTGTTTCTGCAACTTTGCCGCCACATTCATTTGCATGTTAGAAGCAAGCAATTTGGAGTATCACATTTCTGACTGAGACACAATGGAGGCATCCAAGAGATGCTTTCTGTCACAGATGGTGAAGATTGGATCAACCTTGCAGGAGTGGAAGCACATATACATATGGTTCCAAGGCAATTAATTAACCAATTACAAGATATTTAACTCACCACCTGTATATGTGTGACTACCACACTGCTCCACCAGAAATATTGTTTAATTTTCATTTTAATGATCATAAAACTTTTACAGTTGAAGATAAATATTAATTTCTTTTTTGTTTCACTTCTGCACATTTCCCATTTTAGCGCCTTTACATTTTTAGGGCGACACGAGAAGCTTCATGTAAGCTTCATGTGTGACTATAAATACACCCACACTGCTCGAACGTGCAGAACTGTACCTCAGTAAAGCCTCATTGTAAAAGACAGGGACAGCGAACGGTGGGAGAGATGACGAATGTGTCCAGAATCCCGAGCACACCATCCGAAGCCAGCGGAGGAATCATCCTCATTACCATCCTCAGCTGTTCCCTCCGATTACAGCACGCTGATTTTTTATTGCCATCAAAGGGACTACTTAGTATGAGAATGTCAGCAGTGAGAGTGGACTCATCTCTTGCATCCTAACTTGACTTTAAAAAAAAAAAAAAAGATCAGGAATAGGTGGCCTTGCTGGAATCATGAAATTTTTAATATTAGAACATGACGATATAGGAGGTAAAGTTTCTGAGAAGGGTGTAAGAAATCATGTAAACGCTGCACGAAAAGGGGATCTGCCTCTGCAAACGCTGCTGCAAAGGTGGGTGGGTGCATTCCAACACCCCTATATATAGTCCTATATGTATCTGTTACATCCATGTTGGTCGGATCCAGCTTGTGATCCTCTTTGTTGATGTTGTTTGTCTGTTTTTATCAAATGCTGACTTGATTTTTGAGAATCTTATTCCTTGATTTTATTGGGGGGGGGGGGTTAGCCACTTTATTGGCACAGATAATTTCCCATCTGCAGAGCTGCTGTTATATGTGAATGTGCTGATTGTCATTTATCTCTGAAGGCTGACCAGTGCTGCTCAGTGACATTCGCCTTCATACAACCCACTTTTGTGCCAGCGTTGCTCATTCCAGAATTAACTTACTTTTCAGCCGAGTGTTCGCACTGCTCTGCATCCCATTGGTTAGTTGTTAGTGTAATCTCTGAATGAATCTTTAATAGCTTTAAAAATGGGAGATATAAACCATAACACTGATTATCTCTTCATTCCTCTAAAGCGAGCCCAATAAAGCACAGCACGCCAGGAATCAGTAACTCCAGTTTTAAGTTTTGGGCTTCAAAATAGGGAGCTTGTCTGCTTTTTGTCTTTAGTATGTTTCAAAATTGGTCCTTTTAAAAATGTCTCTGTGTTCCTTTGTGCGAACAGCACATCTACAACTTTAAAAAAAAAAAAAAAAAAAGCTTGACAAAAGAGCACGACAATTTAAACTTCAGAGTAAATATTCACAAAACAAAAGCGCAGCCTGGATGAAAAGAGGCAATTACTGTAAACAGAAAGTCAGTCTACAAGAGGCATTGAGCATACTGGACTTTTAGAGAGTAACTGAGGGCTTTCTCACACACACACACATACATGCAGAGCCCTGCTGGGGTGGGGGTGTTGTCCCTAATCTTGGACGTGCAGCAGTCAAACATCCTGAGCTGCGCTGCCTACAGATAAAGCACATTCTGGGTAAATGTCAGCTTGTGGTTGCCCACTACAGGATACAAGATGAAGTCTACTTGTCCTCCATTTGTACCAATATCTCCCAACCTCACATATGAACAAACACAAACACGCACAGATAAAACCCACAAAAAAAAGAGACGAAGAATGAGAGAGCGACCTGTTGACGATCACTCTGTCATGAGCATATTTTTCTCACAGCTGCATTTGCTCGCATTTGTCTCGTTTTTAACCGCCGGTGCAGAATAACCGTGTATTGACGAGTGGAGAGATCCGAAAGGTCACAGCAATTATTTTCCATCACACCGTCCAACTCTCATATCTCTGAGGTTTTCAAGCACTTTGTAGCCTGCAGGCATGCGTCCACAAGCCCACATACTGTAGATAGGTGAGCCACTGATTGAATGTTAGTAAGTGTATTTAAAGACAAGTCCCTTTATTCCACTCTCTTCCTCATTGTCTTGTGAACAGACGTGTAATATTTTGATTGACGTATCCCAAAACCGAGATGCAGCAGCAGGCAAGTTTCACTACCTTTTTTTCCCCCACAGAAGAATAATTTTAGAGATTATTCGTGATTCAAAAACAGGAACAGCCAAACTCTTTCGCAACCCGGCCCATGAAAGTCGACTGAAACGAAGGTTCTCTTTCGGTGACTGGCACCGCCTCTTTCTGTCACTCCTCTCTGTCCAGTTTGTTGGCCTTTACTTAATCAATCAATCAATCAATCTATCTATCTATCTATCTATAATGTAGATTACAATGTATAATCTATAATGTAGGTCTATTCTGGGTGACAACACTTCTCATAGTGTCTCCTTAAGTGATCTTTTTTTTTCAGTCAGAGATGGATGGCACAAACAAAACATGTTGAAAGTAAGTAGAGTTTAAACCATTAATCTCAAGAGAAATTGAACTGCATTTCAATTGCTGATCAATCGTCTCAGGATTTTTTTCAAGCAATATTAGTCACAAAGTGCTACACATACACAGATGCAGCTTCCCAAAAATCAGGACTTTTGGACTTTTTTGTATTTCAAAGAACAATTAATCGCTTGAGCAAAAAAACAAAAAAAAAAAATATGCAAGTACCTCAGAGTTGCAACCCTAATGGCAACTTTTGATTTAGTTTTCTATCACGTGATAAATAAGGGTCTCCTCAGTCAGTTATTTAATATCTGAAGCATAAAGTGTTCCAATCCACCTTTCTCATTCCTCCCTGGTACATGACTCCACCAAATGCCTTCGGTAATGAGGAAAAAGAGCCCCTGATACTCACATCCCTTTGTTCCCATACGTATTGTAGAACTCCATGTGGTTACAGGCTTGAATCCAGCCGATAGTCCACGTCTCCTTGCAGGCCACAGGCGGCACCAAGACTCGGGCGCAGGCTCGGAAGTGCGGCGTCCGGTAACGCAGGACCACGCTGGACGACTCGTCGATGCTGGTGGGGTTGGGGTCGATGGTGCTGTTCACCTCCAGGACGATGATACTGTCTCGGAAACTCTTGGGCTTACACCTGATACTCTGGATGCAGCCCATCGCATTAAATAGCAACACAGTCCACAACAACGTCCAGAGGTCTGGAGGAGAAAGACGCATGGAGACAAGCAAGACAATCACCTCAGATGAATCCACATCATGTTCTCCCCCCAAAAAAAGCAGAAGAAGAAAAAATGCTTAACAGTTTCAAAAGTGTCTATTCATAGCAGACTGTCTCACGTAAAAAAAAAAGTCATGCATGTGTGATTCAAAGAAGAAGACAGGCCTAAAGTGTCTCCTCTATCTTTGCGGAGCGCATGCTTTCCGGTGCGTAAAAGCAACTTCACCACACAAGAGCAGGTGCAACTTTCTTTCGTTCTTTCTTTCTTTCTTTCTTTATCCGTGCACCGGTGTTTTCATGCTGTCAGGTTACAACTCAAACGCCCCGCTAAATGCGCTTCATCACAAAAAGGACTCGACCTCTTTGGCAGCCCGCTGCAGAGCTGCGCGTAAAAAGGGGTTCGGGTTAATTACGAGCTAAATAATTCAACCCAAAAAAGAAAAAAAACAACTACTAATGTTACATCTTGGCGTCCTGTTCTCCCTTTTGTCATTTAAAAAGCTAGGTGGCTAAAAAAAAAACTTAAAAAAACTTAACTGGTGACTAGAATCCTAATCACACAAAAAAAGAATGTTGGACAGCTTTGAGTCACTTTACGCACGGCAGCTTTAACGTCCAGTTTTTAAAGCCTCGCAATAAAAAGTGTCATTTAGCGGTGTGAGGGCGTCTCGCTGGACGCTTTTCATATGCATGTGCGGATTAATGGCTCATGCAGCGCGCTCGCACCGGCTCGGGTCTATTTTTAAGCCGACAAAAACAACATGCAAAAAAAAAAGTCTAACCTATAGAACAATTCGCGTTAAAGTCCTCGTCGTCCCTCTTCCTCCGCCGCGGTGAAGCAGCCCTGAAGGGGGCTCACACAGCGGACAGAGGTAATTCCGTTATCTCCTCCGCAGCCGCTCCCGTTATTTCGCCGTCCCGCGGAGCAGAGGTGCCGTCCTCAGTCGAGTTGCAGACGGAGCGCCGGAGGAAACCGCCGGGTCAACTTCAAAACCCATTTCACTGCATCCATTCTTTCAAAAAAAAATCAAATCAAAAAAAAAAACATGACAGGTGTTGGAGAGAGAAGCTGTCACATAGTCCGGCAGAGCCCACGTTGATGTTGAGAGTGGGGAAGGTGGAGGGTGGGGGGTTGTTGGGGGGGAAGGAGGGAGGGAGGGAGGGGTCCCGGCTCCGGTGGGTTCAGCCTGAAGTCCTGCGCGGGCTGGAGCCGATCCTCCGCGCTCGTCCCATCGCCGCCACGGCAGGTTCACCCCGTTGCGCATCGGTCTGCCACGGCCGGCGGGGAGGCGGCTTTATAAGTGTCTTTAGCACGACACTTCCGCCCCGAGCTGCGGGCATGCCGGGAAATGTAGGCCGAGACAGCAAAGTCAAAAAGGATCTCATAGGGGCGCCTTGTTCGTGTCGTGTCAAAAAGGTGTGCTCACTTTGTTTATAGGTGATTCATAGAAAGTGACAAAGGGTTTGATTTTTGTTGTTGTTGTAGATAAATTGATAGACTTTATTGATCTCCTGGGGGAAATAAAGTCATTATAGCAGCTGTGTAAACAATAAAAAAAGGATAGAAAAAGATAGAACTAAACAGAAATATACTACTAATGATAGATGATAACGGTTAGTGTTGGTGATGGTTGTTGTTGTTTTTTGTTGTTCAGACAACAGAAATCTGAAATGATCGATATTTGAACAGTTCACCTCACATCACCTTCCAGCCTGCGGGGCTTCTGTGTGAAGTTGAAAATGATGCTCAGTGGCATTTTGTCCATTTGCCATTTTACACACATGTGCATTCAAACAACAACATCAATAATGCTGATACATCTACTATTATTACTGCAACTAATCATAAAAGTTGTATAATTAGTGGCAATGACACTTTGCTGACTAGATCATATTTAAGAGATTCATTAAAAATAAGTTGATAGCTGATATTCATTTGTGATTGTTGTTTTATTTATTTATTTATTTATTGACTTTTTTTAAAAAAAAAAAGGCTGGACAGATTGCTGTGATCAGTAATCAGCAATCGATCCAGTTTTGTCCTGTGACCTTATTTGTTCCTACAGCTGTCATGTCACGTGACAAGTGGGCGTTTCCTCTCAGTGAGCGATCACATTTAGTCCACAAAACAACAAAATCAAAACACCATTTCGTTCATCTGTTTATTTATGTGTGCATTGAGATGTGCTCAATTCGCTTCCTTCCGGTTTGATTTCTCCCCATTTATCTCTGTGACATTGTGGCAGTCATTGGGGGGGGGGGGTTGAGGTTGAGGTCGTCTCCTCTGTCCTGCCTCTGTCTGTCTGTCTGTTTAAGCACCTTGGAGAACTCCGCTCCGCAGCGCAGCGCAGCCTTGAATCGGAGTCTGTGCGTAAAGTACGTCAAATCCGGAAGAAGCGACTGCTGCACTGGCTGTCCGGGCTGCCTCGTCTTCCCCCCTTTGTTGCTGAAAGCGGCTGACTGTTAACCGTTTCACTCCATCTCCTCCCTGCCCCGCTTCACACCGGAGGCCCTCTGTGGAGGATCCGTGGTCGTCCTGCGCTCGGTGAGCTGACGTCTCCGCGCGTTTCTTGCGCATTTCTGTTTTTCTCCGCTGACTTGTTGTTGCAGCTGAAGCACCTGTCAGATGTGCGTGTTTGTGCCATGCTGTGGCGTAACCGGACGCTCGTGTTGTCATTTTATCTCCCATGCTGTAGATCTGGTTTCCCTGGATTGGCCGGGGCGGCTGCCATTCAATCCGCCCTCGCTGCGCGCACGGGTCGCGGTAAAAACAGCATCATGGGCCATCGCGCATTCCAGCTGCTCTAAATATATCTAATAAGGCCACAGGAACGAGGGGAGGAGGAGGAGGAGGAGGAGGAGGAGGATCTGTGTTGGGGGTTTATCCTGGGACGTTTTCACCGTCGTGGGGAGAATCGTCTTCCGGGGGAGGGTGGAGGGGGGGGACTGACAATCGGCTGTTGCGCCCGCAGACAGGAGGACTTGGCCCGATCCAGACCATGCCTGCGAACTACACCGCGAGATCCAGAGCTCGGGAGAGGAACAGCGTCCTGAGCAGACCCGAGTTCATGTCCCTGAACCACCAGCCCCTCAGCAGAGGGGGCGGAGGGGGCGGCGGCAGCGGCGGTTCCCCCGGTTCTTCGGAGAGCCGGAGCAGCGCGCGGAGGCCGGGTCAGATCAGGCACCAGGCGAGCCAGCAGGGCGAGGAGCCGGCCGACAGCGGCAGCAAGGACCGGAGGGAGCCCGGCAAGATGCCGGAGGAGGACTGCATGCAGCTGAACCCGTCCTTCAAGGGGATCGCCATGAACTCCCTGCTCGCCATCGACATCTGCCTGTCCAAGCGCATGGGGGTGTGCGCCAACACGTCCTCGTCCTGGGGGGGCTGCCGCTCCATGGTGGCCCTGCTGGCGCTCACCGGCCACGGCATCACGTGGATCATCGGCACCATCGTGTGCCTCACCAGGAGCAACACGCTGGCAGGGCAAGAGGTCCTGGTCAACCTGCTGCTCGGTAAATGACACGCTCACAGCACTCACCGGCCTCTCAGAGAGAGAGAGAGGGGGGGGTGAAAAGTTCAGCAGCAGTTGGGGTGCACGTTGTCTCTCTGTCAGAAAAAATGAACCCTCCTCTGGTGTTTAAAGTGAGTCAGCTGTGCCACTGTAGTGTAAAGTACACAGAAAGAAAGACTGGAAATGCACTTGTGACATGCAAGGAGGAGCAGAGTGTGTGTGTGTGTTTTAAAGATATAAGATTGAAGACTTTGTTGTCATTTGCACAACATGGAGCAGTAAATTCTTCAATTACAGCCTCCCCTAAAACCACACTCACAGATATTTAGAAATGAAATAAAAATAAACAACACTAAACTAATGTAATAAAAGATAGACCTAAAATATAAATTCTTGTTATAAAATCTCTAACTAAATAGATTGTATGGTGCAATTTGAAAGGAGTTTAAAGGTTTTATAAACTATTATACACGTTATTTTAATTTAAAAGACTGAAATAATAAGCTCTTTATTAATACATTATTGATTATGGCATGAGAGAGGGAGCGTCACAATGTTACACTCTTCAAATTGCACTCATGTCTGATTGCTCTATAAAGCATATTATAAAGCCAGTAGCTAATGGCTATTAGAAAGTTTAAGCTACCACACTGTGTATTCACATACATTTTCACGTTTGTTATGCATCACGATTTATAGGTATTGTGCTAATCTGTCTGTCAGCAATAGAGAATAAAAGCGGTGAATTCAGACTTTGTGAGAGAAAACAGAGAATGTCGACATGTTTCAGCTCTCCTCGGTAAAATCAACAATATGTATTAAATGGGAGGCTGTTTTATTGCTGTTTTTCCTGTCTGTTTTTGTTTTTTAACAACCATCTCCCACAGTCTAATACAACTAAATAGTCTCATAATTAATACCTTTATGGAGCCTAATCATTATCATTAACTCCCCTCCGATACAGTGTTGACAAAAACACAAGCTCATGGTGTCTTTGTTGACACTTTGTCAGAGACATGTTGATTTAACTTACTATTATCAAGTTACACCTTACCTAATATAACAAAATCAGACAGTCCAATACAGCCACACAGAAAGTACTATGTCGCATAAGAGGTATTTTTCTTGCAGTGGTGAGTTGCATTAGATTGCACAATGATATTATGTTGACCCGCTCTGTGTGGAAGTCTTAGCTGAAAAAGACAATCAGTGCTCATTCAGACCCCCAAATACAACCAGGTTATCTTTGGTGCGACTCAATAGTTGTTTATATTCTTCACTGTTCATAAGAAAAATCTATATTGTTGATTCTTTACTCAATTGTTCTTCCATCTTTACTAATGGTTCAAACAGTGTAAAGCAGCAGCACAGCACATTTTATTTCAGCAAATGAATTCTGCAGAGAGTAGACGTCATGAGATAGTATTTTTCTGAATGAATTTGGGGACGCGCGTGTGTGTTTACTCTCAGACACATGCGTAGTCTCGACACAAACACAGATTATGGACCAAAATGCAGTGCAAATCTCCTGGCTGTAGCTACACTGAGCTCTGATTTGAGGCCAGTAAATCTCAGGATTTGGGACACTGTTGTATTGTGTTTGGGACATTGTTCAGCTTGTTCATTTATTTCGGTTCAGGGTAATTTCTGATTTATTGAGGTCTGTTGGGAGAAAATCTACGAACATGCTGAACAGTGGGTGGGAAATTAATATTTAATGCTGACAGAAAATCTGTTTTGTTTTCACCCAACAGAAAACTAATCAGCCAAGACTGGCCTGTCAGGGTTGGTTGAATTCAGTCATGAGCGTATGAAGTGTGCATTGAGGAAATATTTCCCATCTAGTGCTCTGAAAATGCAGTTTAGTCACACAGTTGCTGGGACTGTCTTAAAGGCTACTGAGCATGGCGGAGACTCCATAAGCAGACCTTGACTGTGCAGACATTGTTCCCATGCTTATCAACTGTAGTGCAGCTCTGCTTTGGATTTCAGGTCCTTCCTCTGCTCAGTTTAGTTACTCCATTTCTCAAAGACTCTGTGTTTATCTGTTTTCATGCACAGTCACTTTTTAACATTCATTCAAAGAGGAAAGATACATACAACAGGTTGATAGGTCATGCATTAAAATTCTGAGCTAATTCATCAGCCAGTGCATGATGGAAGCCCTTGCAGAACAATCTTCATGCTAAACAATAAATTTCAATATCCTTTATTTTAAGAACTACACTACTACACTAAGTATTACTACACAAAGAATGAGTAAACATGAGACTTTTACACAAACAAAAAGGCCACTTATTAGTGGCAACTATACTGTTAATGTTTAATTTTCATACATTCAGTGTCGTTAATGTCAATGTTTTAACACGTCTTTGATACACGAAACATCAGTGGTATCCTTGTTATATCCTGGTTGGATCCTGGTACAAAATATAGTTGCTCCCAGATACAGTATTGCACTGCTGAAGTACAGATGTGAATTGCAGCTACACTGCTAACACAATCACCACTTATACAAGATAAATGAAGTTGTGTCTGGTGTGTGCAGCAGGTGAGGCCTGCATGGATGGCAATAATAACAAACAGACATTGTAGGGCCACGTTCACACAGCTGTCCTCTTTAATGCATGATTCATCATGCTTTGGTGAAAAGATAGCTCAGCATTCATCTGTGTGTTTCTTTACTTTGCAAAAGAATTGTAGCAACACCAGACTTGTTATTATGATAAATGTATTTGAATTAACAATTAATCGCTTGACTACATATATGTGAAAGTCACTCATAGTGAATGAAATCCTCGCACAAGTCTGCAGTACCCTTTACATCCACAGTGCTTTGTATGCAGCCCACAACGTGACTGTTTTGATTCGCTTTCACTGCTGTATTTTTGGCATTTTAGGCAACTTTCTTTCATTAAAAAGGCTCTAAAACACAATGTGTGCCACCTATACAGCCCCAAATGGCAAACAAATAGAACATAGTGGCGTGTTTAGCAGCTAAATAAGCAGATATTTTGCTCTGGAGTTGGCGGAGGCCAAAGAAAAGCTAAAAGGAGAGTGAATATTTGACTACTTACATTCATCAAATGAATGCTAATGTTGCTCCTGTGCATTGATTTGCTGAATTTACAGCTGCTGGATTTGTAAATTAGCAACTCTGCTATATCTACTGAAAAGGTGGTGATGTGTTAGTGATGTGTTCACATTTTTTTTTTATTTTTTTTACTGAGCCTAACTGGCCGAGAGGTCAGTTATCACTGGTTTAAACAGACTGCTTGAAGGAGGCATTTTTATATTAAATGCACAGCCTTTTTGCTGTTTCAGCACAGAAACTATACAGGTGTTCAGTATCTCAGTTTGAGGCAGGGAATGCCCCTTTGGAATTAAAAGTTGGGAAATGACCGGTGCTGACAGGGGTATTTCAAATATGTTTAATCATCTACACAGAACTCGACACTGTTGTGAAAGAAAAAAATGCAAAAGTAAGCTTTATAAGTGGTCCAGGGTGGGCTGGGTAATATTTACTCTGTCCTGGCATGTTTTCAAATGATTGGGTGGCCACAGTGAGATAATTAGAATGAGGGACAGACTCACTATTGCTGAAAGTAGAAGGAAGAAACTAATGAGAAGCAAAGCAGAAATCAATGTTCTTGTGCTCCTTTATCTCAGCTTGGTAGTTCACAAAACAGTGGCGGTTTTGGGATTTTCTTACAATGCAAGACGACGTGTGGCAGTCTGACCAATTATCTGCCCACACCTGTTGCTCATCTGAGGTATGAACCTTCCCCGATCAGTGCAGTAGTTTCCCCTTGAACAGTAAATCTGAGCTCAGACTCACTGTTGGACAGAGTGTGCTCAAAGCTGTTTCTGTGTGATCAATAACTGCGCTGACTGACCGGGAGGCCGGCTTCAAACATGTTATTACGCCGTGCTGACTGCAGTTGTGCTTGTCCGTCCAGTCAATGTTTCACAGCCAAGAACACTGAAAGCTTCTCAACAGTAACAGCACGCGCCGCAGAGCAAAAATCCTGGCGGGGAATGAGGAGTCCCACAATCTGCCAGCTCTGAGGTCTGGAGGGTACATTTGAGATTTGTTCAGAAAAAAAAACAGCTGAAACCACAATTTTGCACTGTTATCCGCACATTCCTTAAGAGTTTTGCCATTTAATGCGTTGATGAAGCCAGACAAACCTGCGGAAAGAAACTGAAATGTCACTCATATCAGATGAAGGGCACCGCAGGCGGGCTTGTCCTTAAAGCTGACGACATGATTCATCGCTGCCTGGCTCACCTTCTGTCTCCGCTCAGTGGTTTGGAGACTGCCAAAGGGCACCACGAGGCCCCTGCAGCAAACACTCAAACTCTCCTCACCTGCATATCGCCAGCTTCATTATCTGCTTAGCTCGTGTCCTCGACAGTCTTCCTTAATCTCTTCCTTTAGCTTTTACACTTTTCCCCCCTGTGCGAACAAGAATATGACACCGCCTCACTAGCCTGCCTTCAAGGAGCTGGAGCAGAAGTTTAAAATAATGGCCCCGTTAGGACAGCGAGTGGACGGCTGGAATGAGAAGAAGGGCAGAAAAGAAATCAATATGTCAGACAACTGACAGTTATTTAGCGCAAGGCTGGTTGAGCGTGTGTGAAGATAGCAGATTTGTACGGAAGTTAAAGATGGCGATGGTGGGGATATTTCGGGTGTGCTATGGAGCTATAATAGGCATCTGCAAATGTCTGGTATGTGGACTCAAAGCAGATGCTCCTCAGTATTGTATGCCTTATTGGTTATTCTTGGTCACCAACGTGTCTGTTTACATGTACTATAGCTGATGGTGTTACAGGAAAAGTATGGGTATCGGTAAAGTAAATGGGATGCATCCTCTTGGAACCATGAATGTATGTACAAAAGTTGTGCCGATCCATTTAATAGTTTTTTAGATATTTTAGTCAGGACTTAACAGACTGACAATGCCCTGTGTAGAGGCATGCTGCAAGCAAAAACCACACCAATTAGTCCCTCAAGTTTAATGTTAAGAGTGGTACAGTTATTCTGTTATCATCATTTCAGTGCCATTTTATCAGACTGTTTTAATCGAATACTATAATAATGACAGTGGTTCAGTACCGACAGACCACCGATGTGTACCCATATAAATCCAAGGCCCCAGTAAAGGGAGAAAATAATCATAATTCTGTTACATGACACATGATAAACGGAGTAAAAACATGAAAACGATCAGAATGGAAGTTTATAATGATATCATATAGAATAAAAAAAAAGTAACATGAAGCAATAAGAATAAATAATAATAATAATAATACTGTAATGCATACTTGGGTTTTTCTTCAGGCTACCCTACAAACTTATGAGCTTGGTTTTGAGTTTGAATTCTTGGTCACCCCTGCAGGCATCCATTTGCCAATAACAGCTGGCGGTTGCTTAGTAACTTTATTAATAACTTTACTAATAAACACTGAAGACACAATCTCAAAACAAAAGCTCTCAGTGCCTGCGACTAACACAACTGACCGTACATGCCCCATTATTTGAAAGATATTGTTACAAGTTGCTTTTGTGCTCTTTCCTACATATTTAATAATCTTGCAACCTCTTGAATATACCCAAAAGCTATAGAAAGATAGAACTAGGTCCAGCAGCAGCTGCAACAATAAAATGCTGCTCATGCATTCATGCATCAGTGTCAGTAACCTAATAATATCATCTTTGAATTACAAAATCACTCTTTGGGGGTATTTATCTGCACCATGTGTACTTCTACTTTGATGCTTTTGCTGATAATCCTGTACTTTCACTTAAATTGAATTTTAAATAAACAACTTGTACTCTGCGCCAATATGTTTTTTTTTTTTTTTCCTTTATCATCTAATTCCCTCTTTTCTTGGCAGCCCTCATTCTTGACGTGATGACTGTGGCTGGAGTCCAGAGACTGGTGAAGCGCAGAGGACCCTGGGAGATGACACCGGGCTTCCTGGACTGCGTCGCCATGGACACCTACTCCTTCCCCGCTGCTCACGCCAGCCGGGCCGCCATGGTCTCCAAGTTCCTGCTGTCCCACCTGGTCCTTGCCGTCCCGCTCCGCATCCTGTTGGTGCTGTGGGCCTTCCTGGTGGGCATGTCCCGGGTGCTGCTGGGGAAGCACCACCTCACTGATATGGTGTGTGGCTTTGCGCTGGGCATGCTCCACTTCAGGTTGATGGAGACGGTGTGGCTCTCATCGAACACCTGTCAGACTCTTATTTCCATAAGCACGCTCAGCTGGAGCCCCTTTTTCTGAGCTTTTGATATGAGGCCACGCCAGCGCCCTTATTTGATACACTAACCTCGCAAACAAGGACTTATGTCTTGTGAAGTTCTTACTGCAGGGCGTGAAGAGAGAAGCACTAATATTTGGATCCAGACACTGGCTTGCATGTATCGCCCAAGACAGGCAAGGTTGCAAGGCCTTCATAATGCTTCACAAATCCTATAAATCTCCACTCAGATTGACTAACACGCACCTCTACTGCTCCCTAATTTCATTGAAGTGCTAATAATAAAGGGATGATTAAGACAGCTGACAATGATTTTGTGAGAAGATACATGTAGGATTATGATTTTGAGTTTGTCTTTCTAGATTTTTGATTCCCATTCAGTATAAACAGGGGTACAACAGCGGTTCATCCATAACCGCACCTCCTGCTGTTCACAAAATTCTCACTCAAGTCTGTGTGCCTCTTCCTCTTCTCCATCCCACTTCCTTTTACTCCCCTCTTATTCCTCTTTTATCAATTCTTTTTAACATATATATATATAAATAGAGATATTTGTGTTTTAATTTGCATTTGTGAAACACTTAAACCATGGCGAACACTGAATAGAGTTTGGTGTAAGGCTGTAATATTGGATGTAACACTAAATAATATAAGGTGATTGTTGTTTAGGTATTCCACATTGGTCTAAATTGGCATGACTAAATAATCTGTTTGTATATTTCCGATGGGATTCTGTTCTTTTTACTGTTCATGTTCATCAAATATGGACTTATTTTTGATGCATCTGAATTTACCTGCTCATGGAAAACAAATATCAGACTTGCACAGAATTTGATATTTTCTTATGAGGTCAAATATAACGTGCCACTTTTGCTTTATGTTTGAGTTTACTATTGTTTTTTTTTAAATGCAGCAAATATTTCCCTTCAGCTTTCATTTGAGGCTGCTGCAGTCTGCGCGTCATCCTAACAGATGCTTGTGGTTTGACAGTTATACTTCTTTCTTTTCTGAATGTGTTTTTTTATGGACCTTTGAATGAAACCTGTTGGGCTGGGTTTTTTTTGTGGCAAACATATTTTAGTGCATTGGTTTGGTGTGTAAATATGTTTTGTGTACATTAGTTTGCTTTGTTCTGTACAGGGATCTTACTTGGTTTTTCCATCTCATTAATAAAATGAGGTGGACTGTCAGTAAAATGTGGGTGCCTTTGTGTATTTTTTTTTTTTTAATTTGTGAATGTAAAGATGCCAGTAATCGTGAAAATCATTTGTTTTTATAAATATTTTCAGGGTGAATAGTGGTGTGGTTGCATCAGCTTGTCTACAGGACTCCTAAACCTTATTTTACACATATAAATAAATAAATAATGTGATATTTATGAATTGCATGAATCCTACTGGAAGCTTAACTGCCTATTTTTAAGTTTGCTTTTGGCAACAAATAGTTTCGATTGCTCTGAACATGAAACATCACATGGGCTTATAAGTGTCACATGATGCACATCTTAGTCAGCAAAAGAATAATCAGAATCAGAATCAGAATCAGAATCAGAATCATGTTTATTTGCCAAGTATGTGAACACATACAAGGAATTTGACT
>JBAJHX010000035.1:13854777-13872854 GCA_037176925.1 Amniataba percoides | reverse complement strand
CATCATCCACTGACCTGTTTGCCCGGTAGGCAAACTGCAGGGGGTCCAGCAGGGGGCCTGTGATGTCCTTCAGGTGGATAAAGAAGTTCAGTCTGTAGAAGTGATGAGACAGCGAAGACATGGTCACGACATGTTAAGAATTTTAAGGCTAGAATAAGTACTCTTCTGATGTGATATTTTTTTCTATTCTAAAATTAATTTTTCAGTCTTTGTAAGATTCAATTCAGTGAAATTAATGTGTCCTTATTGCAAAAGAAGGAGAATGTGCTTCACGTAATGTAGCATTATGTCCTGACATTAAACTAGCACATCAGACTAACATCTTAAAAGTTTCAGCACAACTACACTGCTGCATGAATACTCTGTGCAGTATGCAAAGTAGGGATTCACTTGAGTGGTTTGTTATCAACAGATACTGTTTCAGGGTGAATCCTATGGTTGCTTATTAACTGTATTTTGGATCAAATTGCTCACTTGGCTGAGTGAGCAAACATACACGATTTGATGCAACAACATATTTCTTATCGTCAATATGTCTATAAGTAATTAAGTAATTTCCTGACACTTGTTTCCTGTCATACTACTCTTACCACAGAGGGAAACAACACCAGTACAATGGGGTGTGCCCTCAAAACGGTTCAAATAGCAGGAACAGAAACTGCTTCAGAAATTAGTCCCTTGGCAGAGACTTGTCTGAGGGTTTTCATCTCTTTTGCTGAAGCTTCAGCAGTCAGAGATTATTATGTGTTACCTCGTTATTTGTGCACTGTCACAAATGTTTGTTTTCAAATTTGCTCTCAGAGAGTGGATACCCATAGTGAGTAAGTCTTCAAGTCTTCTCATGACCAAATATTAACTTAAGGGTTCATATATGATAATCAGCTTTCCAGCTAAAAACATGAGCAATATCACCAAATTACAGCTTGTCCCAGTGCAGGTTTGTTTGATTTTGAGCCAAAAAACCAAGGCCACTTCAACCCTGCAGCAGCATGTACCCAAAATATCCCTGTGAGTAAGTGCTGATAGAGCTCACAGGCCTGTTTCTGCAGGGTCCACATGCACTGACTCAATAGACACCACACTTCCCACTGTTTTGTCTGCATGCCCTGCATATATATGCAATAGATAAATACACACCACACTTTACATGGTGCCACTGACTTCTGTGTATATTACAGGTGCGTAGCTCTGAGTATGTTATAATGCCACACAGGTACCCTGGTGATTGCCACTGACACTTGCATTTTCTCATTTTCAGTATATATTCAGAAACGTTCCTTCATTAGCATAAAAAACAGCTGTAATATATCATCCTTGAAAGCACTGCAGGCTAATAAAGCATTTGTCACTGCTCTGCAAAATGGTTGCATAAAAATGAAATAAACTCACAAGAACTTGGTTTGGGGCAGTTGTGGAGTTGAGTGAATTATGTATGCAGTGGCACATGAGAGACACGCATCTTGCAGACTCACTGTAAATAAATATGCTGTCCATACATTTTCTTGCATGATAAATTGTGTTAATTCATTTCTCTTTTTTCCTTAAATCTATACAATGAAAATGCAAATTTATGATTGATTTCCATTTTCTCTAAATATATGCCAGAACAACAGTAATACAAATGATTTTTTATGCTACAAAAACAGAAACAAACATGCAGCAGAGGGAGATTGAAATGGTTAAAGAAAGGTAAGACAAGTGCTCCCTCTAGAGGAAGCTGCTTGAGCACACGTCAATCCAGGAGCCAGCAGTGGACTTACAATAAAAACATATAATAACACTAAGGAGTGTTTACTTATGAAAAACAGCCAGTCAATTAAAAAAACACAGAATGCAATAAGAAAAATCATTATATCACATTAATCATAATGTGAATGTAAATGTACTCACTGGGTTCACTGTTACACACGTTAGTGTCAGCAGGGGGAAAGGCTTACATTTAAGCCTTTGTGCATTGGAACTGTGATCACGGAGATTTAAGAAAGTTAATGCAGCAGACATCACAGATTAATCTCTTGAAATGGTCCCTGAATCTAGTAATTCCTTGCATTTGAGAGATGGAAAGTAGCAACAATGCAGTAAATCAAAGCATAAGAATATACATAGTGTCTGTCCTCTGTCTTTCCTCTACCACAAAGTATCTGTTTTAGCTCTGTCTTAAAACAGGATGTGTTACACTATAATATCACAGCAAACTCTACTGTATAGTTTAAAAGAGCCTGGGGGTCGCACCAGATGGTGCTAGCTGCTTTGAAGTTGTGTGCATGAATCTGTTCATAAGATTGCTTTATTTAAGTTGTGCAAATACAGGTATATAGGCAGTTTAATATATGTTTCCTCATAGCTGCTACCAGAGATTAAATAACGGCAATTTGTGTGTTTGCAGAGGTCGTTAAAGTCAGCTCACCAGAGTATTTCAGAGTTTGATAGATAGTCTGAAGAGGATTTAATGGTTTGTCTGACAGTTGAACTCAAACCCAAATGAAAGTTAGACATAAATTAGCAGGTTTGTTTTTTTGAGCTCCAGCTTCTGAATAAGATTTTTTAAAGGCTCTTTTGTATGTGTACATTTGATTTCAATTAATTACAGTAACTATTTTGATGTATTCGTAGTTCATGTGGTTATTTACAATTTATTTCAGTGACTTACATGATTACACTGTAGGTTTGACTCCACTGCCTTTATTTGATAATATAATGTTGTCGCTGCAAAGTCCATGGATAAAAATGAATACAAATAAGTATAAAATATAAATTAAGTCAATAATAAAACAAACAGAATAAACTCATAAAATGCTAAATATAATTATATATTAAGGAGAAATTCACAAACTACTCTGCAAGTAATTAAAACTTTTACCTGCTGCAACATTAAAGCGAATAACCCATAAATGCATCAATAATTTTAATCCTGTGATCTAACTATGACTATGACTGTTAAAGTCTGAAAAATGTCATTGCTAACAATTGTTTTATGAAACTGTTGTGCAAATAAATTATTGCATGAATCATAAGCTAATCACTGGGTGCCCCCAAGTTGGTTTAATGTAACTTATCATATTTCATACATATCTAAATTAAATGCCAATATGTCTGATTTTCTTTCCAAATTATTTTTAGTTTTGTATCTATTTTTCAACATCATTAGATGGAGTCTGTCAATTTAGAATTTAATTGTCAATTACTGCTAATGTAGTTGTTGTGTATCTGAAAAAATATCTTGAAATCTTGAATAGTCAGATAATCACTGGGTGCTCCCTGTTTGAGCTTATATTACTGTCTTAATTGCAGCCAATTTGCCTGTAACTATATTTTTAGTATGATAGTATAGTTGTATATTTAGGGACTTCATTGCTCAACAAAAAATGAACAGGGTGTTAGTTCTGTTGTTCAGCCTGCAGGGGGCGCTCGTGACGTATCCTGGCCCACGTCGCCCGGTGACGCATGACGTTGCGAGGCGAGCCGCTCCAGCCTCCGCGGAGCGCCGCTTCATTTTCAGGCCGGGTCGGACCCCAGCAACAACAGCGCGATCGGTTCAACCTGCGAGGATTTGGGCTTCACAATCGCCATCCATCCTTTGATTAGACAACATCTTGTGGAAATATTCCGCTGTCGCTGATCAGGAGGTACACTAAGTCGTTGAATCGGTGAGTTACGGGCACGGGCGGCCGCGTTAAAAACCGCAGTTTGCGCCTCGTCTCCACCGCTGCCGAGTTTTATTGTTGCTTTGTTCTGAGCAGCAGCCATTTTTAATCGCCTCGTCCTACATTCCCCATCCCTGTCCTTTTACCGCTCCGAAAGCCAAGAAAGCTTCAAAATGTTGGCTCGAGTCCGAGTTTGTTCTTTGGAGCTTTCCACTTCAAAAAACGTTGTTTATTAATGCCTTCTCTAAAAAGAAAACCCCCTCGGCCTGTCAATGTTGTTTTTGCTTCACTGGACTGGAAGTTGCCTTTTCGCTGGTTTTCCGACAGTCGAAGCTAACTCATGCTAACTCAGAGCAATAGCTTTGGTTTTGTTCATATTTCCATGCATTATTAAATAAACAGAAAGGCACGTTGCCCATATATCCAGAGTCTACGATATGTGAATATTAATAATAAATCTATTTATGGTACATTTGCGAGCACTAATCGATGTTTACATAGCTATTTTTCTTTAGCCCTCAGCTAGCATGTTTACTGGAGATGGCTAGCTACTACATTTAAGGTTCTCCCTTTACATTTTTATCACAGTTTGTGATAGTGGTAATCTTAATCACCTGCTAATGTTTGTTTTTTATATTCTTAGTTAAATGATGCATTTTGCGAGGCTAGTGTTAGTATAATGTGCAGGGATTAGCAATAGCTTACAATGAGGGACCGACACCCACAAAATAACATTACCGACAAAAAAAAGTGTTATATCCAGTATTCTTCTTTTTTAATGCTTGTTGGGGTAATTTTCTTTGGGTTGTCTGGTGGAAACGACGCTTACAGTGTCAACAAAAGTTAAGAAATACACATCGTTAGCTGTCATAGCTTTAGCTTTCGTGTATAACCAAGCGAATTGTGTGATCTGGTGGTTTCTGCAGATTTTTATGGGTGTTTTCTGAAATCGCAGAAATGGGGAACTTTGCCTGGCATAATCTGTTTTTAATATTTGATTAAATCCACCGTATATTTTTCTTTAGTAGTCCCGTTTAAACCGCCTCTGCGGAGCCTCATCCGAGCGGCCTCCTTTTTAGTATATATTGGCTGCTCATTTGGCTCACACGACGATATTTTTTTTGCATATGTTTGTTTATTAAATATGCAGAGCGTCAGATGTGGGCTGCTGGGCCTCAGCTAACCCTACATAAGCGAGAAAAATGAAAATGTAGCCCACACTATTGACGCCTTCTCCTCCCCTGGTGTCACCCTCAACATCTCACACATATTGTTTTGGTGTCTGTTTTAAGCAACACTGTGAAATGTGAGCGGGAGAAGCCATCGTAGAAAATGTTTACCTTTTAAAAATATGTATCACGAGGTTAACTAGGAGGAAACATACGAGGGTATCTGATTTTCAATGTCAAATAGAGCGAAATAAAAACAAATCCAATGGCTTAAGAGGAACAAGTTGGTAGATCTGGTGTTATTGCTGCTTTTGCTGGGTGTTTGCTGCCTTTATACAACTATTTTGGCAGATTTAAATGCAGACAAAGTCAAGAAATAATTTAAAACCCCCCCTGCTAAGAGCTCAGTTGGTAAAAGTAAATTAATTACACTCTGTTTTCTATTTTTCTGTCATGTTTTCGTACTATTGTATCCATGTTTTTGTGCATATCTCAAGTTAATGTTAATTAAACTTAGTTGTATTTGTGGCATTACAGTTTGTGTGTAGACATACAGTATATACCTATGTGGTAACAAGGAGTGTTGGAGTTTCAAGGATTTTGTCTGATGTCACTGAGCATAACCTGGTATTTTGAGAAAATGCTTCTCTTTTAGTAAAGCATGTGGTCCACAAGTCAAGGGCATTTCTGCAAACGCTGTATCAGTTCTACAAAGCAGCTCGACAGTAAGGGAAGAATAGATGGATATGGAGTTTAAGTCAGGAAAGACAAGAGATTCTTGGGATGTCAACATCATGACGCCTGCTTCCTGTAAATAAGAGCTTGATCTGAAGTGTTAAACATGTGAAATTATTGGTCATTTAAAGAGGCAGTTCTTGAAAGTTGCATAAAAACATCTTTCCCATAGGCCTGTGTTCAGCTATACAGATAGCTGCTGTTGTGGTTTTGGGATATTTGCAGGCATTCAACAAATATATTTTAAAACCTCACAGGCAATGTACCAGAAACAATGTTTGAGTTTACACAGGATAGTCCATGTAGCTAAACTGTTTTCACCTTCAACAATTTTCTATCAAAAACACACACACACACACACACACACACACACACATATATGTATATATGCATATGAAAATAATGCTGATGGCGTCATTTTATTTTCTTCAAGCTTATTTTGAACATATTCTGGACAGCATGTCTGCAGCACTTTCATCACATCCATTCACAGCAAATCTTTGCTATTTGTAAGGTATGCCCTTGTAAAAAAAAATACCAGTAATCCTACACATGAAACATGTCTGCACTGCATGTCTTAGATAAGTTGGACTTGTTGGTGTGTCTGCCCTCAGGCCAGGGAATTAAATAGACAAAAAACTGACAATGAAGAGAAGTTCCACTGCAGATGGAAACATGGAAGACAATTAAAGTTTTCAATTTAATATCAAATGTGCATTTAAAAAGCGATGACAGTGCCTGCTTCAAAACAAAAGTCTTTTGTCAAAATCAAGTTACCTTGAACACAAATAATGTTTTATACCCTTTCAGAGCCATGCTGTGAAAAAATTGAAAATCACACTATGGAAGTGGAAATGCTCATGATCACTGTGTGGCCAAGGGCCCAGTCAAACGCGAGAACTAGAATCTATAAAGGGGGACTGATGTGTAACTTCACACAAGCTCTCATCTTTTGTTAAACGTTAAACATGAAAACATTGCAAAAACTATACACGCACCAGACTGCTAACTACTACTGACAACTAGAACAATATATTCAACTGTATTTTCATCTCTTTAAATCTAATTAAACAATCTGTTCATATGCTCGCTGCACAAACAGTATGTGTATTTTTTTTTTTAAAGTGGAACTGGTGATTATAATTAGCTTTGTCTTTCCTTAATTTCCTTTTTCTTCTTGCTCTGACATTTTCACACTGGTTTGCTTGGGGAAGAAGAAAAGGAAAGTAAATGAATATATGGCACTGGGTTGAAAAAGAATTCATTGCGCTGCTGCGGATTTAGTCACTGCTCACTATACTGGACAAATCGGTGTGACACAGATCACAAACTATGGGCGATTGCCAGGCACATATGCTAAATGATGGTTATTTTTAGCTGCCATGCTTCAGTTTCTCTTGTTGCAATGACAGCCATCATGAGCAGATTTTATCAGCTGTAGCTAATAAATATAAAAAGGTTAATTAACCAAAAAAAATGTAATTGCAGCTAGCCACAGAAATATTTTCAGATTAATGAGATTTGGTCTTGGTGCTACCTTCTGGGCACAATGGAGGTGAGTCAAAATTTATTTATGCTGTACAAAACCTTCAAAAAATGACATTTGACACAACTGTATAACATTGTACCTATCCAAACAATCATCAGTTTTCTTTGATAATGATGAGGACAAAAAGTTGCTCAACAAAACTAAGTAGGTTATACATATTATGTCAACATGTATGTGTCAGTCACAAAGTTAGGCCCAGATGAAATGACAGGTGTCATTGACTCACTTAAAAGACAAAACATACAATGCCTCAGTTACACCTTGCTCATTTTTTGCAGCCAAGATCTAGAGGTTTGTTTCCTAAAAGTTTCTTTGGTTTCTCATCATTCTTGAGCTTGTGACAAGAATCTGAAACACATTTGGTATTGACAGAAATCCAGATAATACCCAATCTCACATAATAGTATAAGAACATCCCCCACCCTGAGGATTTTTTTCCTTCAGTAAGGTTGATAATTACATTTCTTCTCCTCTTCTCTTTGTAGAATCTGAAGGCACTGGGAAGAGGCGCAAAGAAAAATTTCCATACTCGATGACATTACATCGCAATGTCCGATCGTTTGGGGCAAATAACCAAGTCCAAGGATGGGAAAAGCAAGTATTCCTCAATCAGCCTATTTGACAAGTACAAGGGAAAATCAATAGAAACTCAGAAAAACACAGGTACGGTCTATTTACTTTCTCGCTCCTCAATATTTCATCTCTTTCTTTACATCTGTTACCCTCTCTCTATCCCTTTTTGTTAATCTCTTGCTGTATTTCCCTGTGTTTTCCCTCCCAGTAGTTCCGCGACATGGCTTACAGAGTCTTGGCAAAGTGGCCACAGCCCGGCGCATGCCCCCACCTGCTCACCTGCCGAGCTTGAAGTCTGAAAACAAAGGAAACGATCCCAACGTGATTATTGTGCCTAAAGACGGTACAGGATGGGCGAACAAGCAGGAACAACCCGATCAAAAGAGGTAAGAGGAGAAGGGTCAGCACACTACAAACATCCCCCTTGTCTTATCAAAGTTCAGGTGAATTAACTGTGCTACAGGTAATTATTTTGTGCTCATGGTAATTGCACTTCGGCAGTATTCAGGGAGACTTTCTAGTTTTTGGTTTTCATTCATTAAGATGCAGTTTGTCAAGTTGGAGGAAGGAAAACGTTAAAGTTAGAAAGTTAACTACACTCCGTGCGATGTAGAGGCGAATTCAGTAAGAGAAATGTCAGGTTTAAACACTTTATCCTTCTCAGAGAGCAACATCAGGAAAAAGTCAAATCTTGTTTTTTGTGACACTCTGCTATTGTGATAAAAGACAGGTGTTGTATGTAGCTGTCCTACACCTCCACAGAGGTCCAGTCTATAAGTGTAAGCCTTGTATCAACTTGTATTAACTCTGTCCGCTTTAACAAAATGTCACAAAACTAACAGTTTTCCTCCCGTGTTTCTTATTTGTAGTTCTATTGCATCAATACCACAGCTGCCGGAGTTGCAGCCGCAGCTGGCTTTACAGAAATCTGTCTCCAATCTTCAGAAGCCCTCACCGGTAGCCAACCAGGAGGTGTGTAACTTTTTAGCTATGGCTGTTTTCAACCTTGAACATTTTTTCCTTCCTTCCAAAGAAGTGTGTTTTAAACTTCTATCTCTTTCAAGAAGCCATGCTTTATACACAACCAGAGATTGAGAGCAGATTATATTTACAAAGCCAAGAAAGAAAGCCCCTTCTGTGAGAGAAAACCCGTGTGAGAGAATTCTTTAAATAAACGTGACTGAACATTTGCTGTGCAATCCTAGCTTTAATAATCCATTTGGTACTTTTTGGCAAGTAACACACATTCTCAGCATGTCCCAGTTTGTGTTAGATACTCTTGGTTGTATTAACAATCTCTGCTTTAGAGAAGTACCCAGGACAAATGAATGGATAGACATTTGTTCTAGGACGATATAAAGAGGATGATACCTAGTCCTCATTTCTTTTTGTTGTTTATGGTGTATCGTCTCTGTGCCAAAGCAACTCAACACAGAGAGGATCAAGATGGAGTTTGCATCTGACATTTTAACCACCAGTCTGTCCTAACATTATTATGTCATTATTACAAAAGTTTCCTCTTTATTTAATGAACCTAATTGATATCTGCATGGTGGGGATAAAAGACTCCTTTATTGCCTCAGAGGTCAAAGAGACCTAATGCAGCTATTAGGTTGTGACGTTGGTTTCATTCATTTCCATAGAACACAAACACAGGTGGACCAAAGCAATGGGCCCAGCTAAATGGAAAGGCAGTAGAGCAAGATGGTGAGTCATCTGTTTTTATTTGCAATTGAGAGTGGGGTGTGTTTTAAAATGGAATGAAACATGCTAAAGATGATTAGTGTGCTGTCCACACTGTGACCCCCATATGTTTTGTGTCAATTAGTGCATCACTTTTCTGTATGCACAAGTCAAATGAACATCTTTCTTAACTCTTCTTCTTTCAATGACAACATCAGGTTCAAGGGCCTCAAACCGACTTCAGCCCTTCTCTCACGAGGAATTTCCCACGCTGAAGGCAGCTGGAGAACAGGACAGGGCTGGCAAGGAAAGAAGCGGCTTCGATCCGTCGTATGGGCCCGGACCAAGCCTCCGCCCCCAGAGTAAGTCAGCTCAGGAATTGGCTGGCTGATTCATAGATAATAGATCAAATCTGCTGGAAATTAAATTAATAATTGGATTGGTGGAATTTTTTTTAATGGTTGAAAGCTATTGAGACTGTTGACTAGTGTTTTCATGATACTGGAATTACTAACTTTGGTACAATACCTTGAAAAATATTGGTACTCAATACCAATTTTGATACCAAACAGAAAAATTGATAACATTTCCTTTTATTTAACTGTTTAAGAATTTGTTATCTATTTAACTAATCTTAGAAATTAAGTAAAGTTAAAAGTACTTTGTGTTGCCAAAGTATTTCCCAAGTAGTGAAGCTCTGCTGTCTGAGACTCCTCATGTCTGATGGCTCTGGAGGGGGTTAACAATTACAAATGACTGTTTGCCCAACAGCAAGTCAATTTAACTTCACAACTTTACTGAGGTGTCTTGTTTGATGCTTCAGTGAAACAGGTGGTGTGTTGGTCTTTCAGATGCTTTGCTAAATGTATTGTGTTAGCACTGCTCTGTAGCATCACTTGCTTTTGGGCTCGCTTGGATCCTTCGCTTTTCCTTACTCATTTGCCTGATTTGCCTCATGTGGTAATTACTCCACTGCTTTTCTGTCAACTGAAGTGGTGGCAGAGGCTCTGCACTCAGCATCTTTACTGAGCTACAACAGTAATGACAGAGTTGAGTGAGAGAAGAACGCAGCATTGTGACTGACAGGAGGCGGGGCTAAGTGGACACTGCAGTAGGGTGTTTGTCAACTCTCTGTTGGAGAGAAGAGAGAGCTCAGTTGGTGCCAAAGTATCAATACGACATCAAAAATCAGTATTGAAGCCCTTTTCAAATATTCAGTATTTTCTATGTATCTATATTTTTGACAACACTACTCAGGTTACTCCGTGTGTATAACTCCGGTGTTATATCTGATTAATGTTGTGTATTTTTCAAGCATGTAGAACTGCACCAACGTAGAAATTGCCCTTATTGGCAGAATGAAACTAAAAGCTGTCTCTCCCCCTTCCAATTTCTAGATGTGACGAGCTGGAGGGAAGGTGGTGGCAGGAACCTTCAACCCTCGTCCTTGACCCTCGGCCTGCCAGCAGATCCTGAGGGTAAGATCACTGCCCTGGGTGAGACTGGCACCCCTCCAGCCTCATCTCACCCCTCCTCTGCCACCGGCACAACCTCTTCTAGCGTAGTGACGGCTCAGTCACCAGTCCTTGACCCCAAGGAGCCTTCCCTGCGACCCGCCCAACCTGTCCGCAGAACAACCGTCCCTACTGCCCTGCAGTACCAGCTTCACCACACCTCGACTGCTGTCTACCATGACATGTTACCCGCATTTGTAAGTACCATGTGAATCCTCCAGGCAATTGTTTGTTTTTAAAAAAATGTTGTACCTAGTCAGCTGTTGGGTATAGCCAGAAGTTGACCAAATCCCTTTGGTGGCTCACTGTGTTTCAATAACCACATTATTTCTTCCTGCTGTTTTCAGATGTGCTCTAAAGAGACACGTGAAGCGCCAGGTGCAGACCACGTTCCTGCCACTGTCGCAGCCCCAGCTCGATTTGACAGCAAACCCACTTTTAGACAGAGCTACGCCAAACCTGAACTTGTTAAGTAAGTATATTCACAATTTTAGAGGAATTTATCCATTAATTTAGGAGTTTGACCAAGAGATGTGAGACATCTGGTAAGTTAAAATTAATCTTTTTACCATCTCTGATTGCAGTGGTGATGTGAAAAGAGAAAACCGCTTTGTCCGTGCTCCACCTCGACTCTCCTCTCAGCCTATCCGCAGGCCTGGTGACAGGCCGCAACGTCCAGCCATTATTAATCCAGAGGACCTGAAGGACCTGGATGAGCTTGATAATGACTGTGAGGATGGATGGGCTGGTCAGTATTTCTTATACATGTTGAACTCTTATAGTCAGGCCAAGTAAAAGACTGTGATGTCGCTTTGTGCCCATAGTTTGCTTGGGAACAATTGACTCCACTGACATGACTTTAATGTTCTCATTTGTAATGTGTTAGCAAAATCTGAGCACAAAACTTTGAAGTATTCTTGATGAAAAATCTAAAGCCTACATCCATACTACTGTTTCCAAACTGCAAGATGAGAATGGGTGTAGACACTTTGTCTGTTACATCCCAGCAAAGTAGCTCAAACAGTTGTTGATCAGATCCAGTTGCATCTGTAGCATTAGCTTGTGTGGCGCTCTGTGGCTGAGCCTCATTGGGTTAAAATGGCTAATCTCTTTGCAGTATCAGAAACCGAAAGACTTAAGCGTGACCGTTATTAGATAAATAGGACATGTTGGCATACCTGCTCAGGACACAGTTAGTTGACTTGTTCTCTTAAGGTTTTCTTTCAGTGGGAAAAATTATTCCTCCTCTGAGAGTATTGTTTTATTTAGTCATCTGAGAGCTCTCAGTGGGGACTGACATTGCTTTTGCCAGGTTTGTAGTCCTGAGCTTGACTTTGTCAGTAACAAAAGCAAGTAATTTAATCTGTCTGAAAGACAATTCTGTACCTTTGCTTTCAACTGTAATCTAATTTTTCAGGACTCCATGAGGAAGTTGATTATAGTGAGAAGCTTAAGTTCAGCGATGATGAAGAAGAACACTCCAGTGATAAAAACAAGATGTGGTGAGATCTCTTTGCTAACAGTTGGTTACTGCCCTAATTACACTCTTGTCATCATTTGAAGGGTTCCTGAGTAAATTTTTATGTTTTACTTCTTAGGACTGATTGGGAGAGGGAGAGAGACAGCCAGCGTGACTGCCAATCCTCCCTCAGTTCAGGTGAGGTGTCTTACCCCCACGAGGGCCCCGAGGAGAGTTATTCTTACCAACATCACCACCATGAGCCTCCCAGGAAGTCCAATGGCAGATATCTCTCGATGGACACCCCGGTAACTACACACTATGCTGTGTTTTTCCACTTTCATCCTCCCCTTTTGAGATTACTTATCTAAGATTAACTCATTATGATGTTATCCACAGTTAAAACGCATCTCGTTCCTTAATCCCTCTGTGACTATGAGGATAAGGCAACACTAACACAGAGCATATGAATAGCAGTGTGCCTTCACACGCCCTCAAGTGAGACTGTCATTGTGAATTGGGAGAGATGACCTTGCAGTAACCATAGAGATATGTGTCTGACTACTTTTTACTTGCAAAGCCTTTTGCTTGGCTTGTGAAAGGGATGTGACAGACAAAATGGAAATACAGTTTATGTTTCCTTTGTTTTTATTGGCCTGTTTGGATGTGATACATTTCTCAGATGAATTCCCTAAAATAAACTGCAAGTAGAGTTGCACATTTAGACCTACATATTTAATATTTTCTTTCACTAAACAAGTCTTTGAGGCTTTTAAGTTCTCTGTATGAGTGGGTGGATTTTGCAGGCAGAGTTCTTCTTGTTGTCCTTAAAGTCTAAAGGTTTAAGGGGCTTACTATGTGACAGTTATTTCCAGAGTGCGAATCTGCCTTGGGATCTTCCACGTTTTACATCCTTCCTCCCCTTTTTTCCCATGTATCTGCAATTTAGAGGAATGCAACATCTTATTAAGTTTTCGACAGGAATTAGTCATTTTTGAAGAATCAAAAGACATATGTCAGTGCTAGGAATAAACAGATGTCTACCACCAGGCATAGACACTTAAAATCTGTCAATCCTTTTTGTCACCGACAGTTAAAAAAGATGTTTCACAGTTAAAACTTTTCTCAAAGGATCTATTGTACATACATTGTTTTATGCTTTAGATAATTCATAATTGCTCAAGAAGACAACACACATTACATAAAGTGGCAGTGCCCTCACCTTAAACTACCTCTGTGCCACCTCTAGACCCAGCAGAAAAATCAAGGTGAGCCACTGGCTGACCAGGAGGAGCGTCACTCTCAAACACAAGCTCCAGCCAGGGCCAAGTATGTGTCACCAGAGCTGTCAGAGGCTGTCGAGAGGGCCCGCAGACGCAGAGAGGAGGAAGAGAGGCGCGCCCGTGAGGAGCGCCTTGCTGCCTGTGCTGAAAAACTCAAAAAGCTGGACGAGAAGTTTGGGAAGACTGAAAGGCAGACATCAAGGACAGAGGATGGCCATAAAGACGGAGAGGGCAAAGACGTTCCTCTGTCTCCGAACAGGGAAGAGAGTAAAAGCCACCATGAGAACTGGCAGTACAGCACGAAAGGTAGAAAACTTATAGACTTGTACATTTAGGCCTACTTAATGTATTTGAAATATTAAGATGATTGTAGATGATAACAGCAGATTTACAGCATGTATTCTGGTCAAATAATTCCAGATGGAGGCGAGTGTCCCCCCGACAACTCTCCTGGCCACAGTTACCGTGAAGAACCTGGCTTCTCCAGCTACCGTGGCAGTGAGGACGATGGCCCAGAGCCCACCTCCCCCTCAGGAGACTACAGTGGACGTCATCCTTCCAAACCCATGCCGCCCCGCTTTCAGAAACAGCCACAGCACCATCAGCAGCAGGTGAGCGCCAGATGATGCCCCTTCTAACCCATGAAGTCCTAATCCCAGACTAATGCGTCAGTGTATTAGTGGCTGCTTGGTGAGAAGAGGGCTTTCAAGAGTTCAAGGAAGCAGGGTTTTTTCAGGTAGCAGTTGTCAACATGAAAGGCAGTGAGCTGTGTAAAAGGTGTTAACCCATTTTTTCTTTGTCTTATTTGTACACCGTTCATTTTTATACAGAGTTCTTGGAGCTAATGTTTGTATCAATTCTTTCTGCGTCACATGGGATAACCACGAGTGTGGGTAAAACAAATATTGATTAAATATAATATTATACCATGGTGAACATCGGTATAAATTAAACAATTAATGATTGCTGAATTATTGTGGCTGCTTAGGCTCACTTTCATGGTTTAATGGGACAAACAAATGCAAGTGAACCATTGTTAATGTTATTAGTAACACCTGTGTGTTTCCTATTATGATGAGTCAAAATGCCTGCTGTGGATAAAAGCCGATTGCTAGACTAATTTATCCTGTCCAGAGAATAGATGCTGTGATAATGACCATGGCAAGGTAATGCATGAAAAGTGAAATAGGGATACTTAAATTAACCAGAAATTTCTTCTTATTAATCTTGCATTTATTGTTTTGTGAATTGTGAATGTTGAATTGAAGGACTGTAAGATATGTCCTTGACTTGGCTCTGAAGTGTTTTAGTTTAGATTTAGCTAAACATTTTGAAATATTTTTTTACACAGGATTTTGTCCATCATCTCCACATCATCTCTCTACAAATGTATGTGTTTATGTTCTGCAGGAACAAGTATACAAGATGCAACACTGGCAGCAGTCAGGTCACCCGCCTCCCTCTGGCTCAAGCCACGCCCAGCGGGGTTACTATCCCCCACATGTCCTCGGGTTTGACCCCCGTTGGATGATGATGCCGCCTTTTATGGATCCCCGCATGGCCCAAGGACGATCGCCTGTGGACTACTACCCTGGTGCTGTCCACTCTTCAGGTGGGCACTAACCCAAGAAAGCGTATTCCTTTGCATGCGATGTCAGACCATTAGATCGCAGAGAAACTCTCCAGTTATTAAAACCTAATTGTCTTCAGCAGGAATGATGAAACCTATGATGCACCAAGACCACTTGAATAGCCCTGGTTCTGATGAGGGAGGTCATCCAAACCTGCACCAGGAGAGAAGAGCCCCTTCCACTGAGCCTTACCCGATGTGGAACCAAGATGGCTACCCGTTGCGCAGCTTCACCCCACCTTACCAGAGACAGCATGAAAGCTCAGACAGTGGCCAGCAAGATGACAGGTCAGATATTATGTTAAAATAATTAACTGTAAATGTAAATGCAGTTCTGAAATCAATGTGTCCTCTTGTGTTTTGAGTAAAAGCGTGCTGTATGGCATAGGTGCTCTTGGCGGGCCCCTTTTCTTTTTCTGTCATTTCTCATCTTTTTTTTTTTCTTTTTTTCTGCAGAAGTGATATGGCCTGCTCCCAACAGGACTCCTATGAGGAGAGGACCAGTGATTGCTTGACCCACCCCCAAGACGATCTCCCCCATCATGCTTACCAGAGCCGAGGCTCAGACAGAGAACACCAACACCATGAACAAGGCCTGCTGACCACTGCTCACAACCACTCCCAGAATCATGCAGATAGTGATTACCCAAAACAAGACTCTAGAGACAAGCATCTGAAAGACGGCCCTGAATCTCACGATGAGACCTTAGAAGGCTCAAAGGACAGTTGGAAAAGAGATGGAGGCCAAAAACAGGAGGGAGGACACAACAATGCCCAAAGCCAGTGGTCTGAACCCACTTCCAGTTCCAGTAGTAGTGTCAGCCAGCCGCCTGAGAGCACTGGACGCACCTTGATTCGCAGAACTGGGCCCATCAAGAAACCAGTTCTAAAGGCTCTTAAAGTAGAAGACAAGGAGAACGAGAAGCCTAAGCCTGAGCCTGAGGAGAAGACAGTACCTTACCGTCTGGAAAAAGAAGTTCTTACTAATGTTTACGACTTGAAGAAGGATAACCAGCCTGCCAGCAACAGGCGTTCAGCCTCACCTGTTGTTGAGAAACAGCCCGAAGAGAGGCAGCGTCAGTCACCAGCTCCCACCAAAAGTGAAAGGCCTCTGAGCACCCACGGTGATGACTCTCCCAAAGAGAGCGTTTGGGACACTGGCAAGAGCCAGTCACCAAGAGACAGCCAGGAAAACCGGGAGCCCCATGCACCACGGCGCAACAACTGGATCTTCATTGATGAAGAGCAGGCCTTTGGTGCAGTCAGGGGGACAGGTAGAGGCCGCGGCCGAGGCTTTAGGGAATTTAGCTCTAGAGGTGGAACCCGTGGTGGCCGAGGTGGAGATAATCTCCGAGGGGGTTATAGCAACAATAACAATAGCAGTAGTGCGCAGCGCGCAGGCAGAGGCCGAACACCACCAAGGGACCTTGTCAAGGTGGAGGAGTTCCAGAGGGGCAAACCCCGTAGGCGAAATGTTAGTGAGACCTTGAGTGAAGCTTCTGAGTATGAGGAACTGCCTAAGAGGCGTCGCCAGAAGGGATCTGAAAATGGAGAAGGTTACACAGAGTCTGGAGAAGCCCGTAAAGCTGACAGAGACTCTTGGAGATCCAACAAGGTGTACACAGACGAACAGGTGGCCTCAGATTCCAGAGAAAAGACCAAGGTGAGCAGAAGCTTCGGAGGTCGCACGCTGCCTCCCAGACTGAACACCACAGGAAGTTACAGTCGAAACTTTGGAGGAGCAAGGGACATTTCTACGTGGAGGGGGCGTGGGCCCCAGTTTACAAGTAGTGGTGGCTCCATGCAAGAAAATGGTTACGGCCCTGGAGCAGAGACTACTTACTCCCGCAGACCTCCTGTTGAACGTGAGACTCTGAAATACCCTCCTAAAATGACTGGCTCCTTCATGGAAAATGGCACAGAGGAGCGTGAAGGTGACTACTACTTTGACAATGAAAACCCTGACAGGCAGATGTTAAGGAGAAGGCGTCCACCCCGCCAAGACAAGCCTCCGCGCTTCCGTCGTCTACAGCAAGAACGGGAACCAGGTTCTAACCAGTGGACTAGTGATGAGTACATAAATGGAGACTTTGCAAACCCCTGGCCAGGTCGCTCCAAAAGCAGTGGGGAAGATAACTGGCCCAGTGGCCACTACTCAGGTGGACGCTCTAGTCAGCATGGTCAAGCAGAAGAATGGGAGACGGGATCTGACAACAGCGACTTTGGTGACTGGAGAGAGAAGCGAGGTGGTAGTGGAGGCGCGGCCACACAAGGGCACGGTGACATTCCCTCAGACTCTGGCCACAGTGAACCAGGCTCTGGAGAAAAGAGGGAACTTTGCAAGAGAAGCTTCTCCAGCCAGAGGCCATTGGTGGAACGGCAGAACAGGAAAGGGGAGCCGTCACTTTTGGAGGCGAGCAAGATGGCGCGCACACCTGATAATCCCGCCACCTCCTCCTCTAACCGGACTGACACTTGGCAGAATGGAGGGACTTCTTGTAAGAGGTGAGAGGAATAATAGAACAAACATAGAGTTTATGTATTTGTCTGTCGTACTATCTCGTACCCAAATGTATTGCTTCTGGGAATGAAGCATCCCTAATATGTGCTTGTGCGTTAGATTAATGCTCTAGTGTCTCATTTCAGGTTTGGTTGTACTTGTTGCTTAGAAACAAACAACACATTGTGTCCTTAAGTGACAGAAATGGATGCCTTTTTTTTTTTTTTTTTTTTTTTTTTTTTGTCACCTTAAGTTCAAAAAACAAACAATTTTGTAAAAAAAATCCAACAGTTATCGTTTTCCTTTTCCCAAAACCGATCGCCCTTCAGTCTGCTGAA
>JBAJHX010000035.1:13812213-13854677 GCA_037176925.1 Amniataba percoides | reverse complement strand
TTTTTTGTTTTGGATTGGGGCTCTGGTGTTTCGTTTCAGGTTTGGTGTTGTTTGTGTTTGAGAAAAAAACAAAACATTGGGTCCTTAAGGGAAAGAAAGGGGGGCCTTTTTTTTTTTTTTTTTTTTTTTTTTTTGCTCACCTTAATTTAAGAAAACAAACAATTCTGTACAAGAAATCACACAGTTATAGTTTTCATTTTACCAGAACTGATCGCCATTCAGTCTGATGTACTTTTTCATTGCACAGTGAACATGTCTCGTTCCAAGTGGCTGAGGCTCATGCAGTGTAATGCCTACAATTGTGTATGACTTGACAAAAACTGAGCCAAACATCATAAGCTCCGGCATTCCACTTAATTGATTATGAATATTTACAATTTGCCTTGTTTATTTCTCCTCTATTAAAGTCTCACCATGCACTCTGTCCCAGATGAGGATGTAGCACAGTTTCATTGACTGAATGAATGTAAGAAAAGCTGCCAGTGCCTGACTAACTTTGCTAAAAGAACATCACTCTAGATTATTATTTTACCTGCATCTGTGGCTGTGTTTGCTTAACTCAGTTGTCTAATGAAAAATATGTTTTAAATAGGATGAGATTACCGGAGGTTTTGGTTATTTTGCCACTGCTGGGTTTTTTATGTTGATGTTTTAACAGTGCTTGAAATACCCAATTAAAACCTGCCCCTCCTGTTTTCAGCAGGGGCCCAGATGAGTCTGGCCCAGTCTACAGCTTGGAGCAGCCGGAGGAGAGGGAGCCCAATGAGCCCTCTGGGAAGAAATTAGACAAGGATCTGAAGCAAGGAGCAGTCAAGACCGACATAGCCGAACCCCTGTCCCAGTATGAGCTGAGCAGCTATCCAAGTGAGTCCAACTTTTTAAACATAAATGTTTATGTTCTCCATGTTGCTACAAGTGACATAAGCACTTCCAAACTGTTGCTCATATACATAATCTACATTTTTTAGGATAAGTTTCTTTAAAATATGCCATCTGTTTTGTAGTTGAGGCCGATGCAGGAGGACCAGTTTCGAATGCAGATGGATACCAGGATGCCTTGTCCAAAAAGCAACGACGCCCACAAGAAGATGAGAGAAGGAGGAAAGAACAGGGAGCTCCTGTAAGTTAACATATGCTCAATCCACATACTCGGTAATGATGCCAAGGAGGAGCACAAAAAGTGTGTAGGGTTTTTTTTGTTTGTTTTTGGGTTTTTTTCATTGTTATCATTATTTCCCTTATTAGGTGCCAGTGAAGAACAGGGCCATCACATCAAAGATACCACCACGCTTTGCCAAAAAGCAGGGGAGCATGAGCATTGAACAACCTGAAGAAGCGCTGTCTTCTAACAACCTGGGAACTGAAATCTGGGAGACCAACAGCTCAGGTAGTAGACAGGCCAAAATTTGTGTCATTACTTTGTTCCTGATCCTTTTGTTTCTCTTAACAGATTATTTAGAGACTACATTAGCTTGGCTATATTTGACAGGATTGTGCAAATGTTGAACTGAGGCACCGTTTATGATGACATTTCTCAACCTTTTTTCATTTTGACGGTGTGTTTGTGGAAGGCCTTGCATACACTCTAAATAAGACATGGAAATAATCAGAATTAAGAGGTGCTGTGGATGGATTATTCATTTTTTACTGTCTTAGTTAAAAACGAGTAATGTGTGAAAAATCTTGTTTTTCAAGACGGGAGTATGCTAATCAATACACCTATCAATTTTCTTGTCTTGACTTGAAAGCTTTCTGACATTCATTTAATCTTTTTCAGCTCTTTCAGTACAGTCTTCAGGAGGAGACTCGTGGACTAAACAGGTGTCTTACACTGGGAGCGAGCCCAACTCTGAGGTATGAAAGCACAGTTTAAACCTCCTCGTACACTCATGCAGTCTCTGGAGACAAAAACAAATTAGTGCCTTTTCTTCTCATCTTCTTTTCCAGGACTCCGATGCTGGTCCAGAGCAGAGTAAAGAACAACACAAGCCGGGGCCCATCGGAAATGAACGCTCCCTTAAGCACCGCAAGGGTTCAGAGGGTGTTGATCGGCTGGAGGGTGGCCCCATAACTCCAGTCAATGGTGTGGACCTGCACGTGGAGACTGTGCTGCCTGTGCCTCCTATTGAGTTTGGTGTCAGTGCCAAAGACTCTGATTTCAGCCTACAACCGGGCTCCACCTCAGTGCCCGTGTCCAATCCTGTCAACAAGCTTCAGGATGCCCTTACCACCAATGTGAGTGATTTTTATTTGTACTTCTGTGGCATCTTACAAACAAAGAACAGCCTTAATCCAAATGTGACAAACACTGCCAAATTCAGTAATAGAATGCTGCATGGTTTTTAGATAATGATAGAGTTTTTTTTTATTTTTTCTTAAAAACAAGAGATATTGACTTGCAACTGATCGATCTTGATTGTGTTTGCTGTTCAACAGACTGCTCTCAACCAGAGTATCCCCATGCTGCGATCCAACCACTTGCAGCCAGGCATTAACCTCAACCCCATCTCTTTCCCCAGTGCTGACCTCACCCTTAAGGTATTTTAATTACAAATGTGCATACACAGCCATATCTTGTCATTCATTTCTAACAATTAGGGAATGAGGAACAAAACGAGGAATAATCAGTGTTTTTTTAATACTGTGGGAACATTAAAGCAAACTGTCTTATTGAAACAGAAATGTCAGAGTCAAATAAATTTGTTTTCTTTAGATGGAATCAGCACGTAAGGCGTGGGAGAACTCTCAGTCCCTCCCTGAGCAGGGCTCTCCTGGTGGAGGTGCGTCAGGGGCTCAGCCTCCCTGCAGCGTTGGTTCATCAAGCGGTGTCAGCTACAGTTCTTTTGGAGGGGTTTCCATGCCTCCAATGCCTGTGGCATCAGTTGCACCCTCCATGTCCATGCAAGGTAAAACATTGTCTATTTTTTTCTGTTTGATTTGGACTTACTCTTTGGGGAAACTAAACTTCAAGCACATTGTTTCCTGTCCCCTCTGTAGGTAATCATATCCCCCCATTGTATCTGGATGGTCACGTCTTTCCTAGCCAGCCACGCCTCGTACCTCCTACCATGACCCAGCAGCAGACTTATCAACAGGTAGAGGGATAAAAACACACACACACACACACACACACACACACACACACACACACTACTTGTTTGTGTATCAGCAGAATTGTCATTATGTTACGTTTGTCCATCTGTTCAGGCGGCTGCAGCCCAGCAGATCCCGATCTCTTTACACACATCTCTTCAGGCTCAGGCTCAGTTGGGGCTTCGGGGAGGTCTACCAGTGTCTCAGTCCCAAGAAATGTTCAACTCTATTCCCCCCTTCAGGTACCACCTCTTCTCCTGCTTCTATTACTTTGATGCACTTAAGTCACATTATCAGTTTAATGTACGTGGCACCACGGTGTATTTAAATAGTGATTGATTTCACTCATTCTGATGCCCTGCTTCGTCTGTTTCCCTTTAGGTCCCAGGTTTACATGCATCCCAACCTGTCACAGCCCAGTCCCATGGTGCTGTCGGGTGGAGCACCTCTTAAGGGGCCTTACTCGGCTTTCCCTGGCATGCAGCACTCAGACATGGTCAAGCCACAGTCAGGCTCACACTATCAGCCTATGAATGGCAGCCAGCAGCTAGTCTATGACAGCCAGATGAACCAGGGGCCTGGGATGGGATCATCTCAGCTAATGGACTCCCAACTCATCCAGGTAAGTTTCACAACAGCTCAAGACACTGCATTCCTCTCCGTACAGATTTGGAAGGGATATATTAGGTTTTATACAGCAATCATGTTATCTCAACAAACATCAAACAACCTTTATGGTATAATCAGACAATTATTGAGATGTAGCCTTAACATTTACAATAAAATTCTTCTTTTCTCCAGGTGACCATGCCCCTACCTGGTTCTCAGCTGCGCTATGGCTCTGCTCAGCAACACCTCATCCTCCCACAGTCCATCCAGCTGCAGCAGGGACAGAACCTGTCAGTCGGTGCCCCGCGGCGAATGCTGCCACCTGGCTCTCAGGCTGCTGTCATGACTGGCAGCCGAGAGGTGTGACATACTGATGTTATATTGCTCTACCAAAAACTGCTCTGTTTGAACATTGCGCAGTAATGGAAGTTAAACTCAGTTTCACCCCACAGCATGCAGTGTAGATGTATCTGTATAATGCTGCATTTCCATAAATTAGCAGTCAACAATAGTTTTATGTCTTGACGGTGTGTCTTTGTTTTATCCTATTCTCAGGGCTCACAGATGGAAATGAAAGGCTTCCAGTTCTCTGAGAAGCCAAATCATTCCCCAGGCATATCTGGAGGGTCCTACAGGTGAGTGAAAATGATTTGTGAGATAAAGCCACATGGAGCTTTTTTATTTTATACCATATATTTTGTTTCACAAATGCACATTTTGGGATGTGGACTATAAAACTATTTTCACTTTCTTTTCCCCGTCCTCACCTTAGGCCAGGGTCCGCGAGCCCCAGTGGGAAGCCCTCTGGTCCTGGGGGGCCTGTAGGCCCTCTGCCCACACATTTTACTCAACAGGTATTTATTTTTCAAATCAATATGCTGAGATGTGTTAAATGTTGACTCAGGGAATTCAGGTAATTTTTTTTTTCTGTTGCGGGGGGGGGGGGGGTGATGGAAGAGTTAGTAATGTTTTGTTTAACACTGAGGACTGTTGAGTTTGGCCTGTTTTCTGAAGTGTAAAAGCTACAATCATAAACATCACATCCATCTCAAACTGATTGCCTACAGGTCAATTTAAGTAGCTGCGTCAACAGAATTATTAAACACACCAACATTTGCACGACTTGCTTTGTTTTTATAGAGTTGAGTGAACACAAGTGTTTGGACCGAGCGTGAAAATTACTTAAGAAGTTCAATACCCGCATGCTAATTATTTCTGTTTTCATTTGTCTCCCACCCCCCTCATACTTCCCTCCTTCCTCCCTCCGTCCCTTTCCCATGATGACCAGGTCCCACCTGCTCAGGGCAGCATGGTGATGCACATGCGGCCCCCCACCACAGGCCCTTTCCCCAACCCCATCCAGAGACCAGTCATGCAGGTCAACAAGCCTGTCATCATCCGCTCCCCCCCTTACCCCAACCCCGGCCGCGACCCTCCCCACTCCACCCCTCCCTCTGCCCCCGAGCCCTCTGTCAAAGGGCCAGAGGATGGCATGAAGGTGAGCCACCCACTGTAAATATAGGTAATTTCATTTAATCCATTTTCTTTTTCTATATTTGCATTACTTGTTTTGTATGTTATTTAATGTGCCTGACTCAGAGTGTACAGTTATAGTCATATGGAAGTCGATGATCTGTAGTGCTGTAAGACTTGTCTGTAATAGGGTAATACTGTACAAATTTTATTTATATTAATGATAATGTGCACATAGATGTAACTTTACCATAAAGATGCTTCACAAACAGTTATCTGTTTATTTTCCACACTGTAACAATAATGACAACTATGTTATGTTTTATTATATAAAGCTTCCCACATGCCGTTTTTTGCACACATTTGCACAGTCTAGGCTCACAATTTGATTTCATGTTTTAATTGTTAAAATGATCAGAAACTGTAACCTAGGAAAATTATTTCTGCTTTGTTTTCCTTTACTGAGCACTGGGCTATCAAAACTAATGCTGCATGTATAAATGTCTGGTTTGTCATGTGCTGCTGTATGTGTTCGTAACTCTGCCTTTGCTTTGTGCAGAATAAAACCATTCGAGAAGTGCGCAAGGCAGTGGGCGATGGCAAGACACCATCTGGGGGCATGACCAGCAAACTCCAGGAGCCCCTGCCCTCCACAGGGCAAGCCAAACCAGCACGCACTGGAGCCATCAAACCCCAGGCTGTCAAAGTCGAGGAAGGCAAGGCGTAACAATGGACCTTAAAATCCTCATCACCGCCCAGCCTGCCAACACAAGCCCCTTGACCAATGTTTCAGCCTTCGAAGATCCATCTTATGCCAAGGCACCAAGGCAAGGGGCATACATGCAGACATCATAATGAATTACTCCTCTTGAACTGTCAGAACTGGACACTATTATTTCACACCACGTATAGAGATATATAAATATATATAAATATATACATAGACACAAACAGTCTTTTAAGCAGATCTCTTCAAGGTCCTCTTTAATTTATTATTAGTCACTTTTTAAGGGGAGATTGGTAAAGAGAAAAGATGTTTTTTTGTGTGTGTGTTTCTCTCCAAGGTGGGGAAAAGGAAAGTGGCCAACTCAGACAGATGGTTCATTTTTCATACCATTTTGCCAAACTGTATTTACTCCCTGTTTATGGACTGTAGCCCTTGAGACCAGGCAGACACTTGATACAACTCACTATGAAGTTTTTTTTTTTAACAAATTTGAAATGCAGTGGGGCACTTTTTTTGGTCATATTTCATTGGCATTTTTGCTGGTAAATAAAAAGTCGTCATCACCCATTCCTCCTCTTGGTAAAGGACTTCTTTTATTAACCCAGAAAAAAATAATCCTTTGTGGACATCATTGCATGTCGACATGGCGAAAGTCAAGTGCATCACCCTAGAAAAGCATCTTCTTGGGTACTTCACCCGGCCCACGAACTATGAAAAAACTGCTTAGATCAGTACAAATTATTTCTTTTCTTAAAAACTTTGCTTTTACATTCTGTCGCTCGCTCTCTTCTGTATGTAAATTGAAAAAAAAAAAAAACACAAGTGGACATTTTATCAGAATCATGTTGCTTCCATGGGAACTTCACTGGCATTGATGCAGCGTGTGCATGTGATCTGCTGACCGTGTGTAAACTTGCGGGACTACCTAGAACCTAGCAACATTTTCACAAAGACTGTACCTGAACCCAGCAGCCATAGTGCTGCCATCCATCGACTGTGTGGATTTTCATTAAGCAAGCTGGCAACAAATGTTTGGGCTCTTTGTGAAATTGTTTGGGGGGGTAGAGGGTGGAGGGAAAGTCAGGGCTGCATTCACAATTGCTGTAAAGGAAACTCCCCTCCAAACCCTCCCAAAAAAAATAGCTGATTGAAATGTTTGCTTTCTTATTGCTTTGTTTGGGTTGTAATTAATCAAACTGTCTGTTAATGAAATGTGATGTAAGTGATTTTCTTACGTCCTGCAGCCTGGGGTGTTATCTTTCCCTTTTTTTTCTTCTAAGTCTCTTGAAAGACTTTTCACTCTTAATTCCGTTAAAATCCCACTTAACAGTACTGTGGGGAATTGTGGAGGAAACAGACTCATCCCCCATTTGATTATTCAACATCTGGTCTCTGAGGTGGCACGAGCAATAAATGCAGCCTAATTATAGTTACAATCAGGGTCCAAATAACTACTTTTTTTCCTGTTAGAAACTAATGATCACAAATAAAGGGGCGTTGCTTGCTTGTTGAATACTATCTTTGCTTATGCTTTTTTTGTGAGCACTGCAGTTCCAGTGGACTACGAAGGACTTTTAAAAGTGTTTGTTCTATTTGAAAATGTGAAGCTGTTGGATTCCTCATTTATTTTGTTTTGTCTTTTTTTTCTTTTTTTGTAATGGACACTCATTTTGAAACTCACAATGCCAATGTCATAACTGGTTAAATGTTACCACTTACCATAACGCTCCACGACACTACAAAATGTTACGATTTCTCTTTATGACAGTGTTTCACTGGTATATATGTATATGCATACTTAACTGTACAGTCGAGCCTGGTCAGCGAGGGGAGGCTTAAAACCCACATTTCATTTTAGATATTGTGGCACTATAAAAGGATTTAACGTCAAAGGTCACCGTGTTCTCAGAATGGACTGCTTTCACTTTGTTCATCGGGCTTGGAGTGTTTTGCCTCTCATTCCTTACCGCAAAAAGATCTCAATGCTTCTTATCATTGTACCCGCACCAAAATGTTGCCCTGACTTCTTTTGTACTTTTAAGATGCATATTTCATTTTGTCAGAGGACCAGTGCTTTCTACTGCTGATCCAGCATTCTATTTATCCTACCTGATCTTTATCCTTTCAGATATTTGGTCATTACTCTCCCTTGTTAAAAAAAAGAGCTTATTGAAAGAAAAGAAATAAAGCAGTTGTGATTTCTTAAATGTACTGTTGATTCTGTATTCTCACTTTGTCATATTAAAAATCATGCATCAAAGACTTGTGAAAGTAGAAAGGATGGGGAAATGATTTCAGGCTTTGTGTCTGACACGGTTTCTAAAAATGTTCATATGTTGTGGTGTTTGTTTTTTTTATTAGCATGTCATGTAGAAAGTGTTTCAGGTTGAAGGCAAAGACCAACATTTGGCACACATGGTTATAAATTGAACCAATTCCCTGTTTCTGCCTTGTATTCAAGGCTTTGAACAACAAAAAAAAAAAGAAAGAAAAAAAAGGGGGGGGGGGAAGAAACTTCGTGTTCGTGCAGTTTAAAGGGTCTTTTCAGTCTGTTTGTTAGGCTCATCATTTTCCCAGAAAGCTCTGCTGGTGGTCCCAACTAGTGGGTGCTTACAGAGACTCCAAAATATAAAAGGATTTAAGGGATATTGGTGAAAATTATGCAGACTTTTCTTAATTTTCTTGTGTAGCTTTTTTTTCTTGTGATGCTGGAACTTTTACATCAGGTAAAATAATGTGGCCACCTTCAAGTGCCCTTAACTCGTGTACACTACCATGACCTGTAAATAATGGTCACAACTGGACATTGAGTGGGCATGAGAAGATAGAACATACTGGCCCAGCACTGCTACACTACACATCCTTTTTACCTACATGATAATTCTCCATGATGATTTGGTCACTTTCAGTTATAAAAATTACCGTAATACCGCGAGAACAATGCACCTGTAAAATGTGGGAGCGTGACGTCACCGCATCAGATTCCAGACATTCCCTTTGGACAAAGAAGCTTGTCTGGACGAAGAAACTTTTCCCCGCGGACGTACTTCACAGCGTTTCTTTCACCTCCGAGCACTTTTTAAAAATATATTTAAACAACAGGTAACTTCTTCTGTTTTATGACTATTGGTCCTCCGCGCCGCCGTACGTTCGCGGCGCGAGGACAGACAGACGCGTTCTCTCGCTTTGATGTTTTTACTGTTGCATTCCAAGCCGACCGTTAGCGTTATTAAAGGAGCTGCTGTTTGTTTTTCTGCAGTTTGTAACGGAGCTGCAGGAAACCGCCGCCACCACGTCCTGTTAAGATTAAACATATTTTATAGTCGCTACGATCCCGACATGTAAATAATCTTCACTGTAATACTCTAAAATTCGAATACCGGAGGTGAATGTCGTGGCAGGGTTAAAGTTACAATACGTCGCTTTAAAGAAGAAAACATGTCAGCCATCTTAACTTCACCTGGATGCAGCTGACTCCTGTTAGACTGCTGAGTTAAACGCCGGAAGTTTTTTTGATCTACAGCAGATTAATGGTCGACTTTTCTGACTTTTCTGGTCATTTAATACAGGTCATTAAAAAAGCAAAAAGCCCAGAAGCTTCATTGCATTTTCCTTCTTTAGTTTGAGGTTTGTTACTGTGCAAAACTATGATAGCGGGAGTGACATGTAACTAAATACTATGAATGGTAACCAAGTACCTGAGTAAACTTCAGGTAACTTTTGGTAACAGTATTTCTACAGTGTGGTTTTGTTATTACAGTAATAGGTCTGCATACTTCTTCCACCACTCAGACATTTTTCACAATCTTATGACAGTTATGACCCTACCACATAATAAATTGATTAATTGAAAAAACAGCTGAAAGATGAATAAATAATGAGGAAAAATTCTGCACCAAAGGCTCTCTTAAGATTGAATGTTTGTATTCTGTATTTGTCAAGATCAAGATGTACAGTCATGCAGAAAATATGTAAATTCTTGATTTCCCAGTATATTTATTTTGCAGTCTGTAAAGTCTTAATCAGACTTAATCCAAAAGAGTTATATTAGAGGCATTGAGGACGTGTTTAAATCTGTTCTTAGCCCATTGGAAGCATTTCTCTCTTATGATCATGAAGTGGTTCACATTCTGGTGTGCATTTTAAATGATGGCATTTGTAAAGTGTGTCTGAGTCATCTGACTGTTTGCCAGTGTTGTGTCATCTTTGTGTCACTCATTATCACTTGTTGCGTTCAAATCGTGACGGAAACACTGTCGTAAACAGACTGCAGTGGGTTTCTGTCACTGCAGCACAGAAGGAAGTTTGTTTTACAGATAATGTAGGTGGATTCGAAGCTGTGTCTCCCTCTGGTGGTTGATGTTGATCACAAGTGTCCATCTCTAAAATGTTCCCACTAAATGGAGAAATGTATATTTGACATTATCAGGGTTCACTAGTTAAATAAAAATGCTCATTTCCATGGAAGGTGATTGTAATAAAGCAAATGTTATTGAGGGATACTAATACATTTTCATAGATCTAAATGTCTCAGTTTTATTGAAATGACAGGTTTTGTCTGTGACCCAGGATGACTACCAAGGGCGGCGTCCGGCCCGATGAAGGCCTGATGATGATGCAGGAGCTTGACGACCGGCTGAAAGAGCAGATTGACAAACTGGAGCATGTTCGCCTCGCTGCCGTTGAGCTGAAGGAGAACCTGTCCGGGGTAAATCTGACAGGCAATAAATCTCCATCTGTAACACAGAGTTTGAAATTCATTTTCTTTGAGCTTGCTTTTTGTTCTATGACCTTATTTTCCTCACACACAGAGCAACAGTGATCTAACGCAGTCCATCGCTGACCACCTGGAATGGCTGAATCACTTGTCAGAGCGAGTGGAGACTCTTCACATGAACACAACTGTTTTTGTTCAGGTGACAACTTATTTGAGGGTGCTGTATAAACAATTTTATAAATACTGAAAACTACAGAAATTATCATCACGTGACAATCTGAAATTAATCTGACAGCATTCTGATTTTACCCCAATTGAGCTTGTTTGGATCATCATAATTCATTTTTTCTAGAGTGAAATTCACATTTTGACCTTTCTGAATGTTTCTGTGACTTGGACGGTGTACACACACACACACACACACACACACGGGTTTTTCCACCAATTTCTGCTTCATCTGTTTCCATCCAGATGAATCCCAAACCTCGTGCGTGGGTGGGGAAACAGGGTTCCAAACACAGCTACCGCTGGGGACGTCTCCACCAGGCCGAAGATGCCCAGTCAGAGTACGGCTGGTCCCCCATCCGCACGCGACGAAACAGTGACGCTGCCTCTGAGATGTCTTGTAACTGGTGACCTGATGGGCTGTGTCCAATAGATTAACTGAGGTTAAGTCTTTGCACGTTGCTTTTTTACTGGTACTTTCTTACTCATTATAATGCTGAGTTTTACATATAGTTTCATACTTCACATCTGTCTCTGTCCTGTATTTTTGTGTTTTTGAACATGCTAGATTTGTAATAAAATCATGGCTATTCAATCATGTGACTGTCCATTTATTATTCATGTTATCTTTGTGTAAAGTTTAAAATTCTCTCAACTCAACAAGTTCTCTTAAATAAAAATCATTATTATTATTATATTATTATTATATATGAATATAATGTGCTGTTGGTGCACTTAGTATTATATTATCCAGAGTAATGAATAAACTGACTTCTAATGAGTTAATATGTAGGGAATTTAAACAAATTAAAGGAAAACACAACATAAATTGTCTCAGTAGGGAGTCCATGTAACTGTAATAGACAAATGCATTCATCTGCAAGATAATCCCTTATTTATGAACCACCTTTAATTAATCAAGTAATTTTGAGATCAAGATGTCTTTTGAAAGATAGACCTCAGACACAACAAAATCTCACAGGCAATCTCAGATTTTCCATTGGTGTGTGAGTGGGTTTGAGATCCAGTGACTGTAAGTTCTGTCTCATTGCATCCACGTTATTTTCACACCTCTCAGCGAGCCGTGGAGTGCTCAAAAAATTTGCATTTCAAGTTCCTCCATTCTTTTATACATTTTTTTCTCACTTTCACATGCCCCCTGTTTGTTTTCAGGCCTGCACTTTGTACTTTTGTGCACTTTTGTTTGCTCAAAAAAAAAAAGCCAAAAAAGACTTGGCAGTGTTTGTATTGTTTTTCCCATCGTCTGTCTGATGTAATGTGTGTTTTACAACTGCAAACTGCCTGTGTGTTGTCATTGAGTGATGCACGCACGGCCTCCACCGGCAGGGGTCGCTGCCGCCTCTCCTCCATTATGTCACTGTTCACCGCTGCGTGCTCAATAAAGCTTTGGCAGAACGCGTGGTGCGATATTTCTGGAAGGAAGCGCCCGACACTCGCAGAAGTAGCACTAGCCCTTATTAAAGGGACACTTTTGAACACACACCGAGTCCAACTTATTTTTGTATCTCTATTTAACATTACGGGTATCGAGTGGAGCCCCTGGAAACATGGCAGAGAGTGACTGGGACACCGTGACTGTGCTGAGGAAGAAAGGGCCGACTGCTGCCCAGGCCAAGTCCAAGCAGGTTAGCACTGCTGTTTCTGATTTATTATGAAGGGAATTGTCCTTTAAAATGATCCAAAACTGTGTTAGAGACTGTAGTGAACTCACGAGTTGATATGTTAGTATAAGTTTGATCATTTATATAGGTTAAATAGCGCCGCAAACATCCAACATGTCGTGTTTGAGTTTAATAAAAACAATAGACAGTATGTCTCCTAGCAAACTGTTAATAACTGACAGCACATATAACCAGTTTAAACTAGAAATGACTACATATTTTGGTCAATTTAAGCAAGTATGTGAGCTTTTTGTACAACTCTCGTTTTCCCCCTGATAACAAATCAAACTCCGGAGGCAAGCTAACCTAAAAGTTCACTTAGCTAAACAGCTAACTTTGGTCCAGATATCTTAAATAAAGCCGTGTTTTGTTGGCTTTTAGTGTATTTTGGCCAACTGAACTTTACCCTTAAGTTATTACTGATTAAGCCTGAGGTAGTTAGTGTAAATCATATTATTTTATGGTGACCTAAATAGAAATATGATGGCTAGGTGAAACCGAAAATGACATTTTGACCATAACTAGCAGCCCTCTTTGATTTTAATGTGGGACACTTCCTCAGTCTAAAGGCCATATTTGAAGCTGTAATTGATCTCATAAGTTGTCCTTTAACATGCAGGCAAACCCAGCATCTACTGAACAGCTGTTTTAATATAATGTGGTGTACTCAGCCTGTTTTTGATGAAGCAATATTGAGTAAGACTGCACTGCACTGGTCTTATCACTTGTTTACCTTCCTGGTCACACCTAGATAAGCAGATTCATTACTTATGAACTCCATGATCGGTCACTGTGAGCGCATGAGGCTTGATACACTTTACTGTCACTGAATTTGAATTAAATCTTTTTTTATTTGATTTGTACGTGTCTGTCTTTTCCCCAGGCTATCACCTCTGCTCAGAGACGTGGGGAGGAAGTTGAGACAACCAAGAAATGTAAATATATGCTTTCTGTACAAATTTGGTAAAACCACAGTCCACTAGAGGAGGAACGTTATGTCTCCATGTTGCAATTGTGCTGGCAAAACATGACAAAATCATTTGAACAGCTGCTGTGTTGTGGTTGTGCCCTTTCTGTGCGCCTGTCACCCTGATTGCTGTCCAACATCACTTTTCTTGCCACACAGGGTCTGCAGGGCAGAACAAACAGCATCTCGTGACAAAGAACACAGCCAAACTGGACCGGGAGACGGAGGAGCTGCACCACGACAGGGTCCCCCTGGAGGTGGGCAAAGTCATCCAGAAGGGCAGGCAGGATAAAGGCTTGACCCAGAAAGACCTGGCCACTGTGAGTATACACGTCTTTTGTATATTTAAACATGCACAACATATAAGAGTTGGCAGTACTGCTGGAAAGGATGCCTTCTGTCTGAGTTTGTATAACATTGTTTACCTTGGATGGTTTTCATGTAAATGCATTCCCAGCTTCAGGAAGGATTATTTTGATGGGTTTGAGCCTCATGGTTAAACTAAATAATACATTCTTAATGTCAAATCTTTTCCACAGAAAATTAACGAGAAGCCTCAAGTGATTGCGGACTATGAGGCCGGGAGAGCAATTCCCAACAACCAGGTCCTGGGCAAGGTGGAGAGAGCAATTGGTAGGAATATGGTTTACTAAAGTTAAGCTGATCATGTTTGTTATATCACAGTTGGATAACCTGCGTGTGTTCTTGTCTGTCACAAACAGGGCTGAAACTGCGTGGGAAGGATATTGGCCAGCCCCTGGAGGCAAACCCCAAGAAGAAATGAACACAAAGCCTCGAAATCAGCCCCCCCCTTCCCCATCCCAGATCCCATCTTTCCTAGCTGCTGAAACCTGAACCACTCCCTAACCCCCCCCCCCCCCCCTCTCCCCACACACACCCCTCCAAGAACCCTTAAAAAAACTCTCCCCCTCTCTTCCCTGATTCCTTCCTCTTCCTGGGCTGATCTCACCTGCGTCCTGTTTGAGGACGCGGTGCTCCACTGCATCACAAGCTGCATATTGACGAGTCATCAGAGAGAAGAAAAAAAAAACAAACACTTTCTTGACTACATAATCAAACGAATGGTCAAACGCATCCTTTTTTCAACACCACAAACTCAGAAGTTCTGTGTATTTCTTTTCACCTACGTCTGCTTCGGCTTTGGCATGATAGATTCAACTTTTTGATAGTGATGGGAAAAAAATCATTTTAAAAGGTGGATTAGTTGTCATGACCAAAACAAACTAGTTTGACTAACTGTAATTCTGAGCATGATTTTAAGCCAAAAGTGCTGCATCTTTTTTTTTTCACACACTTGAGACAGTGGGTGAATGTCATTTACAGTGTTGAAATGTTTTAATGCTGTGCTTTGTTTTGATTGACAAAAATAAAGTTTGGCAGTTCATGAAATTTCTGTGTGTGCTTTTATAGCCACTGCAGCACAAAAGTGTTTTTCAATGTCAGCTAGTTGTTTTAGATGAGTTGACAAGTTTTTACAGTGGCAGGACTACAGACTACAATGTGTACTCTGAGGGAGCAGGGAAAAACAATGTAGTTGGGATATTGCACCACTAGGTGGCAGGATGGAACCAGAAATATCTTGGGACTGTTCTACTGGCCCCAATGTACTGTGTGACAACTTTGTGGTGCAAAGTAGTGACTGCTTGATGTAAAAAAAACAAAAACGCTTTATAAACAATTACAAAAAGTACACCTTGCCCTAAAAATGTTACCCACCTGCACTACACTAAATTGAGTGGTCTCTGTAAAGCTTTAAGTAGCTGTGATTTGCAGTGCTCATCATTTCTCTGCAGCGTTCCACTTCATACTACGAGTTATTGATTTGAGTGCTACTTTTGCCAGTGTAAGGCTGCCTTCTGTTTTATTAAAGATTCATGGGCCTCATTGTTGCAGAATAACAAGTGGCGAGGGGGGAAGTGCAAGCCGGGCAGAACACATTTGAAGACCTGTGCATGATGTTCCAAAAAGAAATTGCTAGAGTGCTGTATCAATAAGAGTTTGGAGCCTGGTGGAGTGTGAAGGAAGTTGAGGGAAGCTGAAAAAAAAAATCTGCAAGTTGGTGTTTGTCAAACATGAATGTGGAGAAGGGCAACGGTTTCAACAGCTGCCACTTTCTAGCCACCTTAGAGCAGACCACAAATCCCTGAACTCCTCAGTTCCTCCTGTGGGATCTTGACAGTCCCTCAGGGGAGCCGTCGCCTCTCTTATGCCAGATGCTGCACTGTGGGCATAAAGTCAACTGCACCACGGCATTAGAGCTGGGGAATTGTACAAGGCATTCATAGGCCTCTTCAGGTGAGACAAAGGAAGGACATGCAGCAAATACTCTGTCCTCCGTAACCTTCATTTGAGCCCTGCAACTCAACCTCTGCGTTTGGACAGATAAGACCTCGTGGCCTGTGGCACATCTGTGAATCAATGTGGTCATCATCACCAGGAATGCGTGTAGAGAGCTGCAGCTGTGACCGCAGGTCGCCCGCTCGGCTCAGGGTGCTTAGATGGTCTCAGGGTTAACATGGAGTGCCACTTAAATCTGCAATTAATTAGAGAGCGTTGCTGCCATGTGTGCATCTACGTTTTTTTAAAGGCCTTCTGACGGCAGATATTCTGCAGCAGGGAAAGCACAGGTGCTGCCAATAACAGCTGTCCAAGTTCAAACCAATCAGTCAAATCAAACCAGTGATTCCTTTTATTATTTACACCTGCGCTTTTACTGCAGTGACTGTGGAAAAACAGGTATAGAGGGCCGGCCCTTTTGTGCTGTGCATGTACAAAAAACTGTAGGTAGATGGAGAAATCTGTTTGACTCACAAAGAATCACTTGATGTGGATGGCTGGACAAATATGAATGCATGATCAGAAATGTTACATCATGTCTCACTGCCACTCATCCCTGGGTAAAAGAAAAGATACCAACAAGAGCTGGAGGTACAGCAGCAGCAGAAGCAGTAGTTGGTAAGTTTTTCTGGGACTCTCCTCTGTGTTTCACATGGTTTTAAAAAACTGTTTGTCACAGCAATCTACATTTATATCACACTGAGCTGTGAGGAGGTTTGTGTTTTGTTTTTGTCTCTCCTTGTGTCTCGTGCTGAAGACGTTTGCAGGGATGGGTATTTGCTCAGATAAAGTATGCAACCTGCTGACCGGTGTTCGTTGGGCGAACAAAGAAGAGAGCTGTGTTGTTACTGGGGGGTTATTTGGATTCTTGCTCAACAGGCTTCACTCAGTGTGTGTGTGTGTGTGTGTATCAAAGAGCGAGGGAGACAGAGACTGACTGCGTTCCTGGAAATGCCATTCCATTGGTCAAAACACCATAGCAACATAGTTCCACCTATGACAAGGGAGCAGCCAGTGGTTTTGAAGGAGCGATGTGAAGCAGAAAGCTACACGGGGGAGGGATTGGGGTGGATGAGTGTGTGTGTGTGTGTGGTGGGGAGGGAAGTCTGGGGTCTGTTTTGGCCTGAGGCTCCAAACTCAAATTGAGATTCCACTACACGTCCAACCTGTTGTGTTGATCCCTGATCCTTCGTCTCCCCCACAACAGCAGACGCTTCCCCTTCAACTGACTGGAGTTTTCTCCGTTTTTGAGTTTTGTGCATATAGTTTGTTTCCTTTAAACCCTACACAAAGAGCTACTGTAATTTATGTATCTACCTTATTATATGACTTTGGAACAGCAGACAGACAGACTTGTTTCCCTCTGAGGACGTCCACACTGTGATGCTGTTCACACATTTCACTGGCTGTCACGGGTTTAACGTCTCTCATTCTGCAACTACAATAGCTGCCGCACAGTCTTGCATAATGTACTTTGGGGCAATAGGAATTCAAGGCTGAAAAAAAAAGATTACGACAAGGAACATAACTAATCCTGAGTAACTTTATATGCAGTCTTGTTGTAAGTCAAAATAAGCACTATACTTCCTCTGTCTGCAGGATTGGACTCCAATCAGGCCCCTGAATCAGTTCGTCAGTTTCACAGTACAAGCTGCTGGTAACAGCCCATTACTAGAGGAAAAAATCATCAAAACACCAGGTAATACTGTGCGAAAATATATGCACAGTTTATTGATAGATGAAGATAGGTGAGGCTCACACACACACACACAAAAAGTCAAATCAATAATGCATTAGTTGTGAGTTCTGACCGTGCTTCTCTCCTCTTCAACATCACAAACCAGTAACCAGTCGTGGACACGAACCTGCATGCAGGCTGTTAAATTCTCGCTACTTTTAAAAGATTATTGGCTGCAGATAAAATGCCAATAATTTGAAATTTTCTTTGCAGCCTACAAGGGACACAGGAGGCATCAAACAAACAAAAAACAGACCCAGCTGCTGCTGTGCCAAAAAACAAGACAAATGCCTTGATATGAAAATAAACAAATTCCAGTGACTACTACAGGATTACAAATTATATCATAAATATTTTTTAACTGCTGCTCGTATTCATGGCTTTTAAAAGACCTGCTCGGGCTCATTTTTTCTTCGAATATCATCTACAAATCACTGTACAAACTTGTTTCTAGAACATTCTGTGAAAGGCCAGTTTCACAAAGGACGAAGGATCAGTAATATTTACATTTGGCTTCCAAGTCACTGTAACACACACAAAGAACAAAAAGGCACTGTGACGAATGTCAAAACATTTTTAAATATACAAAAAAGGGCGCAGAGGGAAAAAAGTGGGCATCCATTCAGAAGCAATTCACTTTGCCAATTGTTTTCTCAGTCCAGTTACAACCGAGTTGTGTTAGACAGTATGGCTTATGATTAATCTACAGTAAGTCTTTATTACGCAATGCTGTCTAACAAAGATTACAACACAGCGCAGACTTGAGGAAGCTTGCCTTGTACTTTCCAGTGCACCACTGCTGACTGAGGACTAGGCGTCATCCTGCGACTTTCTGTGGGTTTGGTTCAAGACAGAAGTTGAATATGTGTTGTTTACACAGCACGGCTCTATGTGCCTTTGAATAAACATGATGTGGGGGGGTGGGAGGGGGGGGGACAAAAAGGTGTAACAGTGTAAGTCTGCTAGTGACCTTGTGTTTTTATTAAGATTAAAAGTTAACTGCACATTTACGCAGATACGACACAGCATTACTTTGCAAAGCTGGAGACGGTTATGAATTATTAGCTTGTTTTCAGAGGGTAAAAGGGTAAAATCTTGATATTTAATAAATACACACAGTACAGTGTCAAACATGAACCTTTGGTAAGTGTATTACAGAATTATGAATACTGTCCATATTCTTCCTTTTTTTAACTGATGTATTTATCAGCATCATTGACACAAAATGATTCTAGTCTGTGAGTGAATGTTTTAGTGATTTCATCCAACATCTAAAAACCACTGAATTTTCACAGGTAACGTCTTGGCTTGGTTGACAGTCTGTAGCAGGATACTGACAGTGGACGGCTGGGTTGACGCGTGGCTCTCATGCATGCAAGCAGTAGCACAAACAGGTGGGTGAGTTCACAGTATCTCTAGAGAATTGCACTGTTGGGACCCATCCATAGTTTCTAGATATTTTGATGTTGTTGGTCTTCCTCAAACACACATTCACGCGTTGCTGCAGCTCCACTCGCACATGTTTTTTTAAACTGCAAAGTGAGCCGTCACTTAAGTGAGTAGAGCAGTTCGGCGGTGTGACAGAGCGACAGAGGGTGAGCCGAGGAAAAATACTGACAGCACAACCAGTCCTCCAGCTCCGCATTCCTCTCGGGCTCCAGCGAACGCTCGGCGAACTTCATCATCAGCAGGGCCCGCTTCACGTCCAGCCAGTTCAGGAGGCCCTCGTGACGGGATCCGCCGATGAAGCCTCCCCCCTGTCCGTGTCTCTCCCACTGCTGCTCCATCAGGTCCTTCCTGGGGCCCCAGAGCAGGCTCTGCAGTATACGCTTGGCCTCCTGGATGTGGATGCGTTTGATGGGGTCTGGCTGCAGCAGGAGCTGGGCCAGCCTCTGGAGGCCGGCAGAGTAAAGGGAAACAGAGGGGATCGGAGGCAAGTCCTCAGAGCGGTAGTCCTGCTCCCTCAGAGCTGGACTCACCTCAAATGGGTTGGGTTGGTGGAGGAGCTCGTAGATCAGGATGCCTGTCTGGAACTCGTCAAACTTGCGGTACTGAGCTGCTGAGACAATCTCAGGCGCCAGCCTGGCGTGATCACGTTTGACACGAGGATCTGCAGCAGTCGAGGCGGCATCCTCAGAGGAGCGACGCTTGGCCTTGGCGAAGTTGCTGATGAGGAGCCGGGGAAGTTGACGCTGAATGTCTATGCCACTCGAGCTGTTACTGGTGCTGTTGTCGGTGTTGGCCTGCTGGACGAACTGGGGGGGCCTGCGGTGGTGAGGCACTAGCAGCAGGTTTTCGAGGCAGAGGTCGCGGTGTGTGACCCCATGTTCCTTCAAGTGCTCCAGGCCGTTGCAGAGCTGCAGGAGGAGGAAGCACACGCGGCGCTCGTAGACCTCTGGCTGAGATTTGTGAAACGCATTCCACGCCCGAACAAAATCAGCCGCCGTCTGCTGAGGGATCTCGGAGGTGATGACGACCACTCGCTCTCGGTCTGCCTGTTGGCCAGGCGCAGGTGTGGAGGTCTGAGGTGCCGGTGAAGCAGGAGCACCAGGCAGAGAGACTTCCTCAGAGGGCAACATGCTCTGGGGGACGCAAGCGAGGAAGTGACCACAGTCCTGCTGGAGGTTGAAGTGGGGAGGAATGCTCTGCTGCACCGACAGACCGTAGAGATGACCCTGTTTGGCCTCCACGGATGGACTCTTGCAGATCTGAGGAGGTATAAACACAAAAGGACAGTGGGAGGAAAGAATGAAGCAAAAAGGAGAAGAAAGGGACGTGGGGGGGGGGCAGAAGAATTTCACACACAGAGACGGGAGAGGAAGTAGAGCCAAGAAACACAAGAAAGGAATTCTTGTTAGCGAGGTTTCAAGGTCAACACCAATTCAGTTCCTGCTCTCATTCAAGTGAAACCATGTCCTGGGTGCAGATTTAAGCCCAATCCTGAACTGAAAGGCTTTTTTCAAACTACTAGGAGGCTAGTTGATGCCAGGACTAGACTCAACTTGTGTTTAAGTACAACAACGCCTCAGTGTTTGTAATTCTCTTACAAACTGTGGGAAAACTGCAACCGAATAAAATCTTTGAAAATTGGAGACAAACATAAAAATGCCTCCCGTGAAATTTCAGTATGTTCCAGTGTGTTGGAGTCAGATTTATAAACATAATCTCCTCTTAGTGATTAACTGGACTGAAATAAATCTTAGATCGGGTTCAAGTTTCAGTCAGTGGCACACTGGTAGCATATCTGAATACCAATCCATGAAGTTACACAAACACGTCCAGTAAATGATAATGAATGCTGATTTCAGATTATCATATCATTTGTAATTATGCTAGACGGTCTCATACTACATGGTGTGTGTGTGTCTGTGTGTGTGTGTGTGTGTCTGTGCGGCCTTGACAACAGAGGTTTGTCTGACTGTAAATCCTGCCCGGAATGTAAAGATTAATTGGGCCTAGAGACATTAAGCAAGCTTGTGGGCACCCACGCCATGGCACAACACAAACTGTACTAACAGCTGCTGCTTTGTGAACCACTAATGACTTCGGGACAAAGGTCAGCGAGACTGAACCCACACCCTTCTTCCTGGTTGTTTACACTACACGACCTGAAGGTTTATGCTAAAGGGGGGGGGGGGGGTCATCTCATCCGAAGTCTAAGAGCAAGACCTCCGCCCTATTTTAATCTCCTCAAACATTCAAATCCCTGCTTAAAAGATCAATTTATAATACCCACTGTGCAAATGATTCCTTAAACAACAGATAAGACGATCTCTGGGTAGCAGGAAGTTACTCTCTTGATAGTGGGGGGAATAAACAGTCGTATGTTACAAACACACTTGTCTTCATACCAATGAATACCCAAACACCTGCTTACAATCTTATACTCAATGTCGTCTGTGCTCAGTGTTTAAAATTAAAGCCATCCATGGAACAGTGATAGGGTTAAGATATCAAAAACTCTAAACGACTACTAATCAAATGCTTAACCTGTCTGGATGGGTGTTTTCAGCAATAGCCATCCAAGGTATTTACATGAACATGACTGCCTCTGTATGCATTTGTTTGTCAGTGGAGGAGGAAATAAATGAGCAATCTAGCATGACTGGTTTTTATTTTATCTCTAAGTTACTTAATCCTTACTTTTTACTTGTCATTCTTAACACCCCCTCCCCCAATCTATCAGGGAAGTTGTTAGATGAAGAGCTGCAGGCCACTGCACAGAAACTCTCAGCGAGATAACAAACTTTACTGTGCGCTACTGCTGTGTGGAAAACTACCGGTACTCACCTCTCTTATTTCAAACAAAGTGAGTGTTTTGGCTCCACTCTAAATGCACAGACCAGCTGCATAGATTTTTGTTGTATTTTCTGACTGCTCTTGGTGTTTGCTGCTCTGCCTTTAGCACTACAGCCAACTTGTTACCACCACAAACCATCGGTATTAAAAGCTATCATATAAAATACTTATAGCATTACTAGTAGTATTTATAGATTTACCTTGACAGCGTAGGAGTTGCTGGGGTCTGAGGCGCAAGCAGCTGAGTAGTACACTGCATCTCCTGCGTTGCAGCTCGGCTTGTTCGAGGTGAGCCTAAAGAGAGACCAGTTGCTTTCTTCAAACCTCAGTGGGTTCTTCTGGGAGCGAGTGAAGTGATCTTCACATTTTAGAGCCAAGCGCCGCAGAGACTCTGCGTACAGGCCTCCCAGTTTAGAGTACACTCCTTCCCTACTGTCTATGTTACTCAAAAGGGTCTGGAGCTGCAGGCTGGAACCCAGATTTGGTGCTGAACCAGGTTCTGAGGCTGAGAAGGGCGCACTGAGTTGGGGAGAAGAGGAGCAGGTGACGCTGCTTCGGCAGTGGACACCCAGACGCCCGTGAGTCTTCAGAGGTTCATCCAGTGTCCGGGACCGTGAGGATCGGCCCATCAGAGCATGACAGCGCTCCAGGGACTCGTTGGAAGAGAATATGGGTCGTGGGTCGACCGGGCTGGACGGTAAACTGGACCGGGAGCCAATATCAGAAGGTCGACACACGTTGCTCTCTGAGCCCGTGAATGGGAGGCGTGGGTAGGCTCGGACAAACGGTTTTCCATTTGTGGCATCGGGAGCTGACACGGTGCGGTTGACCATCTTTTTCTCTGGAAGTGGAGGTGGCTGGTTCCCTAAGCTGTTAAAGGAGGGCGGATGAGGAGAACCCGGGGCTGAGGGTACTGGACTTCTGGGAAAGGGAGAGGAACAAGACATCCGTGAAGCATCCCGAGAACCTGAGTAAAAAGAAAAAAAACATTGTATTAGTAAATCTGCCAGACAACTAGGGAAAACAGTGTCAGAAAAGTACAGTGTACTGTTATATAGGGGAGCAAACTTTGTGATGCATGTGGTATGAAAACTATTTTATAAAAAAAACATTGACACAAACAATATAAAACAAACACAAACTTAATATTTCAGTAGATATAAATATTCTTAAAGTAATAGTTTGACATCTTGGAAAATGTGCTTGTTTGCTTTCTTGCTGAGAGATGAGATGATTGATACCACATATGCACCCCAGATATGAAGCTTAAGCAGCAGGCAGATAGCTTAGCTTGGCTTAACTTAGCATAAAGGCAAGCAAACCTATCTTCCTACCACCACCTTTTTGTGCAGCTTAAACAAGATATGAAATGTTAACTGGTGCTACCTTTGGACAGACTGTTCCCACCTTCCTGTGTATAGTATGCTAAGCTAACCTTAACCTGGCTGTCGGTTCATACTGAACAGACATAATCAAACATCCTTTAATAGAGTTAAACAACAGACATGGACTTTTGACATGGGAATTTTGGAAATGTACATACAGATAAATACAGATACAGACAGAAACCAACAACCACTATAGGATTTTCTTTTCACTGTATTTACACTATTTATCATTTTTTCCCCCTCAGTGTGCCTGTGAGTCAATTTCCTGATACCTCACAGCACTCACAGACTTGCATATTTCTGGGTGACAGCTGTGAATGTGATTTATTTACTACACCCTGTCGCTGCCTAGTGCTTAGCCTCAGTACAAACACATACCTCGTTTCCTCAAAAGGCCTTGAAATTTCCACAATCCAGAGTTCAAGCTGACGCTCAAAACATCTTCCATCCAATTATGATCCATTTGTCAATTAAAGACTTAAAGTTGGAACTTGACATTACACCAGAGGAGACAGATACTGAGATAATTGTGCGGTGCAGTCTTCAATAACTGCTTTCACAGAGAGGGAAGACTGTAAAGAAAAAAACTACTCTGTAGGATGTAGCCAAGCCCTTTTTCCCTCGTTATCAGAGTCCATAATTATCTCTTCAAACAACATTGCAAAGGAAGTTACAGCAATTACAAGCGTCTGAGTGCCACAGAGGTTTAAAGTTGACATCTGAAGGATGACAATTTTTAAACCAAGGATGCACGCCACGTCTCAAGTCTAACAATTGTCGAGATCCTGAAGTCATGAAAACGAACACACTGTCAAAACAAACTGTAGCCTACATGTGGACTTGACGAAAGAGGAAGAGAAGAGATAAAGCTGACAGGCTGCTGCTGTAAATCTCGCAGCGCTGCCTTTCCTCTTTTTCACTGTTGTTGCACAGTCTCACTCCGGACAAAGTTCATCTTCATCGTTACACGTGACGAAACGGCGTCTCAGCGGGAAGATGACTAACATGCAGGCAAACACGTTGCATCCCTGTTTTAACATCTTTAGAAGCTGTGGAAAGAGTGCCTAACTTGCTTAGTAAACTTAAAATCTTTGATTTATCAGACACTGGACAAATATGATCCTTGGACTCCTTGAGAATGTTTCTATTGGAGCAGACAAACCCGCATTGCTCAGATATTTCAATAAATCCTCTTAACCTGACTAGAATATGAGTGTGAGCAGCTCTTACCGGTGTCAGCAGTCAGGTTGTCTGTGGAAGCAGTGGGTAGGCTGGCACTGCTCAGGCCCCGCAGAGAAGAAGTCGGGCTCTCCACTGAACTTTGTTGGCCAAAGCGGTCCAGCTCCATATTGCTGCCACTCATCTTACTGCACCCTCTGTAATGGAGAAAACAACAACAGAGATTAGATGAGTGAATATGACGGGGTGAAAAAGATATAAATAAGCATGCATTTGAGCCATGTTTTGCATAGATTTTTTTCTGTATGCATTGCTGCCTCAACTTTTCCAAAATATCAGCCAAGCCAAATGCAATATCCGCTGGAAGTTAGTCTGCAGGTTTTCTGTTGAAATATAGAATATTTTCTCTTTGTGTGTCTGTGTATAAATCCACTTCCCCTTTGATGTGCTTCTGTCTGCACAACGAATTACTAACATAGTCCACGTGAGAGAGCATGCTGTTTTGTTTGAAGTGACGAACAAGCGCTGTAAGGAGTAATTTGGCTTCCTTGTTTATGGAGTCACACTTTTTGATTTAGTGCTGATTTATGACTCCAACAAATGACTTACTAAAAACAAGAAAAATCATCTCGTTGAAAGTTATCAGTATAGAGTATCAGTTGTTGCGGTTTTTATATCATAAGTGTATTTTTATATTGGCTCCTTCTCTTTGAAGACAGTTAAGTGCTCTACCACTCAGTCATATCCAACACCTTCAATTGCTTTATATCAACCATTGATACTGGTGCGTTGGATTTCAGAAAGATAAAAAGGAGTGAGGGGTCATAAAGTCAGCGAACTGACTCCTGTAGCAGCTGGGCACCCTGATGGTCTACAGTTTAACATGCCAACCTTTAACTGCAACACTCACACTGCATCCAGCTGGGGACCTCAGTTGCATCTCATTTCCTTGCTCTCGCTCTCTCATACTGTCGTTTCCTGTCATCTCTCTACCACAGGCTATAAATAAAAGGCATAAAATACCACACTTTTTTAAAATAAAAACAGCAGCAAAGCCCCTGAGAGAATACTGATTAAGCATGTTTTAGTGTTTAGGAATTAAACTTTTCATTTGCAAGTTTTTTATGCAGTAGAAAGTAGAAAGAAGCTTTGCATTCTTCACGTTCAGTTTGCCTAACTACCATGATGGCCACTTATAATAGCAGTAAAAAAATAAAAAAAAAAAAATGTGCATGAGCAGACTTCCTAATCAAGGTGACCAATTAGGCTGAGTGACAGCCATTCACTTGTCTCATTATACCCGCTAATGGCTCGGGGAAGCAGGGTCCCAATCCCATCCCTTCATCTCTCTTCCATCACAAAATGACTCCCCTCTCCATTTATCTACCAGCCCCTGACTTCAATTCCACCGTAAATCAGCAGAACAAACAGATGAGGAGGAGAAAAGGAGAGGAGTGCTGGGGGGAGACAAAGGGTTAGGTATTCTCTGTGGGCAGTTAGCTAAAGGATCCGCTATCGTTTTACAGACAAAAGAACAGTGATGAAAGGCAGTGGAAATGCTGAGGCAGGGGAGAAATGGTAATGTGTGCAGGGATTATGAGGCCATGTGCATGTGTGCGCCTGTGCATGTCTCACTCCAGATCTCTCTTCAGGATTTATATCCAAAACATGAGATTTTCCTTGGCAAAAGAATGTCATTGCTTATGTCCTGCGGGAGGATGAGCGTGGATGAATGAGTTATCTGAGCAAGGGCATGCAAAGAAAGACCTTGACTCAGATTAGGGCTGCATGTCAGGATACACAAGCACTTTGGAGCTGCAGCTAACATGCATTTGCATTATCACACAATTTCTGAATTTGCATTTTTGAAGATGAAAATGTCTGAAAAACCACAGCTTCCAAAAGCTTAAGAAATTACTTCTTTTTCTAAACAACAGTCCAAAATACAAAAATAATTAGTTTATTGTAATGTCTGGCAACTAAAAGCAGCAAATCTTAATGTTTTACATGTTGGTAATTTCGCTTTTGAAGAATGACTTCATTAATAATCAACTGCTCTATTAAATTGTGAATCATGTCAGCTCTAAAAGCCCTGGTTATCTACAGCCAGATGCAGTTAGTGTCAAAATTAATGAGAATTTTAGCTGAACTCAAATTTCTGTAAATCCCTACAGTTTCTTATGTCGCACAAAAATAGCACCATTCATCAGAATTTTATCCTTCCACTTTGAATGCCCAGGTTCAGCCTAAACATCTATTAATAGACATCTTAATCAACAATTTCTAATCACTTCCATTGCTAAACAAGAGCCTACGTGAGATTTCAGGATTGGATGGTAAACACGTCAGGCGAGGTTTCTGCAATCAGCCCGGCAACGACAGCAGCCCAGATTTAGAATGTAAACAATCACGCTACAGTAAGTAACACACTGGATCTGCTGACACACATGCGACTCTGACATGTGTGAGGTATTAATAAAGCTGTGCTAGAGGAGCCGGTAGAGTTTTTTTTTTAAAAACAGAAGGGATCAGACTGAGGTTACAGCTAAATAGCTACAGACAGCAGTCTGACAGTGTAAAAAGAGACCCAGACTCAGTTGCAGTGTTGTTGTTATTGTGGATCAAGTTCACATGACTGGTTTCATTTCCTGATTCTTATTTAGACCCCTCTCTGTCGTAATTATACAGAAAATGATGACATCCGAGAGAAGAAGCACTATGTAGATATGGTGGCCAATGCTCACGTACACAGATGCCACATGTGCAAGTACATGTTTATTTTCAAGGGCTGTTTATGTAGAGACAATAATCTTTTAGTAAAAGCCAAGCTGGTTATAAAACATTTAGAGTGATGAAATGTAATATGTGCATAATTCATTAGAGTAATGAGTTTTGTGAAAATGAGGTAGAAAAGCACATTGACTTGTACTCGGGTGGTATCATCAACACCTGTACAATGTAATGCCATCTTCCACAAGAGCAGTGCAACAAAGGATTTTACAGTGTTCACTTTTTGATGAGACAGAGAGGAACTTTATACACTCACAAACAGTAGACTTTACTGCTGTTTATTGCTGTTATATTGGATCAAATTGTGGTGCATCTGTTTTGGTTGTTCTGAAACCTTGTATGTTGCAATACAGTGCAGAGAAGAATAGCATGCAGTGTCTCCCCCATGATTGTAGGATAGTCACCATGGCTATATAGCCATATAACCCATGTCTTTGCTCCAGATAACAAGGGATCGGTGTCAAACATTAATGGATCTTTGTTTCAAACTGCTCCAACCTTGCCTTGTTATCTTCTCTGTTAGCTATCTCTGTCCCTTCTTCTTTACAACCCACTTTCATTTATTTGCACTACATCTCATCAAGTAGCCTACAACACTGTTTAATTTCACTTCTCGTCCTCTTTGTCTTTCCACTGTTTTAATCTCATCAACTGGATGGGCTCAAATAAAAGTAATAAGATAATGTAGGTAAAAAGGGATTAGAAGAGATTAGAGGAACAAAAGACAGGATATAATATAAGGGAGGAAATAAAATGGTGCGCAAAAAAGTTAACAACATGCCGTCTGTCACTGTGCCACTCAAAGCCACCTCTCAATTTTGACTACTGAGGTGTGAAAATAAGCCGAGGCCTGCGCTTACCTCCGGGGGCTCTGTGGTTTATTACGATCTTCCTGAAACACACTCAAACTCAGCGGCTACTTCCCCTCATAGGTCTAATGATAGATGTTCTGGTGTCTCACTGAGGACGTGCATGAGAAAAAGATGCTGTTCAGTGCATACCTCATGTTGAAGAGGCTGAGGTCCTTGTCGGGCTGGCGGGCGCAAAATGCCCCAGGATCAGACCGGTGGCTCCCTAAAGCCCCTCCATGTGTAGTAACACAACCCTGGCTCCACACGAGTCATACGTGTATTTAAAGTCTCTCTCAGCAGCAGCAGCACCCATTAGATGTGCAAAATTAAAGCACCCATATCTCATATATAGCATTCCCTCAATGACCTAGTAGTTCACTTTAGAGCAGATTTAGGTCTGTCAGGCAGCAACAAGATGCTATCTGTTCTGCTGCACAGAAGGGATCGGGGTGGCTCTGTGGAGGGAGGGGCCGCACATCTTGGAACGATAGTTTAAAGAGCAAAAGGCAATTCAAACTCAAGTCACACTCAGTGGACTTAAAACCGCATGGCCGATCTATAAATTCTACCTCTACTGGTGGAAACGGGTTGCCAGACTGGGACAGTTTGGAAGTTGCCAGGGGCAACAATCTGTTCAGTAAAGCCCCTCCCTTTGGCAATCTTGGCTGACCAGTTGACACGCCTTCCGCATTAAAGAGTACTTACTCAAAAACTCATGCATGACAGGCACATGTGCAAACACACACACACACCTCTTATGCTGACCCATCACATGATATGTAGGTTGACCTCTTATGAAGAATAATAAGAGGAAGATTCTGTGTTTTCCACTGTGATCAAAGGCCCGGGGAGGCAGACTTTTTGAACCATCTGTGGCTTTTAAATGATTCAGCACATCAAATCGCTGCTTCATGGGGTGTATGTGCACACATATCTTTGTATTGTGAATGTTTTCCATTCATTCCAGACACACAAGAGCCCCTCTTCTGTCAATAACAAATCTTTTCACAAAGATTGTTTTGCAGTTCTGATTCCCTGCGGCACTTTGTCACAGAGTCTCCAGTACATGCTTGGTGACACTTGTTGATTAAACACACTAAAGCTGCTGATAAACTTGGAACAACCCTAAAGCCACAAGTGTGGCTGAAGGGCTCGAGGCGTGTTCCCACATGTGTCTCAACAAGGTGTATTTTTATCAGTGCAGAATGTCGTCAATGTCATAACAGGAGAGATGGGTCCTTACTAGGATTACTGCAAACATCAGGGCCCTTGAAATGCGATCAGCAATCTGTGTTTTTGACAGTAAAACATTCCCACTCAGCTTTTGCTGACTCCGGCAGCCCAAGATGGTGGAACATCTGTTTCTTTTGAGGAAGTCACAGCCGCGTGTTACACCTCATCTTGTTGTCCCAGACAAAGCTAAGTTTATTTTGAGGACATCATTTGATGCTCTAATAACTGCAACACAAGGTCTCTTCTCTGTTGCTGCTTTGGCTGGCTGACTCAGGCGGAGGAGTGTATTCTTAGCCTCATGCAGACTCAGGTTAAAGCACGTGCACAAATGTTGCTGTTAATAAATGCCTATGTAGGCTAGAAGCTCTGTGTAGAATAGGTCACAACAGTGTGAGTCACAAATAAAGGTGAAAATTTCAGCACATCCTGTAAGTGCTGAAATTAATACTGTTACCAAGCTTAAACTAACCATGGAGACCACGACAGCAACATATGAGCATCAAGTTAAAGCAAATCCAATATATATAAATCTTTGCCAAAACACGTATCTCAACGCCTGCTAATGACAGTTTTGTCTCCATATGACAATATCAATGGAACAAGGCCCTTTTTTCCCCCGTTTTTACAGTTCTGTCTATTCTGCTGGAGCCAAAACAAACTTACAGCAACATGACACAGCAGGGGACTATTTAACAGACCCATTTTGTGTGTTAATTAGAATTGAAAAAGTCACATTGCTTGCATGAATAGAACAAGGCATGCATTGAGAAATATGCCGGCACAGTCTGAATGATCACACGGCGCTAGAATGGAGGCTGATTCAAGGCTGAATAATGATGCTGTGAAAGGAGAGGGCACAGTAACACACACAGATGACTGCAGCAAGATGCATGTATGTGCACATGCGCACAGTCACAGGCAGTATTTTCCAGACGCAGTGCCAACACTATACACATATATACCGCCCCCATCAGCGAGCAAAATGCATTCGTGCATTTAGACTAAGTGCATGCTTGAAGTGCTAAATTATGGAATATAATGAAACCACAGTCCCATAGCTGAATTACAGTCCCATTTATTCTAATGCAAGTCTCAGGTAGGAGACATACGGACGGGCACGCAAATATGAGCTATAATGGCTAGCTCAAGTTTGATAAATGTACAGCATTCATCTCACAGCAAATGTGTAGAATGCTAGTGTGTAATTAAACCTCTATTAGCCTTCTTCTTTTACATGGCTGCCTAATCGTAAACAGCAATTAAGACCAACCTGTCTTCAAGATAGTTGGTGTATTAACAGTGCGTTGCCCTTATTTAACAAAAAGTTATATAGAATAGTGGGCTTGTTAAAATGACATTCTGCACCACTAAATCTTTTCAGTTGAAATTAAGTATTTAAAGCCAAACACAGCACAACATGGTGACACTGGGAAAAAATAAACTTCACTTCAACAAATTTTAGGTCATCTCTTTTTCAGAGCTCCCCAGTTGTTGAGAACCGCTTTTCATTTCCTCATACTTTAAACTGAATTTTTTGATGAATTGTGGCTGTTTGTCCCTCACATGTATGCAAACTTCTGTAATTATTTCTGTCATAAGTAACTCAAAGAGATTAATCAATGATGATGATATTTAAATCTAGTCCTATCCAGATACAGTATTGGTGTTCTGTCCTATTTAAGGGGTTAATAATTGAATATGTGAGTGCTAGACAAAAAGATCTTTGTTCTTCTTACCTGTGCAGTTTCTTAGGTGGGGGAGGAGGTGGATTGGGCTCATTGTTGGCAGCTCCCTTCCCTGCTGCCAGCAGCTCTGATGAGCTGCCATGCAACGGTTGCCTGGCCGGCATGCTCCCGTTATGCTTGCCCTCCTCCTCTGCACCGGTGCCCTCAGTCTCCCCCTGACAGGCACCATTGTTGGTGGCAGTCGGGGGGGCCGTGCCTGGCTCTGTCATCGGAGGGGGGCTGCTGTGGGCCTTACAGTCTCTGGCCTCCTTCCAGACAGCGGCACCATTGACCAGGCCTGTCACCCGAGAGGTTGTCCCCGGGTTGGCGGCTGGCTTCTTCTTCTCCCCCTCTTTCCGCTCTCTCTCCTCCTCTTCCTCTTCTTCCTCGATGCGACAGTTCCAGCCAGAACTGTGGTGGTGGGGCTTGTGCCAGCGTTCGGGTGCTGCCGCACTGTGGTTCTCTGTATGGACCTTGAAGTGGCCCTCTCTAGCAGAGACGAGGAAAAGCATTGGGAGTTCGGGGAGAGGGACGGGAGACGAGATGGATGGTGAGAGGCTAGAGGTGCCCAGTTTGGGGAGATCAGGCAGAGGCACTGGAGAAGATATGGACGCTGAAAGGCTGGATGTGCCCAGTTTGGGGGAACGCGTGGTCCTTTTGGGGGGAATGGGTGGACTAGACTGAGGTTTAGGGTGGAGAGTTGGGGTGAGGCTGGCTTCTGTGGTCAAAGACGGTGCGCTGTGACTGGGGCTGGGCCAGCGGAAGGCCGGGCTGCTGGGGTCTTTACGTGCTGTGGGGCTGAAGTGGCTTTGGGTACTGATGGCCGAATCTGGGCTGCTCAGGTAGAAAATCCTGTTGTTCTCCTCTGTGTGAGCGGCCATTACAGTGATGGTGGCCCGCTGACTCTCTCCTGAAAGCTCAAGCTCAGAGCACTGTGATGAGTTAGTCTGGTTTGGCGACTCAGGATTAGACTGCATCCCATTTCCTTGCGGCCTGCGCTTTTTCTTGGTGCTCTCCGCATAAATGGGTTCTGAATCTGGCTTTCCATTAGGAGAGTTGGGAGCAGATTGTAAACCACCAATGGCTGCTGGGCTTTGGGGGCTCCCTGCCCTAAACTGTCTCCCCCCTGACCCCTCTGCACCAGGAAGGGAATCTGTACTACTACGATAAGAGCAAGAGGAGTCCGATAGGCTGGTCTGTTTTGACAGGACAGGAGGCGAGCGGACGGGTGGTGGAGGATTGTGGCTAGTTGTGTCTACATTTAAGGCTCTTGTGGGGGAAGTGCTGGATGTCTTCGTTGTAACAGTAGCAGTACTCCCACTGCTAATACCATTGCTGTGAACTGTGTTAGGACTGGAAGGGGCAATATCTACAGAAAAGGGTATCTCCACAGGAGCCTTATGGGATTCCTGTGAATTGGCCCTGGTATTTACACCAATTCCATTATAAGTGCTCTTGGTTTTAGCAGTGGTTGTGGTCTGCTGTCTACAGGTGTCTCCATTGGCGTTCTTCTTCAAGTTCTGAGAACCTCTGCCCTCCTCCTGGGTGACAAAGATATTGCCGATGATCATTGAGTCTTTCGGCAGAATGTTAGGGGATAAGAAGCAGTTGTTATAGTCCATCTTGGTCTCTGCCTCTCTATGGGCCTTGTTGCAGCCATTACTGTCAATGTAAAGAGACGACAAGTCCAAAAGATTCTTCAGGCCCAAACGCTCACCTGGGCTCTTTGTGTTTTCCTGCCATGCAAAAACATGATACACACACATTATACAACAGATATAACAGAAATATAATTCGAGACAGTGGTAAACTGAGGTTTGTTACAAGAAAAACTTAAGAAAATCACCTGTTCTATGTTCATGTTGACATCAGTCATTGAATCGTTGGTCTCAAGGCTCATCATAGTGGGTTTGACAGCGATTGTTGGCTTGCTGTAAGGTGAAGGCGAAGTTACTCCAACTTCTTCATCGCCTCCCAGGCTGCTCTTTAAACAAGAGGCAGGCGTGCTGCCACCCAGGCCGCTGACAGTCTTGTGGTGCGCACTTAGCGGGTGGAAGCAGTTCTTACAAGAGCCAGGTTTCCACACGTGTTCTGCAAAGTCACTGCACGCTGACATCTTCGGTTTGCTAAATCAAATTTGGTCAGAAGTTGCTGTTGTGTAATCTTGCAGACGCAGGAGGAACTGTCATGGCTGGCCTGCAGGATGCCACGTCACAAGATGTTGATCACAAGGAAGTATGGAGGAGAGAGAGAGAAGAATGAGGTACATTGTTAAAAGAATGAAGTCATGATGTCTGTGTCACCACTTTGTGCCCATTGGGTATATTATGATCATAACCCCATGTGTCTTTGTGAGCAAGTAAAACTACATAAGAGCTGTCAAACATCCCATGTATCCCATTTCCTCCTCTATACTTCACAAATAAATAACATTATTGTGGTTTTCAGAACATCAAACTTCTCGTTTTGCCTCCGGATGCACCAATCCGATGCGGTAGTTCAGTATCTGGCCAGATATGAACCTTATTAAGCAGACTGAGTTTCGGCCATGACATAACAGATCCACATTAAATACACTGTGCCAATACATTTTGCCAGGGTTCTGCAAAATGAGTTTTTTTGTTATTCATTCAGTTGTGGCAGGCTGCTGACTATTAGAGCCACAGGAATTATAATTAATATTATTCTACACAATAATAAAAAAAGAAGAAAGAACATGGGCAATGGATATGTATACTAAGGAAACCTTGAGATAAGGTACTGGGATCTGTAGAGAAAACATTGGGTCTAATCTCTTTTTTGACCTGAATTTAAAAAAAGGGAAAGTCAGTAAAAGAAAGTTCTACCTTCTTCTCATACTTGTTAAGAAAGTGATGAGGGATTGCAGGCTGACAAGTGCCCCTAAGCTGATAGAAGACCTCCGTTAGGATTTAAGTGTCATCTGCAGATGTAACTCAAGAAGACCTGGTCTGTGCGGTGCTACTTGTTCCCATGGCCTCCTAAATTAGAGGGTATGTGGTTTCTGTTCAACCAGAGGGGCTGCCGGTGTGAGCTTAGTGACATAAAAGCCCTCCAGAGTCCTCTGCAGCCCCCGACACGCTAGAAGAAGACGGAGGAGCCTCAAGCATCCCAGAGGTCGGAATGTCAGGAATGTCTAAAGGCGCAAGTCTCACCAGGGTGAATCTCACACCCACGACAACCTCCCTTCCCCCTTCCACACACAAACCTCCCACTCCACATGTGTGTCCTCCCGCTCTCTCACAAACAAACTGACCCACACACCTTCCTCTTCTTCTGTGTGTCCTGTTTAACTATATTGACAGTGAGAAGATCAACACCAGATCAGTAGTTTCCTTGCATATGGGTGTCCCTCTTTGTGTTCTTTACACAGCTTTAATTGCCTCTCAACAACATGCTGCAGTGACACACAGTAACATTAGTCCACCATCTAGACTCATTATTCTTAAAAAGAAAACAGAGGGAGCAGGATGATGAATAATTCCTCCCTTAAGACGATGAAAAGGGCTCTTTGTATGCATGCATGTGCATACAAATTGTGCAACGTATATATTATAGTTTTATTAGGCATTATTTTAGCCATGGTGATCCTTGATTTGGCTCTAAATGCTACACTTACTGACAAAAAAAACATAACAAAAGATGATAACTAGTAATTGATGGCTGCAGTACAACAACCTTGCGACTGACTAATCCTATAGGAACGAGGAGTTTTCCTGTTGGTAAAGATAATACATGTTTACATTTTTCTTTGTCCTGCCTGACTCAGTTTGGGCAGGAAAGCACCCACTGACTGGCTGTTTGTTTAACCGTTCCTACGTCAACAGAGGAAACGGAGCCTTGCCTAACATCTTATAGCATTGTGCATGAGTCATATAAAGTGATGACTGATCGGAGGCACAAAGATCTTTAGGCTAGTGGGCCTGCTGCTTTAGGGAACAGACATACTGCCAGTCAGCAATACCAAAATTGGTTAATAACAGCGCACAGAAAGGCAGAGTAATTCATGGTATGTTTAGGAAGTCAGATCAAAACGGCAGGGACACTTGAGTCTTTACCAGCAGGAAAACAACAAAAGTGGACATGAAGGAGTTTTTTTCCCAAAGAAGAAGCAGACCCATATCTCAACCTTCACCTGGGTTTTGCTCATTGTGGCTCTTGTTTACCTGTTCAGCCCTGCTTGTTTGAACAGAAGTAGACCCTTCTGTCTACATTCCCCACACCTTCTCAAGCTCAAGGTCCAATATTTCTCACTTGTAATAAATAAGACACACGCATGGGACATAACCACAAGAGGTTCAGCCATAATAACAAAATTCCAGCCCTGCCTTCAATTTAAAAACACATTTTATGAAAAATGTCTCATGAGCATGCTAGTGTACACAAAAAGTGGAAATTACAAGAGGGCAGAAGCTGGTCTGACGCTGAATCTACAGTTTCGGACCACCTGATAAAGACATTATGAACCTTGAAGTCAGATGCCACATGTCCCACTGACCTCTGCACAAACATAGCATGTCACACACTGTCGCATGGCCACTAGATGTCTCAAAAAACACATTCAATTTGTCTTAGACATGAAAAAAAACACCCCTAAAAGTCTGCTCTGAGCTGGTGGGCTGCATTGCACTGAAGAATGCAAGCAAGGGTGTAACATCAAGACAGGATGGCAGGAGTTTAAATAGCCCACAGATATGGGGACCAGGAGGAGCAATTAAGGTAAAGGTTAGAGGGCTTATCAACACCCAACAGCTGGTAAAACTGCACTTTGTCTGAATCCTCCTGCAGCAGCACAGATCAACACACACTTCATACGCACTCCACAGACACACCAGCACATGGGCGAGCTTATAATGAAGTGTGGGCACTCTCATGGATATTATTCAAGGCTTTCTCTCACACAATCCACCGCATTAGCCTGACTGACTGCTTTATAGGGAATCGCAGTGCCATGTCAAAATAAAAGCCCATACACTTCAATGAATGGGATGCTCGTAGAATATCAATGAGTCCAGCCATTAATAAGAATAAAACTAATAATATTACTAATAACAAATGATTAGTCAAGCTATAATCCTCCTGATTGGCGGGTCACATCCGTGTGCAGTGTCCCACTTTGAATACAAATTCTTTTACGAGCAACATTTGTCACGCCTGCTTCTCTCACACTGCCCATTCATTCAGAGAGGAGAGGAAGAGGAGGAGGAGGAGGGGGGCAACCTGTTTTTTCGATACTCGGAAGGGATTTCCGCCAAAAACTTGCGAACTTTTGACAAATATACAGAAAGCACCACCACCTCCAGACGAGTCACGAGTATTTTTTTTGTATTATTATTTTTTTTGTAAGCACCTGCTTTGACTCACACCGGATACACACCGCACGTGTTTCGGGGCAAACCTTTTAACAGATGTGAGAAATGTATATATGTCTTCACACTTGTCTCGCTCGGTTATTAGCAGGAAGGAAAGAAAAAAAACATTTTGTTGTTCTCGTGTACCGGGTAGGCTGGTGTGATAAAAATGGCTATTTTCTCATTACCTGCGTGGAAGCGACACATGAATGTTACTATCACAACTTGGCTCGACCCGAAACGTTATTTCTGAAGGACCAAACTAAATGTTAAATGAGAGGAGGAAGAAGAAAAAAACAGAAAACGCCACAGCTACAGTGTAACCGTGCTAAAGTAGCCAAGGTTATCTGGTGCCTATTGACTGACTGCTTACCTGCTCGGACTTTCTCTTCCCTGGCAACACAGAAGCTCTTCCTCCAAAAAAATAAAAAATAATAACAACACAGGTGTATCTTCTCTTCTAATTCCCGCAAGAGCTCATATCCCTCCGCCTATCCCAAAAAGGCGACAGGTTAGTGACCCAGGAGAGTGTGTGCTGCCGCCGCCGCTGCTGCAGGCTGGTCTGAGCTCCAGCCGGGCATAGTGCCGCTGATACTGCTGCTGCTGCTGGCGGCGGTGGAGGTGGTGGCGCTGCTGCTGCTGCTGCTGTTGTTGTTGCACCGTGCAGAGGTGGAGTGTCGAGGCGGAGCAGGAGTCCTCTGCAGCAGCGTGGGGAGTGAAGCAGCACAAGGGAGGTGGGAGGAGTTCCCACTCACCCCCCTCTCCAACCTCCCCCCACCTACCCACCCCATCTTAACCAACCGTGCAGTCTGGCCAGCAGCCACACTCACCCACAGATCCTCATTAAGGCTTTTTTTGTGTCCCACGAGCTGTCACAATGTAGATTTTTTTTTTATTATTTAAAAAAAAATGCAACACCCAGATTTTTTTGTCCAGTGTTATTTTAATGCAGTTAGATTATTTTGGAACTAGTGTAAAAATGCATGTTTAAAGTTGCAGGCTCTCACAAAAAATGAATACTTTTCTGGTGGGAAAAAAAAAGAGTAAAACACAGCACTGTGCAGGTTTACTCTGAGAGCAATCAATCTCGATCCGGAGCCCTTTGATGTGGAGAGGGTGGATGTATACAAGCTTCCCTCCTGCTACCCCCTGGACTGCCCCTGCTTCTGTTCATCATGGCCGGGGTGACAGGAGTGATAGCAAAAACATTGGCTGCTGTTGCCGAGCCAGGCTTGGACCCCTGCTGGTTTCCATTACAGGCAGCAAAAGGAGAGGCAGAGCTCACAGAGCGACAAACACAGCCGCCTGGCTGGATGAGGGCAGTCGTCCACAGAGATTAACCTTTCAACTGAGCATCTCCTCTCATGTCTTACTGAGGAATAACAGTGAAACAAGGTATCGTCTGTTGGCTTTATGACTTATTTACACAGAGCGCCGCCAGAGTCGACTCTGCTCTGTCTTTTTTCATACGCCTCCTTTTAGTTTTCTTTAGTTTGTTATAAGGAGGCCGTGGTGATGGACCCCTTTAGAGTGAGATAACTGCAGATTTCCCAAAACATAGCACAAAATAAGCAGTGCACTAGGTCCCACTAATCCCAAAATCAAGTCCAGGGATCCCACTCTTCTGGTCCACTTCCTGTGAAAGTCCACATCCATGCATATGAATCGATTGGACGCAGAACCCACCCGTTTCCTGAGCCTGATTTATCGCACAGCGGAGACAATCAGCATAAGTGGCACAGCCGAGACTGGATCCAGGAAAAGTGATATCTTTTACAAGGCCACCTGTTGAATTTGGAGAGAGCCACAATCCTCTCAAGAGGATTAAGAGTTTGTTGCATTGCATCTATTTTTGGCAGCGCAGAGCATGTAATAATTCTGCTAATGGGGTAATTCAAATAGCTCGCACTTTGCATGAAAATATGAGAGGACGTTTGGGAAGTTTCTAGACAACAGTATCCTATTTAGACTTGCCGTGTTTGTTGAGGCGGCGATACAAATTGCAAATCGCTATATAATCTGACATTTAATTCACGAAGTGGCATATCCTGTTCTAGCACTGATGTCATTGTACTAAGAATCCTCTCATGAAACTTTGCACTGTCACCCTGCTAGCTCACAGGAAGGCCTGTCACATAAAACCATTTCCCAGGGCGCCTTGAGATAAGTCTTCCATCATGAGTCAAGATTTCAGTGCTGAGATGTTGTCCAGTTAGAGGACCCTGGCAGGGAGGAGGTGGAATCACTCATGGTGTCGTGAGACTTTTTCCCCGCATCATTTTCTTCAGTAGAAATGACAGTGAAGAAAATTACAAGAAACAAAAAGTGAAAACGTCATTTCTTTCGGTTAGATTCCTCCTTTATTCCATTCCACCAAACCACCTACCTTACATAGTATCTATAAATTATGACTGATAAATTAAAGATGCCATTAGTCGGCATGTATTGCATGCCACACGCACACTTGCGTAGTGCTCGCTTATGCTGGCACGAGGCTGAAGTTGTCAGGCTGTGTACAGCGTGTCCCATAAAACATTTGGAGTTGCTCATCTTTCATAAGGCTCCTTTAAATTATGAAGCGAATCACAGCCACTTAATGTTAATCTGGCCCGCAGTGAGGGCCTCCACCACACTGTGCACGCTGATGAATTAGCAGTTTGTTGACACACAGCAGGCTGCTGAGAGTTTGTGCGAGAGGGAGAGATGCAGGGATTGAGGACAAACACGAGGATGCTGTTGGAGAAGAGCCAGCCGCAGGACTGCTAGGTGCTGTCCACAGATACTATGTCAGGACGCTGAGATACGAGCAAGGCTGTGACGTCTCTATATGATGTATGTCTGTGTAAATCAGATTGATCTTGCATAGAAAGATGGATTTAGCCTTCACACGCCCGCATCCACGTGTCCACAACATTCAGGCTGCTGTACCTGCTCTCTTTCTTCTTCATCGTGAATGAATTATTAAAGGGGACAATCATCTCAAATTAGATTCAGCGAGGAGAGAAGTGGGTTTTAATGCAAAGTAGCGAGAAATAGACTTCTGATGATTGAAGGCATTACTCAGGCCAGATAGGACCAGCGCTATCGCTCCCTCCGAGTCCACTGTCAGTCATGATAAGTGGAGTAATATTAGCGTGCTGAGAATAGTTCTCTGCAGAGTGAATATCTCAGAGTTTGAGTGAAACTGACTTTCCACAGTATATTCAGTTAGGAGAGCTTTTTTTGCCACAAAGCTGCCAAACAATTTAATCTGTCTTCCTTCTCTTTCTTTCCACCCTGGTCATTTCCTGTTTACAGGTAGAAGGCATCCAGACATTTATGCTCAGTTTAAATGATGTGCAAAGTGATTTTCCAGAATTCTGTGTAAAAAAGTCAGACAAAACGTTTCCATCAAATGAGATAAAAATTGTAAATATTTGCTGCTGTATTGAAGAGGTATTCACAAGAAACCACTTTATAGTGCAGAAACTTAAGAAGAAGAAAAAGAAGCTAACTGATCAGAGTGCTGCTGGAGCTGGCTGAAGTTGGCTGGTGGCCCAAGAACGATGCCTGTGCTGGCTTTGCAGTTCGAATGATGATACTTTATCTTTCTTTAATCTAGTTTAATCTTCTACTGGCATTTTTGTTTTTATTATACAGCCAATAGCATGGCTAGAGATAATTTAACAGCCCACAACAATGCCTGCAATCACTGAAAGTGCTTTGCAAGTTGGATTCAGTATCACTTCCTGAGAAATTATGAAATTCACATTGAAGAACTCCTCCAAAGCAGGCAGACAAGAGTGAAAACAAAAAGCAGAACGCAAACATGGTCTGTTTAATTATGCAAGCTCCTACAGTGGACAACAACAATAAGCTGCTGTTTTTGTACATTAAAACATATATAAAACTATTACGTGCATTAATATTAAAGCCATCTCTCATCCTCTTACACTTATTTTTAATTACATACTTATGGGGACTTTTTTTGCCATTTCACATAAGCTTTACTCTGAAAATCTCCCCTCATGTAAATTGCCCATGTGGTCATTGTTGCTGTTAAACGTGAAACCTGATCGCATCACATGAGCTCACACCCAAAAGGAGAAGTTCAGAGATTTTGCCCTCTCACTGTGTTTGTTTGGGCTAATTGACAAACAATTATTGTGCTGCTCGGGTTTCTGTCTGTTTCTGTGTGACACTTCCCATTACCACAGGAGGCCCCATAAAAGATATCCTGTCACGACACCAAAAGGCCTTTGTTTGCATTTGGCCTGCATGCGAAGAATACTCTTTTAGTCAGTCACTGGAGACGTCAGACTTCCCATTTGAAACCCAATGCTTCTCTCGGATTCTCCTCCACTCTGAAATTTAAAAAGAAAACCTGATTTGAAAGTTCAAGTGAAATCTGAACATTTTCAACAGGTGCTTGAAATGAAAGATGAAAGACAGAAGGAAGTCATGTTTGCAGTCAGTCTGTTTACTGCTTTTCGGAAACACTACAAAGAGCGAGAGGGGCTGAATGTACACCAGCTCCCTCAGGACTCACTTTCTTCTCCACGGGTTGTCGCTCTTAAAACCCGAACATTCGAAGGTAACCCCCATCGTGTAACTGTACGCCTCTGAGAGCCAGGCACCAGGATTTAATTGTGTGTGTGTATCAAAGGGAGAGGTAGGTGTCAGATTTAGTGCCCTTTCCTCTCCTGGGTTGCTGTGGAGGTTTTGTAGAGGAGTTTGTGTGGTCAGGAATGCAAAGATAATGCAAGGCAGAGCCACACCTCACACACACAGACGCAAAATCAAATAATACTCACACAAACCCACCCTGTATACTCTCTATCACCTTCACGGATGACGATATTTCTCCGCTGCCTCCAACGTTGCATTCCAGTACCTGCCCCTACAGGCTTACCCTGTGATTATGAAACACAAACAAAACACAGAGAAATTTAATTTCACCATCAAAAGGACACATCATTTGTTTACAGAGATTGTACGTAATCTCACTTTAATTGGATCAGATTACTCACAACAGTATAAGATACTGTGTGTTTCAAAGTTTTATCATGACACCTTTAAGTGCCTTACCACACTCGTACCACTTAGTAAGGGGGAAACCTCCCCCAGAAAGGCTGTGTTTAAATCGTCATCCTTTTAAAACATTTGCTTGTAGGCCATAGTTAGGTCAGAAGTTAACTGGCAATATAGTGTGAGGGGTAAAGAGTTTTGTTGCGATAGTTACTTGCCTTTAAATAGAGCTTTAACAGACAGTTTCAAATTAAAAGTCCTGATTATTTTCTCAAATGGAGAGACAGAGTTATCAAAGCTTGGAAATAAAGAAATTAGTATAAAAGATGAACGCCTGCTTCATGAAGTCAGTGCTTCATAAAATCAAGTATGTCTTGTAGGAAGCAAAAATAGAATTATATGAAATCAGTGGTTCAACGTTTTAGGAAATTTGCATCTTTGCTTCCTGTTAGATGAGAACACTGATACCACTCTCATTCACATTCAGCAACTTGGTGAACAGCTGCTAGGGGCAGTAACTTCCTGTTTACCATGACATATTTAGGCTATACAGTAGGTAAATTTCAATAAAGCAATAATTTTCTTTGTGTGTTTTGAAAATGAGATATAATGTGTTCAGCATTCAGCAAGGCTGGCTGCTTCCCCTTGCTACCAGTAACTGTGCTCACCTAAAGTGTAAGCTACAGCCATTCTTGATATTGAACTGACAAAAATACAAAACAAGTCTTCTCAAAAACAAAGGTACAATAATCTAAAATGATTGCCTTAACATACATGTATGTATTGGTTTTCGAATATATATGTACAATTTCATCACAAATTACAAACATTTTTAGGTAATTCCTGTAAGTCTTCAAAAAGGAATACAGGAAAAAAAAAAGAAAAAAAACTTTGAAATGCAGATTTACAGCCAAGAAAATACCTCCCCTTTTTCAAGTTTATATCCCTTTCATAATGATTTAACACCTGAACTACCAGAATTCTATAACTACTAGAACTACCATAGCGGTCATTTTGACCCCTCATACATTATTT
>JBAJHX010000035.1:13799735-13812113 GCA_037176925.1 Amniataba percoides | reverse complement strand
TACACACATTTAGGAAAAGTCAGGGTCCTACAGTTACATGGGTTTAAATTCAACAAAGTTATTACATTGCAAAATTTTAAAACGGTCAAAATGACCGCCTTGGTAGTTCTAGTGTTAAAACAGTAGTTAAACTACAGATGGGAGATATGTTTGAGGCGTTCCATCTGCTGACCAACAACATGGTACTTCCTGCTGCCCTGGTACTAGTTATTCACTGGATGAATGTAACAAGAAACACTCAACATGTTGTCCAGTCAGAAGGGGAAATCTCATTACACTTTTGCCATCAGGCCATTTCAGGCAGTGATACGGAGACATGCCAGATGGTCAGTTTGTGATTGGCAGTTCATCTGGCTCGTGCACCGGCTGCGCTAATACCTATTGCACACCACCGACCTGTTTGTCCTGGCATTGGGCTGCTGCTCTGCTTGAGTGCTTAACACACATAAACACAAACAGGAACATTAGCATAGTTTTCACAGATGCACACACATGCCAACACACGCACTCACATAGAGCCATCTGCCAGATGCATTAGTCGTTTACAGATGCCCAGGTCAGACCGGGCCTCAGCTACCATAGCAGGGCTCTGGGAGTGTGTAAGTTCATGGGTTCATGGGGGGCTCAGTTCATTTTAACAAGTCAGCCAAAGCCCTCCTTTCTCAGAGGGGGTTCTCTGTCACACACACACACACACACACACACACACACACACACACACACACACACACAGAAATGGCTGTAAGAGCTGTCATCTGCAAAAACATCATGTGGCTAGATTGTTGACGGTTAACCACTTGCCATACATCTTGATATGAGCTTTGGCATGAAGTTTTGATTACAGGGATCTATTATTTGTAATTAAGTTGAATCGAAGCCTTCAAAAGGCAAAACACAAATCACAGAGAGAGTCAGACATTGTGAGATGATTGTTTCATCTGTAATGCTGTCTGTGTAAAAAATTTAATATGTGGTTGCCTTGGAAAAATCTGCAGGAGAAGCATGTCAAGTGAAACAAATGTGACTGTGCACTAGACCTACTGTCCAGATTTTGTGCCTCTTAGCAACATGCAGTAAAGTTAACAAGACATGGTTGATTTGATTAGATGCTTCACTGGAACGGTAGAGGGAGATGTTTGAAAAAATCACAAGCTTCACATGCAAAAGTTAAAATCTGTAGTAAAAAAGAAACAACAATATTTATAAAATACCTTTAAACATATGACTAGTACTGTATGACTACCATATCACTAAAAATGTCATCATATACCTCTGTAATGCCATTTTAAAATCACTGATTATGTTAAAAATCAAAGATCATACATTTGATTTGTAATGTCACACTCAAAGGTGATTGCAGAGGTTTAACCACAGTGTCTGTATAAACTCATATTCTTAACCACATACTTAATTCATTTCTGTTTTTTACCACTTTGTCCTGTGACAGAGGGCTGGAGGCTTTCCCAGAATGCATCAGCAGAAGACAAGGCCAAACCAAACATTGGTGAAACAAGGCCAAAGACATAAGTGCAATGAAAATGCAACTATGCTAACAGGTTCCTTCTTGGGAATCTGCGGTCCCGATGCATGTAAATCTAATGCACATTAAATGCAGATTACACTTTAAAACGTTGAAGCATTTTGAACACTACAAACACATATGAACCCAGCTGAATTTTTGTATTGTGTTGTCTCAAATAATATAACGATACAAAACCTGCAGGCAGTTCACTTTGCACCAAGTAAAGTCATACAAATAAAAAACGATTTATTGGTTTTGGCTGTGATTCTCGACTGACTGCATCTATCTTTTTAATGCGTGAAAGGGACTGAAACATCTGCTCTAATACCATGATGAGACTTGTTGCCAACCCTTTCCTGCCTCCCTCAGCGATTAGTGGTGATGACACCACCACCTCCAGCCTCTAGGATCCTTTATAAGTCAAGTTAGGTTTACTTCTTCAGATTCACCACAAGACCAAGTCAACAAGCCAACCTAATAAAAAAACAACAAACAAACAAACAAACAAAAAACACTGAGTCACAAAGTAGTAGGGTATTCTCTTGGGCTGCTAGTGACAAACCATTAAAATTAGCAATAAATGGATCATAGAGTCAATTAGAAATAAATATTAAAAAACATATCAATCCCATAACCTAAAATGATTCATAAAAAATATTTCCTTAATGCTGAAAAATTATTTTCTGTCCCATTTGTATACGTTAAACTGTTGTATTACTCCAAAGTATTCATTGTTCACAGTGTTTCCCAACAAGAATGGTGTGAGGTATGTGCCGGTGGACCTCTATATGCTATCTCCAGTTTCTCAATATGCCAAATATTGCAACACCGTGTGACCCTGCAGTCTCCTCCTGTCTGCCCCGCAGCTTTCCCAGAAGATTGATCACCCTCTGCGCCACGATTACAGTTTGCCGCTAACATTCCTCCCACCCAATGTGACTGACTTTGACTGACTGGATGCACACTCCCTTTCTGTCTGCCTCACTTTGTTCCTCTCTCATCCATTAAGCGGCCCATTATGAAAGAACCCGCCCAGCTATCTGCTTCTTGAACGATGATAAATGGACAGTGAGAGCAGCACTCTGTAATTTGAGTATTAAAACCAAGACCTCAGTCTCTCTATCAAAGTCTAGTCCACATCTCTCAACTGTGATTCTCCATATCTGGGTCAGACCCGCTGACCTTTTGACCAAGACGCCGGGCTCAGAACTGGAGCTGGTCCCGGGGCACTGCGCTTTACTCACTGCTCCCTCTGTGTTATGAAGGAAATTATTTTAGTCTGTTTGGAATGAAAAAAGGGGCCAAAAACCTGAAAAAAAACACAGACAAACACATAAGAAGGGAAGAAAGGTACCACAAAGAAGAGAGGAGTCAAAACATGAAGCTATAATCTGATTTTCCTTCTTTATAAAATTTCTAATCTGACACTGGCTTCACTTGCAAGCTTGTTGTTGTCAAAAACAGCTTGCCTGAAATACAAATTTAAGAAGTCTTTAAGAAGTCTGAATGATATTGTTGGGAGCTTTGTGACTGCTCTGTTGTCACTTTCAGGTCCGCAACAAAGAGGCTGTAGCACAGTGCACTAATTGACTCCTTTGTGGATAATAACAGCCCCTCTTCAACTTGTTACACTTATCCACTCACTGCCACGTGTGGAGCGAAACGTCACACGGCTCTCTAATTGTGCGCTGGCGGTGAAAGTGAACGTTACTGTTATAAAAAATGAAACAAGTTCCAGAAAGCTGGTAAAGTGTTGCATTGTCTCGTTCTGATTGATCACTGGGTTGACCGCATGATTCCTCTTTGGCTCTTTTTCTTTCTGCGGGGTGTTTTGAGTCTGAAGAACAGAAGACTTAAATGAATGAACGATGAACCCCTGATTAGTCAGAGAGACACAAATGAAATGTACAGTTGTTGATTCACGGGGAGGTCTTTTTGCCTTTCGCTCACAAACACTCAAGAGGACTCCAAACAAAGCCCCCTCTCAGTGAAGTGCCTGAGGCTCTGTATAGACCAGAGCTGTATGGGGATGAGTAGCGTGTGAATCACACTTGGTTCCCAGACGCACGTTCGCTCCAGACTTCACCTCCCCCCTCCCGTTTGCCTCGTCTCTCTACCCTCCGATGACCTCCTGGAGGTCAGCACGTCTTTATATCACGTCAAAGACTTGACTTGAGTGCTGCTGGTGAAAAGAGTTGTAGTTATGTGTGTGTTCAATGCATGCCTGGGGTGCTTTTAGTGCTGACTCCGCTCCGGTATTTTATGTGTGTGAATGCTCTTTTTTTGTGGTTGCAAGGGTGTGTGTGCATATGCACAAGCTTTTCTAGGATGATTTTAAAGCTTTTTCATAGCTTGTTTTTGCTAAGAAAACCTGTAATCTGATTGATATGGACCTCCTCTGTGCACAACATGGCAGCCAGCCCCTGACAGCAGGTCACTGCCAGAGCCACAGGTGCACTTAGCCCAATGACTTTACCCTGACACTGTTTATTAGAAATGAACTTTACATATATCAGAAGTACATAGTCAATTTCTTTTGAAGGAAATGTAATTCCTGCTAATTTTTGTTCAGTGGGAGCATTTTATTATGTGAGAGAAGTTCTATGTTCTTGTACGTCACATTAGTAGGGGGGTGGCTGGGTTTGGTGGTAGGCGTGCGATTACTGGACTTTGACACTGGACACCAAGGTTCGCATGTGTGGTTAGGTTTAGACAACAAAAGCACTGTGGCCAAACGATCCTGTCTCATGCTTCTCACCCACTTCTCGCTTTTTTCACTGTAACACTTTAACAAAGTGCTCTGAGAGCCGAAACAAGATCATAAAAGATAGTAACTAGGTTTTAGTCACTCATTGTAATGTATCAGTTCAGTAAACAGTATACTTTTACTTATTATGTTAATAAAAGATAATTAGCATTTTAGTAGAAAATATCAGCAGAATGTATGTATGATTTCAGGAGACAGCGCTGCTTCCGATCATAGATTTTGTGATGCATTACTGCAGTAAACATCTGAGCGCTTATAATTATAAAACATATTTGCTCAGACATTTATAAGTGTTCAAATATTTTATTGCAACTGTCATTTTTGGTGCAGAGGCAACTTGTACACCTGTGGCATCCAGACACTGTGAGCAGGGAGGTGGGGGAGGGGACGTATGTCTTTGGTGACTGAGTGAAAATGATCATCCTGTTGACTCTCATGAAGGCAAATTTACTTCCTACGATGTGGCTTTGTTTTCACATTTGTTTGTTTGTTTAGGTTATCCGATGTATACTTAACATAGACTTGATTATGTGGCCTCCCATAAAACAGTTTTGGTCTTCAAGCACAAAAGTTTGAGGTGTTGAAATACATTAGAGAAAGACATTTTGCATGCAAATGATTGAATAAGAACGAACATTATTATTGGCTCTTTGCCTCTTTCCTCAGTCTGTTCAAAAACTGTTGCGAGTTGATGGTGAATGCCAAGTTTAACAGAAGTCCAAAATTCACCAAGAAGATGCAAATATGGTGTCTTTTCTGATGTTCAGTTTCAGCATTAGACAATCAGATTTCTTTACATCACAGCCTGCTGTAGCACACTATTTTAACTTTAAGGCTCAGTGGATTGTGAGGATACTAATTAAGAGGAAAAAGTGTGCAAAACAAAAAAACATGCTGGGTGATTAACACAAAGACAGATGAATATTGAGGGCAATGGGGGAAAAAAAGAGAACATTTGAAGCCAGAAGCAAATTGCCATGTAATTATAACAGCAGATGTGGAAAAGACACGTTTTGTAAAGTGAGAGAGTGGGTGTGATTCGCTTCCGTCTCAATCTTCGGCTGTTAAATCTGTGGTTTCAAAGTACGCAGGCAGGGAGTGGGATAGAGAAGTAGCACAAGAGAGGAGGGTGTGCTGTGAAGTGTGACAGAGAATCAGTAAACAAGACAGTGACATTTTCAAGCATGTAAAAATAGCCTAGTCATGTTTTCAGAAATAACTTTTGTCCGTCTGGGGAGCAGAGATGAGAACGGCACATTTTGACGGCTTTACTTCTCATTTTATTTTCGAGGTTGCGGTTTAGTGTTTATATCAAAGCTTTATATCTGTATCCCGTATGCATAGAGTTGGGTGGCGGCTTTTCTAAGTTTAGCCAGTTCTTTTTTTCCACCCTGCAATGGCTTGTTTTTTTTTGCCAGCCATGCTAAATTCACTTACATCAGAGTGAATGTGATCCACTGTGCTGCATGAAAGGAAGGAAAGGAAAGCCATGAATAATTTTGATCTCAGCCAGAGAGTTTTGATTGCACTGCAGTCAAACAATCTCCCGATAACACTCGTATATCTCTGTGGGCTGTACCATCACAAACTGTGCACGACTGTGGCTGTGGTGCGTCTTTCTAAACCCTACTTCTGAGATCAGTTTGAGGAATGTGCAACATTTCATATCTTGTCAGCCTCTCAAATGCAACTCGATCGCTAAACCTTGAAATTCCACACAGGTTAGCAAGAGTCAGGTCGGGTTGCAAGGGAACCTGTCAGCCCAGCGATTCCTCACTTGCTTACATTTGTGTGTTGACCCAGAACCGGAGACAAAGGGGCCGGGATTTAGTCAAGCATCCATGTGGCTCCTCACCAGAGCCTTTGTTTATAATCCTCCTCTTAAGAACAATGCTGTCACTGTTGAAGCCGAGAGACCAGGTAGAGTCAGACAGGTGGGAAACATTTAGCACCATCTTAAGAGTCAAACGCATTAAACGTATTAGTCAAAAAACTTGGGACTGAATAAAGAATGTATAAAAGGTAAGGAAGGAACATTTGCAACAACACCAGCTGAATAGAAACAGTCTGTATGAACTATTACAATTTGCCTCCTTCCAAAACCACACGGCTGCCTGCGGGCTTGTGGCTTTAACCGAATTAAAAGGAAATCAATACGTGAGGGTTATTACAGTGCAGGAACGTGGTGCGATGAAATATTTTTCACCTGGCATAAATCAAAACAAATAAAGGACAATAGCCTGTTAATGAAGCGTCAGAGCGAAGGAATCTCCGGGCTCATTGTGCTTCCTTCTGATGATCCTGTCACGATCTGCAAACCTGTTTTACATTTCCAAGTTTCACGCAGAGCGAAGCGTCTCGCAGCCTTTCCTCTCTCTCAGTTGGCTGTCTCATCTGCATTCAAATCAGCTTTCGCATCTTCTTGCATCTTGCTTATGAGCAGATGTGGAAGTAATATCAAGATTGCTCTAATGATCATCACTACAATGAAAATTTATCATGATTATCACAATGTCCCATCATCAGTGCTGTATATGCACTGATCTAAAATTATTTGTTTATTTAAAATGATATATACTGTGTACTGTACACTAAAAAAGTGCATATTTCCATTGGGTATTTATGTGGTCCTTTTATCTGTATTGAAACAGTGAGTCAGACACATCAGAGATAATAAATCTTCTTTTAATTTAACAACCTGAGGCAGTTGTGGGAAGCTTCAAACCACACAAACAATTGTTTGACTCACTACATGCCAGCAACACACAGGAAGAAATCATCATGACAAATGATTTATAATCTATATAGTGTAGATTTGCTCTCTTTGATATATTTATAGAAAATGACTGAATAGTTTTGATCAGCTGGAGGGAAAACTTCATTCATACAAGGTAAAATGTAAATGTCAATGTTGTTTTTTTTTGAGCCAAAACAACTAAACATAATGAGGATTGAGACAAGGGACTTACAAAATTCAACTATGAATACACTTGCTTTAACAAATAAGATTTAACTTACAGTAAAACACAATGTTATTAGTGAGAAAGATGATATTCAGTATTGTGAAGGAATATTCGTCTGTAGTTTAATTAAATGGACATGGTGCCATATTGCTGTGTGTGTGTGTGGGTGTGTGTGTGTGTATTTATTACTTTTTAATGACATCAAACAGAGCTGTAGACACAGGTCTCAGAGGAGACGGAAGAATGATGCATTAACCTCTGCTGCACCCAAACACCTGCCTCACCAATTTAAAGAGAGAGAGGAAAGGAGAGGATCTTTTCCTTTCAGTCTGCTGCACCATTAATATCTGCTCCATAGATCACATGTCCTCTGGGAAAAAAAAAATCAGTAACAAAAAGGAGTCATTTGTATTTGCCGTGTGCGTGACTCCCCTTAGTTTTGTGTTACATAGATGAGGAACTTGCTGCCATACAGCCAATAAAATCAAACAGGGAATAATTTAAAACCATGTTTGCGCAAAGCGGTAACGTCAGACAGTCACACGCAGTCTGCTACACAACATTGAAGGAGCAGACTTAAAAGCTTTCCTTTCTAAACTGTAGTATATTAAACAGCATGTAAAAATACCTGCAAATGTCACTTTATATAGCTAACAAGACACTGCACAGAGTTTGTTTACTTGGTCCCTTTTTCCCCTGCTGGGGCTCAGGCTGGCAGCAGCTGTCAATCAAACACCAACAAGGGCCTCCAGCTGCTAAGACAAAAAAAATATTTCTGATATTCCTCTTTAAACTATTTTCCCCTTATTTCTAAAACAAAAAAAAAAACTACTAACAACACATAAAAACACATTTAAGTTATTCTTTACTGCATAATGGATTACCAAGTGAGCCTTAAACTGGACTTTATTTTTAAAGATTTTAGACACAAACACATCTTCACATATATAAACCAGTTTCACCTTATATGACTTCATAATATCTTCTTTCATACTGCAGATTTAAGTTTCCCTCCAGACATGCCAAATCAGACTGCCCCCATTTTGAACTTGTTTACCTGTCAAATTCTTGAATAAATCCCCAACAGACGAGAGAGAGGAAAAAAGAAACATGGGTCGGTTTAGCTGAGTCAGTGTGGGCAAGATAAGATTGCAGAAGAGATTTAAAAATGAATGAGGACCATGTCGAACAACAAATACAGACTCAGATACAGAAACTCAAGCATCAAATTGGAAATTATGAATTAAATTAAAGTCAATTAATTGCATTGAGATGTATTTTGTGTTAATTAATTAAAGATAATTAACACCAGATACACTAAAAGAGCCATTAAGATGCAGCAGATCTTAGAGACAGACCAAGAAGGGGAACCCCATGCAGACCTTATGTTTTCCACTATCATCTATAATGTAACAGGGGCACATCTGGCACTCAGCACCATTATACCGCTGATGGTTGACCACACACACGCATGGATAATCTTGCACACTTGGACACAAGTTTTTGTCCCCCCCCCAGCAGATAAGAGGCATTGTTTTCACCTTCACCAGTTTCAGAGAGCAGGAGGTGCCTCAACACTGACGGTGGTCTGTGTGGGTTTTTTTTTTTTTTTTGCAATTTTATGCAGCATGCATGTTAGTCGTGTTGGGCATGGGGAAGATGAATTTTGCAGAGGTAAGTTTCTTCTCATAGACCAAGCAAAAACAAAGAAATGACACAAATAAATGATCTAAAAAAAACCCATACACCTGATTATAAATCACTCAGACTTATGTCCATTTTAATCACTCAGATGAGCATAATTTCCCCCTCATGGGATTTGAAGAGAGGATGGGGGACACCGCTTGCTTACAACCCGTCTACCCAGGAGATCGCATTACGAGCTGGTGCATTAAGATGATGAGAGCACCTGCTCACTCTCGTACTTATTATCAGACACAGAAAGGAGGCCAAGAGTTTATGGTGCTAAATTAAAATGGGGTGATTAATAATTATGCGTGTTGAGGGAAAGATGGGGAGTGAGATTAAGCTCTAATAGGTGAAAACTCGGACTGGAATGGAGCATGAAAATAATTACAGTTTCATATGCTGTGAATAACAACCACAACTACTGCCACTATTACTATTACAGTGAATAAAAAATACTGATGATGATACTAATAACAATAATAACCATGCTTAATAATGGTATAAAAGTATGAGACATTTTGGGAAATATTTGCTTCTCACTGACTCTGTGGCTGTACTGGTTTTCTGGATCCATACACAGTCACTGGGCCGTGCCAAAATAGGCTTTAATGAGTTATAGTAACCATCCAACCAAGCTTAATGAGTGCTGTAAAGTGCAATAGTGCCCAAAACACACAAACTTTCCTCTGAAGCAAGCAGTGCTCACATGCACACCATGTAGTGTAATATAACAAACATGTAACATGTAAAAAACAACTTTTTTTTTGGCAGCTGTCATGTCAGATCTATCTTTGTACAAACTTGTGCTGCTCGTGCAAGATGGAATAAATAATGAGCACGAAACGTTCGCTGTCTACCCTCAGAGGAAGTGCTGCTTTTGCTCTAACACAATGTCACTGATCCTCGATTCATAAGGAACATAGCATTCTCCATCAATAACCACCACAAGAAACCCCACAAGCACTTTGGCTTCACATATCAAACAACTTCCAGATTAACGACGGGGGCGAGGAAAGCCATAACAATAGCAGGAATATTAAAAGCAGGGTTTGCTTCAGACTGCTGCGCTCAACAGAACGGAGGAACGGAGGATTGTCCGGAGTTATTATCTCTGAGAAAAGGAGGGGAGTAGATCGCTTGGTCGTGAAATGCAGCACGGAGAAACAAACTTTAAAAGGACTTATAATGTAAAGTGCTGCTAAAAGAAGACAGGGGACAAAGAGAAACAAAACATTTTGAATGCCTCTAAGCTGGTTTCAAAGGCCTCGTGAATTATATGGATTTCCTTCCATCTGTTTGGGAATTCCAAAACAGCTTCCCGGGAAACTTTGACGCTGCACAAAGCCTATCTGCTTTCAGCTCGTAAACAGAAAACACCATTCATTGCTTATTTATCCCAAACAGAGCTGTGCAGCGTTTGCAGTACAAACAGTTGGCAAACTGACGAGATGAGCTAAAGTTTGGCGTCCTGTCCCACTTTTCTGATTTCTTATGTGGGAGAGGAAAAAAAAATCCTGTGGATGGTGGCTGTGGTGGGTGGTCTGGAAGAAATCTTCATCTCTCTTTCTTTTTTTTTTGCCTTTTTTCTCATATTCACTCTCTTGACCTCCACCAAGTAGGGCACAAGAAGAGGAAGAAAAGAAGGGCTTTGCTGTCTTAATAAGCACCTGTCTGGGGGGAGACCAGAAATTCCTGTCTGGTTTCTGTGTGTGTTTTTTTTTGTGTGCGTGGGTTTGTGTGTCTGGTAAGCCCCATCACAACGGAGATCACTGATCGCTTGTCATTTGTTGACAGAACAGCCACAGGTGCGGGTTTTTCCTGCTCTATTACTCTCTCTCGGAGCGTGCTCAGTTCGGACTCTCGGCCGAGGCCCATTCAGAGGCAAATGTCTGGCTACAGTCGAGTCTTTGTGTCCCCTCAGAAACGTCTTCAATCTTTCTCCCTCTCTTCTCCCCTCCAGTCCTCACACTCAGTTGGGGAGTTATTCAATAATTAGACACGGGAACAAATGACAGTTTAAGTTGGCGGCGCTGTAATTTGGCTTGACAACAGGAAGGAAAATGTCTTTTTCTTTGCTGAAAAAGAGTGTAGAAGATGCCAAAACATGATGAAGTCATAAGCGAGACAATTTAAATAAATACCAGACACTGAAAGACTAAACGATCATGGTTTTAGTCTTAAGGTCTTAAGATGGAATTGAAAAGTACCTGCTTTTATATAAGTATAAAAAGTACAGGAATGGTGGGACTTTTCATTTGATGAGGACATTTGGACTGAATATGATTTGGCTTTCCAATAAAGAAGAGTCTCCGGCAGTCCTAAGCTTTTAGATGGAGTTATTCCACCTGCACATGATAAGGAAGCACCACCCATTTCTGGTTTTAAGGCTCAATCACACCTGCAATTAAAGAGGCCAAATTTCTCAGCAAAATCAGTTCTGTCTAACAGAACTGCTGCGATCGGTGAGGGCAATGCAAGTCAACCAAACAATTTGGCATCAAATTCAACTTTAATAAACTCTGATATGAGAATTTGCGGCACTGAATAACAGCAAGTCTTTCCAGTGTGACCTTTGGGGGTAACAGAGAGAGTCCAAAATGGAGAAAGCTGTCACAGCTTATTCGCTTTATTGCAGCAACCACTTTTATTTAACCTCGTTCGTCAGAGTGCAACCACTCCACAAAAGAAGTCATTTGAGAGAGGAATCAGTTGTACAAAGACATCACTCAGTTAGCAAGCTTGCAAGCCCTGAGGTTTTTTTTATGCTGTATACCTTGATCAGATCTTAATAGAGACCCTTTTAATCGATCTGTTTGCTTTGGTTTTGAGTTAAAATAGACAAATGGGTCAGACTAGTATTTCTGGAGCTGGATTTGCTCCAGACATAATCAATAAAATGAGCCGAACTGTATCAGACATGCTCGATGAATCTCCCAAATGTGATGGAATACATTTCTAATAGAGTTTTAATGAATGCAATATCGATGTGTTCACGCAGTAACATATTAGTTGTGTTTTGTCACGTTAAGCTGCAGGACTCCACAAGCTGAACAGAGGCTGACCCTGTTTTGTGGGCGCTCTATCTTTCAGAGTAATTTAATCTGGCAGGTTTCATTTGCATAAAAAATGACTGTGTGTTTATGAGTTAAACGGCTTTGATAAACAACAAATACAAGGGGAGAAAATAAGAGCAAGATGTAAAGCTGAGCAGGGCGATGAGGCCGAGAGGAGAAGAGGGAAGAGAGGGAGGAAAGAGTGCAGAGGAGAAAAAAGAGAAAATCCTGAGTGATGAGACAATAGAGGAGATCTTCCTGTTGTGCAAACCTAAGCAGCGAGGATGTCCCCTGCAGATGGAGAGTTCACACACACACACAATTATTCGACACGATGGAGGAAAAACTTCCCCCCTGACTTGCCCCGAGAGCATAACCCGAACA
>JBAJHX010000035.1:13775712-13789583 GCA_037176925.1 Amniataba percoides | reverse complement strand
TTTTGTTGGGGGGGAAGGGGGGGGGGGGGGGGGGGTGGGGGGTGGGGGGGGAGGGAACCCCCCCCCCCCCCCCCCCCCCCCCCCAGGCCATCCCAGAAAAATAAAGACAACGCAATCAATGCATTCTTTCCTAGATTTAAGTAAAAGAAAGCTTTCTCTTCTCTCTGTATCTGATACTCTTGTCATTGCCGTCTGAAGAAAAGGGTTTGATTGCATTTCCGCCTTCATTCATCTGTGTGCGCACGTGTCAACAGACCCACAGCACACATCTCCTGGGAACTTCACAGACATGCAGGCGAACGGGTACCTCGCAACATCGGGCGCCTGTAATTGTTTCGACGCGTATGCAGCAATTTTGTTTTGAGTGTTTACACGTGGGCCGAAATCCTGTTTTCGATGCTGTGGTGGTTTGGGAGCAAGACACTGTTGTGACATGTAAAATGTGTGTTTACACTCTTTTTTTATTTTAGCAGTAAGTGTTTATTTGCCACTGTACTTTGTAATGTAACATAATTAGATGGCACAGTATAAACTATTTGTGCACCTTAGTATGCTTGTCTAACATTCATTTTTGTTCATTTTTGTAAGTTAGTCTTGTTGGTGTGAACTTGTGAATGCACCTCAGTCGGTATTAAAGGACTGAAAAGTGGCACTTCTTCTGTATTTTTCTTTTATGTCAACAAATCCCATGAAAAGACCAAAACCAACAATATTGTTTACCCGTCTCTCAGCCCATTACACACACTCTGCTGCTTATTCATACCTTTTTATGAGAAAGTATTATAAAAGCACTTTCCAGCCGATAAATAACATTTGATGTCCGCTGGTGTGTGGCCTCTAAAGGAATTTATAATGTGTGTCGTGGAGTGGCTACAAACGCATACTAAATCTGATTGCCGTTGCACTCCAGAAGGAGGCTCTCAGAGGCAGAGTTTTACAGTGCTGAATTAATGGAGCGGGCTCAAAGCGTGAAGCATTCATCTCAGTGTTTCACTTTACTGCCTTAACTAAATAGTAAAATACACTGAAGGGGCCTATTTGTTCTGACACTGCACGTGCATGGACTTATGCACATGTACATGCCCGACACCTGCAGGGTATAAATCAGACGCCCGGGTCTTGCAGGGCATAGAGCTGCCCCTCCTTGGCAGCTGGGGGTGAGAAAGAAAGAGGTGGGGAGGGGGGTCCTTCTTCTCTTCTTTGCTTCTCAGGCCCTCTGATGTCTTTGGGGTCTGGTTTCACCGATACGCTGCTTATATACACGTTGACAATGGGAGCTTTGGGGATGCTGCAGTGGGCCATAACAGTGAACTGTTTGTGTGTGTGTGTGCTCCTGCATGTCTGTGCATAAATAGACAGTAAACCGTTTCCTCCGTCCTCTTGTCTGGCAACAGGAGCCTCGCTGATAAGATCTATTTTGGAGCCACAGAGTTCAGGGCAACTCCACACTTGTGTTTTTCTTTTCTGGTTTAACTGTGTCTCTAATGATAGCCGGATTATCCAACAACCCCCATCCTGCTTCTTTTTTTTTTCTTTTTTTTTTAAGCTTGACTGTTGCTGCCCTCTTCTCAAACTTGGCAAAGCTGCAACATCCAGTATCTGTGTCTGGATGCTGTGTGTTGATTTGAGATGGTGAAGAACTGTAATCTTGCGCATTCCCCTCATTCAGACATCCAAACACACACCGGCACATGCATGCAAAATCCAAACACACACTGCCACATGCGTGTAAAAAAACCCATTTCCAAACAACCAAATTGGTGAGAAAGTGTGTGTGTGTGTATGTGTGTGTTTGTGTGTCCTTGCATCTTTATTAACATGTCCGGACATGTCTTAGAGGAATGTGTGTTATGTATCATGGTGGACAGACCTGCCATTTACGCACCAACTATCAACACAAACTCCAAGAGGCTACTGCCCCAAGCCCATCCACCACCACCCTCACCAGCTACCAACACTTCTCTCAGCGTGGGAAAAACCACGATGGAATGTCTTTAAGAGACACAGCAACTCAAATAAACAAGCCTCGTCCTCTACAGGTATGTGCAGGGGCAGATAATGGGGGGGGAGACTGGTGTGTGTCTGCGCGCCTTTGTCTTTTGTGTTTCTCTTGGATGACAACAGTGTGTCTACGTGTTTGTGAGCATCTGTGTGTTGGAGCCATTCCTCATCAGTGAGCAGTGAGTACACACAGTAAGAGGCGGTAATCAGTACCAATTATCCTCAAGCACGAAGGGAGTCAAGAGGAGCATTCCTCCACAGCACGACAACAGCTCAAGTCAGGCTTGATTAATCTAAATGTCTGTCTGAAGCAGCAGTGGAAATTAGTGGGACTTGGAATGCCACAAAAAAAAAGGAGTGGATTGCTCTCGTTTTTAAAAGGCATAACTTCAGATGGTGTTGATGGGGTGAGAGTGATGATTCAATTACCTTCAAGAAAATGACTGAGCGAGTTGTTTATTAGAGTAGCACTGCAATCAGGCTTCAATCATAAACATGTTTATGTCACTCAGGATTAAGGAGACATAATTAATGCAGAGTGCCCTTGACAGCAAGTTTCGCAGCGCTTTAGTGAGGACTTGGCCTTGATTTTAACGCCTGTATCTTTTCACCGAGTTCAAAACACTGCCAGCTCTCCCACCGTGAATCCCTGCACACAGTCACTCACAAACACTGCGCCTCTTTCTCCGCTCCAGTTCAGAGCCAGCGCAGAGCCTTTGGCAGCCTCTCAGTGGATTGAGCAGTTTTAATTGACCTGCAGTCTGACACCCTGTTAATGGAGATTTTAGGAGAAAGAGGCGAGATTGATGACTGGACTGCGGTCCAAATGAATAGGCCGCATAATCAAAGGGAGAGAGCGAGAGAGAAACAAACTATTACAAGCAGAGCTAAAGAATGTGAATTTTCTCTGACATACTAACACTGAATGGCGGAACAACCTGGCCTGTGTGCCACATTGGAGTCGCTGTTTTTTTATTTGATTTCACGAGATTTGATTGTCTTGTTCTTGTGGGTAACAGTAAAACGTGATTATGCTCTCAGTCTAGCAATAGACTGACCCTATAGTGCTTTAAGTTAGAGAACTTATTATGGTACTTGTAGTATTATAGGTGGACTTTTACTGTAATACAGCTGCAGGAAATGTTTAACTCAAGGATTGTCCACAGAGAGCTTGAAAAAATCTGGTATAGGGTGATCTAAATCTGCATTTACCTTAAAAAACACTAAGCCATCGTGTCATCTTGAGCTCTCTGTGATCACCCACACAGTGTCTAAATACAGCTCAATTAAGTTTTTCTGAGGTACATATTTTCCGCCTGTGTTGTTAAAAAGTACGGCTGTGAGTATGAATATGTGATTTAATGATGTCTCACAAATGCAGTTAGACAGCACTTATGTCAAAGCTGCAATGCAATGATAAAACAATTATTTCATGTTTGCAACCTTATCTAATAAAGACAGGAGAAACACTGGCTTATAACAACACCTGTAAAATGTGATTGCCTTTATTGATGTTTATAATGAGAGTTAAAAGTGGCAATAAGTTACTATGAACATACAGCTACCGGAGTGCTCGGACAGAGAGAAAAAGATGTGTTTCAACTTTAATTGGTTTAGATTCTCCCAATCTGACCTCACTGAAAACTACTCTTCTTTTGAAAAGTGTTAGTTACAGTTATTAGAGAGTATGTTCCAGTTACCTGCTCCTCTTACTACAGTGTGCACCAGCTCGCCCCCAAAGCCCCTCCGTGCAGCTAATTCTTTCTTTTTAAGTCAGTTTCTCCATAGCTCTTCTTCTGTTAACTCATATTTATTATAAAATGTTGTTTTCTTGTTGCATTGCTGTTTGTTTTTATTGATCCACTGTTACATCCACTCTCCACTCCACAGCCAGAGGGGACTGATTTTTATCTTGGATTATATGTTGTATGTACACAGTGTCAGTTGTGGCAAAATAAAACTAAACATAATTTTTAAATAAGATGCCTACCTCTACTTTAATGTGCACACACTCTCAGACATTCTTATAATAGCCCTTTAAAAGCTTTTGGCCAAGTAAGCTATTTATACTGGTGGGTGTGAAAAGTTAAGTGTTGTTTTGGCTCATCCGGGGAATCTCCTGGGGTTCTGTCATGGGAACAACATGGCCTACATACCCAGGGTGCAGTGCTGTGAGTCATCCTCTCTCACTGATGGAAGTCAAAGATCAATGTAAAAGGTCAATAGTGGCTTGACCTCTCCAAAGTCAGGGTGTGTTTTATGTCTGCTTTCGCTCTCACTCTTACACGTGTCCTCTCGTTAAACATCCAGGAGTTTTTTTTTTGTTACCCTGTCATCCACAAGTCCCTCATTTCCAGAGACTAGAGGTGCACACACACATACACACACACACACACAAAAACACACACTGAAGGGTATAAATCATGTCCTATTTTGGTGACGCCATATTTGGGTGAAGCAATTTTTTTTCAAGTCGCCACTTCTCCTTCCACTCAAGTCTCCCTGACTAACATAAACAGTCATAGTTTCTATTAAGGTATTGCCACAGCCATCGCTCTAACCAGCTGTGTGGTGTGGTTTCACCAGAGGCAGACAACACCCACATTTGGCCTTCCCAAAATGATACGGTGTAGCCTGGTAGCGAGGGAAAAGTGCCCATGTGCGCATGTGAAAGAGAGGAGGATAGAGAGGTTTATGAAGAGGGTGTAGCTCGCCCCTCCGCCCTTTTCCTTCTGCGTCTGAGTGCATGATGCATGCAGAGGTGTTTTCATTTGTTTTAATAGCTGGAAGGCCTCCAACAGAAAAACTGAGCTGGACTGAGTGTAATCCTTAACACTCCTCATTTCCTGGTTGCATGTGGAAACAGCGGCTGCATCCGGAGAAAGATGGAGAAGGAAATGGAAAGAGAAATCTTGAGAAAATCTGATGGCGCTGTCCGGAAACCAATCAGACATCCACTATAACCATAAAATATTACTGACATTAGTGTGGGAAGAAGTACTCAGTTCTTTTACTTGCTTACTTAATAGAAGTACCAAAGTAAGAGTACTTATTGTGTAGACAAAAGAACAGTTTTTTGTGAAATATTGGTGAGTTTTATCTGTTTGGGCCGCAACTGGTTGAAAATGAAAATGAAATGAAAGATGAAAATTCACCGGGAACTAAAGCTGCCAAGTGCAAGTAGTGAGGGTACAGTATTTCCCTTTGAAATGTAACATAGTAGTATTAAGGCAAAATGCTCCAATTACGTCCTGTAAAATTGCACTGAAGTACATTATTTGAATTTCATCTTTATTTCCACTGTTAACTGAATCCTTTATTTCTTGATTTCTGTCCATCGCTAGCGACTGCAATAACTCCCCTTGAGTCTTATGTCCAACTTCTTCAGTGCACGTACAAAAGATTCAGTGTTACACGTTTCAGTAATACCTTTATACTCCTTGGTAATCATCCTGTGCAACTTTCTTTAGTATAATAATTATCGTCCAAACCTCCCCTGTGTAATCAAAGAGAGAACACTTGGGTCGAGTCACTGGTGTTTAGGCTAAGCCGTCATTTGGTACGCACGTAATCAGAGACTAAAATAATCTGTTTATAACATGACTACTAATTTACCACAGAGTGACGCCAGCCACACGACTCCCTGCATCGCCGTGTGGTCAGACTGACACACGCCAGCGCACACATTTCGTTGAGGATGCCTCAGATAGAATTCAGTGCATTATGTGTCAACGTTGTGTGTGTGTGTGTGTGTGTATGTGTGTGTGCAGTTGGAAGCTGAGAGCACTGTGGAAAGGTCTCGAGGGTGAGAGGTTTTTCCAGCCAGACCCAGAGGCAGCCAATGTCCCACATACATGTAGTTTCCTGAGGCGGAAAACAACAAGCTGACTCACTGATTGACCTCCGATGTACATGAGCCGTAGACCGCTTAATCCCATGTGGCACAGTCCTGAGTTGTTTTATTCATTTTTCAACACTTTCTTGTAAAAAACGTGAAAAATGAATAAATAATTTTTAAGCACCGTTGTGACACTTAAACTTGTGTCAGGTCAGTTTTTTGAATGTGAATTGTATATTTACACATAGAAAACTTGAGAGAAAACAGAGGGAAAGAAATGTTGGTATTTCAATAAAAGCAAAATGCCTTAATGAGCAAAACCTGGAAGCCTAGCTGGTGAGAGGATTTGTTCATCCCCGTTGATTAAACCGTTCTGTCAGTCCACTGAGGCGTCCTTATCTCCAGGACTAGCCTTTGTTTATTTACTTAAGTACTGTACTTACATTTATAATCTGGAAGATTTTCATCCTATGGTGATAATCTGTAAGTGCAGATGTGTTGTTGGACCTCATTTCAATTTCAGTTTCTACACAAACAAAATATTTGTGTAGAAACAAAATATTTAAAAATTACCTCCTCTTCAATCAACTACAATAGTAAAATCCTACTTTTACATTAACATGAGACATTTTTTGAGCACTTTTATTTTGAATTTTTTATGTTCCTTTTTCTATGCAGGACCATTACCCATAAGTAACTTTATTTCTGCATATTTTTGCAGGTTTGCATTAGGACTTAATACTTCCTCCACCACTGTCCTATGGGGTTATTTACATGTATATTCATATAGACCGTCTACAGTTCACAGTCAAGGTTTTCTCGCACACATATACATAATGCATAGTCAGGCCTTCTGTTCATGCAGTCAGCCTGCAATAGCTGCTCTTTCTTTTTGTCAACACAGCCAGAGATAAGCTTCCATTGAGGAAATAAGTGTCTGATAAGACTGAAAGACAGCATTACTGTATTATCACATTATTATAATCCTCAGCACTCATCACAATAATTATGATGTCTGAAATGCCAATTAGCAACAAGCAAAATGTATCACACAAAAACTAACTTTTTATGCAGGATGCATGATGTTAACGCTGTCTTTACTGTACTAATGTAAGTGAATGTGATATGACAGCACGCTGTGAGCAAATCTGTGCGTAGTTCTCCTCCTCAGATTCAAGATAATGTGCGCAATGATTTGTTCTCATTCGGCAATCAAGCACACTTTTAATATTTAAAGTCATTTTCTTTTGAAGATTCAGATCTAATACTTGTACTTGATTAACGTGAGTGAAAGGACTGAATGATGAATATTTACACGCTTGTGGCCAATAGTGTTTGCTCACTTTACCCCGACACTAAGTATTTGAAATCAATGTTGATGCAACCCAGATCAATGTTTCTGCTGTGTGCATGATTTGAGCTAGTTGCAGGGGTTTTATTCGGCTTGATGTGGCCAGAAGAGAGGGGGGGAAGGGAGGGATTACTCAAAGGAACTGATCCTGAACCCCTTTTGACCTCTTCAGTCATTAAGCGGGCAGCACTTGTGTTTTCATATAAACATGGTGTTAAGGATAAAGACAAGTGAGTCTTTGTGTAACCATCTTTGTGTCTGCTGAGGAGGCTTGATCATGAGACTCATGAGAGCTGGAGGAAGCTGAGGAGAGTGTCACGCTGGCTGAAATGAATAAAGCGCCATCACGCCGCCATCCTTGCCGCCATCCTCGCCGTGGCTGCTGCTGTCATTATTCCTGTGGGATTTTGACGCCAGTTTGAATCGCTCGTGTGTTTGTGTCGAGAAAAAGTTCAGCAGAAACAAACACAGCCAGGTAAAAGGTCCAACAGAATCTCTCCCACCTGTGTTCTTCAAACAGCTGTGAGCGGTTTCATCGTCTGACATACTAAGCTAACCACAAAAATGTCACCGCTCGGTTCCAAAACATTTTGGAGTTAGTGTCCGTTTTAAGTGGTGCTGCTGGGGAATAATGTTGGAAGGTGACGTGTGACAGCGCCTGAGTCACCATGTCTGGGACAGATGTTGATGTCAACAAATCTCTGTGACATTGTTTACCAAGCTGCAGAGAGGAAGGGCACTCAAATAAAAACACTAATGCCAAAATCTAAAAAAAAAAAAAAAAAGAGATGTGAATAAAAGTACAGCATCAGTAAAATGTACTTAAAATGATAAAGTGAAAGTACATAATCTGCAGTATAATGGCTCCTGTGACTGGTATATTATGGCATAATAAGATGTGAACTTTTTACTGGAGGTTGTGGATGTGAAGCCCATTTGAACTACCTCACATACAGTTAAGTGTTTCAGTCAAGTGGTTCTTAACCTTGAGGTCGGCCGGTCCAGTGGGTCACGAGATAAATCCAACATGGTGTGAGATGATGAATGGGGAAAAGAACACAAATCTCTTCTTTTTTGAACATTTGTGTGCAGTTTTGTGAAATATTTAATGATTGTATCAGTTATTTATGGATTCATTTGAAAAATATTCATCTGTAACTAGTAATTAGTTAGTAACTTTTAACTATATCTACAGATAAATCTACGTTCCATCACCGGCAGTGGTTATGATGAGCTCAACAATACCGTACTGACTCAATTTAAAGAGAAAAGCTCTTTCATGCAGTAGAGGAAACTAAACAATCATGGTATTAGGTACATGCTGTCATGTGCTGGAAATGCATTTACTGTAAGCCTTCCTCTCTCAAACAAGAAGTCATCCATCGTTTACAATAGGGTTCCACTTTGAAGAATAATCGTTTGCAGAAACATAAGCAGGCAGTTGAGGAAGATTAGGGTTTCAAGCCATAATTAAAAGCTGTTTGAATGATTCACAAAAGTCCAAGAAGGCATGGAGAAGAAACAAGCCACAGCTGTGACGCAATATCAGAATCAAGTATCAGATTGAGGCTTCGCTGTATGAATAAATGTGGAAATCACAAGACTTAGCTGGGACCTAAACACATGTTTTGGGTAATCTGTTGTTTTCCTTTGGTGGACGTTTGAAATGTCTCTTATTATTGTTGAGCACAAAATTTCTAAGAACTTGGGGTGTTATTAAAGTATTATCTTAATTTTACTTTCGTTGTTTAGATAACTGTGAAACCATGACCCTGACCGTGACCTTCCTCTTGAGCTTTCATGGGAAAAATCCTGTCTGTATGGGTTTATATTACTTGGAAAGTTATTTACTGCAGAGTCACACACAAATCATCCCACTCTGCGGTTCAGTTTGTTGAATGGGCTTGTAGACTGCATTTTGTTCACTATATAGAGGTATTCGCTCTGTTGCCTACACTTGCACAACAACTGCATGCAAACCAGTTCTGCTAAAAGCTTCCCGTCCCATTATCATCTGATATATGTGTTTCATCAGTGGCCACGTTGTTTTTCGGAGGAATTTCACCTGAATTTTGGTGCTTGAAACCACAACTGACTGTGACAGATCTGATGACACATCACACAGTCACTCACTTTCTTAATCAAACAAAAAAACTCATGTTGCATTAGGACACATCTTTTTCCCTTCATAACCTACTGAATCTGACAGACAGGTAAAAGTAGCAGCTATAGTGTGAAATAAAAGCTTTATTTCACACAATCACATGGTTCTTCTCTGTGCTGTGATTACATACTAAGATAATAAATTACCTCTCGCACAATTGATACTGCTATGACTAATATTTTTGGAAAAAATAACAACGAGTGTGTGAAATGTGTCATTCCTATTCACAAACAGACAATACATGTATTTTTCCTTAATGCTGTGCAACTTTACATCTGCTCAAACAGCAGACAAACACTGTTTGCAACATGGTGAACATGGTGGAGCATTTGACAGCTAAAGAAAAATCTTTCCATCTGGAGTTGGTGGAGACCAAAACAGAGGCAAGACGAGTACGAATATTGGAGTTAAACTCATCAAGTGGAAAAAGACACAGCTTCAAATGAATTCTAATGTTGCTCTGTTTGCACTGGATGTGTCAGTAGGTCTCCATTTGCTAACATATTTGCACTATTTTATGAAGTTGTACATCAGTGATGAGCTGCACTGCCCTCCGGTGGGCGGTAACAAAGCAGTTTCAACACATCACGATCAACAATCTGGATGAAAAATATATTGATACATACATGGATGGGTTGATGGATGGATTCAGGTGATGCCCAAATTGCCTTCACCTGTGTTTTCCTATTACTCGCCACTCTCAAGGGCTTAAGCCTCACCTAAATGGAAATAGACATACTGGGAGACACACTAGCAAGGCTGTCAGTGATGGTGAACACAAACAACCAGGTTCATGTTCAAAGGGGGTAAGTTTATGAAAATGACCTGCCCTTCGACTCTCTGGACCGCCAGAGGAAACGCTCACAGGAAACGCAGGTGGTCAGAGCATGCAAACGTGCAAACGCCACAGAAATGAAAAACACAAACAAACCAGTAAACCAGGAAATGAATCATGATGCATATCAGACCAGACCTTCCAGACAGAGAGTAGTTTATGTCAGCGATCAATGATTAAAACAAGACGTTTCTCTATTTGAAGAAAGAGTGCTGACCAGAAATGCCATTTTCCACTCACACGAGCCAGAAACAATGTGTGGTTTATTTTTAGCCACCAGCACCTCTTCGCCCATTTGCAAAGTCTGAATAGTTGTAGCTGACCTTCAATTGTTTGACGTGAACATTACAGGAGCTGACCCAAGACCAGCAAAACTCTCCCTGTACGTTTTTATTAGACAGACCAGCGGAGCCTCATCTTGTGTTACCCCTGCGTGACAATCCCCAATAGAAGAAGAAGAAGATGAAGACGGCGCTGTGGGATGGAACTAGGGTTGGGGGGGTAACACACTGGTGACAGGCTTGGCAGCCACAGACATAATTGAATAAAGATTCCAGTTGTTCTGAAATCCCCAGTTTTAGCCTCCGGGTCTCCGAGGTGGGCCCCAGAAATCCGAGGAATGAGAGGCCGTCCCTGTGCTGTCGGCGCTGCAGACACAGTTTAATCCTGCACTGCTGGGAGAATACTGATGAGAAGTGCTCGGACGACAGAGGGGGGGTTGGAGAGAGTGTGTGTGTGTGTTGAAAGCATTGACAAGCAGCGAGCCTTGAACCTGAGAGACCCCTGGTCCTATAATATATTTATGGGTGGTGTCGCACAATATGGCAGGGCGATATCTACAGTGGAGGCCCTTGAAATAATGTACAGCTTCCTGGTGACGGCATCTCGTACAAGTCAGAGGTTTCAACAAGCTGATACACATCTCCGCTGCTCCGCTACCAACACAAACACAGGAGTGGTCTCGGGTGGAGTTTCACTGTGATGTTGGCTTTAAATACGCGGTTACATCATCATCTGGCTGTGTAAGCTATTCTTCTGATGTCTGGATACTTATCAGTCCACGTTCATCGTTTAGGCTTTGGAGTCACATCGGCTCCAGTGGGAGTTTCCATCAAAGTTATAACCAGTGATACAATGGCTTGTGTAGTTTAGTATAAGGTCACAACAAGGTGTGCACCAACATTTATAGCTGGTCCACACCTGAATGAAATTTAGAGTTCAATGACTATTTTTTTTCAAATTTATCAACCTCTGATTTGTCTTATTCTTAATTTGATTTATTCTCTTTAATAAGGCAACGTGAATATGAATGACTGAATGTAATGCTATTGCTGTAGATGGATAGTGATGTTCCTGTAAGATTAAATCATAGCAGACTTCCACATGGTGAGTCAATGCAATGGATGGCGGACTGCTGCCATCTAGTGGCCTTTACTTCACATTACAACTTATAAAAAAGCTGTAAAAAACCTGTGAAGACTTTCTTGTTCAGACTCATTCACTATTACAGTATGCTTCTCAGAGTGTTGGAAAATCTGATTTAAATGATAAAAACATACAGAGATGTTATAACATAACATACTTAAAAACATAAAAACAGCAGGCACTGTTTCTATATGATATAAGCGTTAGTGTTGTATGTCTGTTTGTGTCTCATAATCAGTACAGGTGACACCAAACGGCGTAATCACCATAACCACCTCACATGCTAGAAAACCAGACCATAACTTTTTAACCCCCCTGCTGCTGAGCACAGTGCTCATTCAGAGGTGCTGTGCAATATGACCCGCATTATTCCCATTTCATCTAATTATTATTTTATCATTCATGTAATCATTATGAATTTACTATATATATATATGTCCAGTTGTTTTAGTTAAAACTAAACAAGCAAATGCTTAAATTTAAGTGTATTTTTCAGAACTAAGTCAAACTGTCTGGTAGCGAAAAGGCTTCTTTTGGAAATTTAGATGAGGGTGATATCTCAGTAACAAGTGGAGCAATTATTGTGCCAGTAAACATCCCTCTAACAGGATGATAACTAATATAGCTGATTCAAAGGAGATTAAAGGTTAAAAAGAAAATATATATTATATATATATACGCAGCCGCCACCAGGTGTCATGCTTATGCCAGTCAGAGTGATGGCTGTAAAGGAGACTTTATAGTTCATATACAGTTAATATTTAAACAAAGTGTTTAAATAATTAGCCCTGTGCACTATACAGTAGTTAGTCAATTCTTAGTTAACAATATTCATTACAACCCAGCCAGCTGTGTTGATTATTATTGATTATTTCCTGAAATAATTGTACTTGTGCACTGAACAAAACAACCAACCTCACAACATAATACTGAAGATCATTTTGCTTTATTGAAATAAATTACTTGTACATGATTTTTAAAGTTATTGTGAAAGCATTGACCCTGTAGTGACACAACATGATCACACTGACTCACAGAAGGATCGACCAGCCCCTCCCTCCTCTGCTGGTTCTGAATGTGTTTTTACACGTTCGTGCAAAAGCACGAGTACTGCTCTGTTGAGGAGGGCTGAGGCTCATAACGCTGTGACAGCAAGGCTGACCTGGTGTTGTTGTGTCAACACTTCAGTTAAACTACTGTTTGCTCTCAAACACAGAAAACACCATTGTTTCCTCTATCTGTGTATATCTTAGTTACCTCAGAGAGCTCAGGTCTCTCCTTAGGGTTGTATTAATATGACACACAGACCAAACGGTATAATGTTATGTGGTCTAAAATATCACATTATGCTCTTTTGGATGGAGTCTCATCTGGGCATGTTTCTGCTTTTCTCATAACATCATTTAATATATCACTGTTATATATTATCATTTCCCCAGTGTGGCATTGCAGTTGATCTTTTTAAAAACAAACCTTATTGAATACAAATAGACATTTTTAGTACCTGACATAAGTTACCACAACACAATAGAACTGCCATATGTACTGATAAAACAAATAAATCAACAAGGAAGAATAATAAACACATTAAAAAGATAAAGTGTTGCATATATAAAAATGACAGAGATTAGATTACTAGGCAGGCAAGTATTTTTTTTTTTTATTTTATTATCAATGTGGATTAAACATTTTGAAAAGACACCAGTTGAAGAACAGAAAGAGTTGATAAAATCTACATTTTGCTGAATATGATTCATTTTAAAGACAGTTCATAAAGGTGTTTAACTGTGAAAAATTGCATTCAATAGTAAATGACTGGTGAAGGAATTCATTACATGGATATATTTTGCAGTGGTGGAATGTAACTTCAGTATGTGTACTAATTAAGGTATGTGTCCTTGATTAGTTCATGAGGCTTCATTACTTCTACTCCACAACATTTCACAGGCTAGTATCGCATTTTCCTCTCCAAAGCATCTGAGCCATTTAATCACCCAGCTGTAACATTAAATGACCTTCAGTAATATAATCAGTAATAATACTAAAACTGATCTGTAATACAAGCAGGGCTTATTCAGACAAATACTTAGTTTTGATGCTTTTAGTATATTTTTCTGATAAAAGTTTTGTACTTTTACTTAAGTTTCAATAATGTAGTATCACTAGTTATCTGAAAGCCTCGGACATCCTCCACTCCAAACTCCTCCAGCTCACCGTGCCAGCCTCCACCTGTGAGTGGATCACAGACTTCCTGACT
>JBAJHX010000035.1:13732139-13775612 GCA_037176925.1 Amniataba percoides | reverse complement strand
CCGGAGTCAAATTCCTTGTATGTGTTCACGTACTTGGCAATAAAGCTGATTCTGATTCTGATTCTGATTCTGATTCTCTTTCACCACTGACATCGTGTTTATTGTCTTAAATGCACCTTTTTTTAATCTTTTGTGTAAAACTTCAAGTTAAATATTTGGTCTCGGTTTTAACAACACCACTTCAAGGCACTCCTGCAGCGAAATCTCTCCTCCAACGTGGCGTCTTGTTTGCTTTTACAAACTGTGGAGCATCACCTGAAGGGGAGGAGGGTGAGGAGGAGGAGGGGGGGACACGCTCCGACGTTCTGATTGGCTGTTCGCGGCCACGCCCCCTGCTCCACATCACCGGCATGGCGGAAGACGGAGCAGGAATTCCGCCTATGCGCCGCTGACAGCGTCGTTGATGGGGGCAACGCCGACAATGACCATCCTCATGACCAACCACAGATCTGTTGTCCTGGAAAAGCTTTAAAGTCCACCGATCAGCTGAGCCTGAGAGCTGCCGCGGCGGATGAAGCGTCTGTCCTGATGCTCTGAGTTGGACCGGTGCCTCTCCTGCACTCGGACCCCTCACTGGGATTAACCAGGCTTCTCAAGTTTTATATTTATATGTATAAATCGGATGATGGATCTGCTGGAGGTGCTGCGTTTGGACGAGCTGTCCCACGGGCTGGCCGGACTGTCCATGTTTCCGTACTTTGACATGGCGCACTACATCGTGTCCGTCATGGCTCTGAGGGAGCAGCCAGGTAAGTTCAAGCACAGGACGAACCGGTTCACAACAAACCTCCCGCAGGCGACTTTCAACCGTGCAACTCAAAAGTACAGCAGAGACAAGCCAGTGCTTTGTCTCGATAAAAAGTTTGACCTTAAACTTTAACTTGGGTGATAATGATCCTGCAGCTCTCCTCGTGTTTCTCCACCAGACACTCCAAATATGAGGAAGCATCTTCTTTATTTTAATCTTCTATTGAATATAAATCAATATCTTTATTTCTTACATTACTATGCATTAACTACTGATGTTTCTATTATTGTGTCCACCCCATTTGTGACCTATCAGTGGTGTAAAAAATTTTCTGGAGTGAAAGATAAAAAGGTAAAAAAAAAAACTATTCAGTGTTTTCCTTGGGGGAAAGTACAAACATGTTAGCAGTCACTTAATATTGACAGTCAATATTGACTGACCACTAATACTTTTGTCAATGTAAGTATATATGCAGATTGGCCTGTTTCAGAATCATATTTATGTTTAATTATATGCATATGAAGAAATATAAAGCAATGCCATATAGTGTGACAGCAAAGTATGTTTATATGTAGATGCACCACTCCACCATAATTTATAAATTATTCAATCAGTAACACTGCCCCAAATAAATAATTCAAACAAACTACTTAAACAAACTAAATTAACTTAATTGTCAGTTTACAGAAAAACTAAAGACATGAGTCACTGTAGTTTTGTTGTTCACATGTGAAAAGTTTTGTAAGTGATGCTTTAAGTATTTGACTGCTTTACTGAAGTAACGTATTAATGTTTTTACTCCATTACAAGTAAAAGTCCTGCAAAAGTTTACATATGTAAACATATGTTGTATTTTCATTATTAAATGTGTTGTATTATTATTAATACAGCAACACAGTCAAGGAGTAGCTGCTCTGCATACTGTTGGGTCCTTTAATCTCGAGAAATGTCTCATCATTGATACTCATCCAGTGATTTAATGTTTTATATGTAAAATCTTAATCTGCAAAGTAACTGTCATCAGTGAGGCCGTTGCTCGTGTTTACACTCTTTGTTTGACTGACAGACACATACAACGTAACACACAAATAAAGCAGAGTGAGTTGGTATCCGCTCAGGCCAAATGCAGGCGGGGAGCCAGCTACGTTTTGTCACTGAAATAGCGGCTGCAGGGACAGGTGGGCTTTAACTGCACAGCCAGACCACTTTCCACACACACACAAACATGCAAGAACACACACGCGGCCCATTGTAGTCCCGCTGCTGTAAATCTATGGTCTATTTTTGAACTTGCCTCGCAAAGCATTTGACCTTTTAACCCTGTGTCCTCCGCTCCCATCGATCTATCTCTGGCTGAAAGACAGACACACAGAGTGTAAAAATATGGACAAACAATATGCCAGAGGTCAGTAAACACAACGCAAAATCCTCAGATTTCCACCGTGTGTTGTTCAAATGCAAATAAATCATGTGATCTAACGAAGAGGGAAAAAACTGACGTGTGTTTGTATCTGTGTGTGCACTTGTTGTGTTTACTTGTTTAGAACGTGAGACAAGTCGTAGACAGGACAGCAAAAGAAAGGTTCAAATCTCAGGATGATTAAAAAAGAAATTCAGTAAATTCAGAATAAAAGTCAAGACACAGAACAGCAGGGGAGCTATATTCCGGTGCTTCTTCTTCCCAAAAAGGAAAGGAATGCCATAAACCCTTTAACCCTCCCTCTCTTTTCTCTTTCCTGTGTTAAATCTTCCCCTCCTGCTCTGCAGTTCATCCAGCCTGAGAGCAAAGAGCTGCTCCACAAACCAGCCATTTTTCTTAAAATGCCATTTTCAAGAGGACCAAATCCTTATTCCAAAGCTTAAAGCAGGAAAAGGCATATCTTAAACAGACATTAAACACTTGTCACTGTCACTACAGTTTACCGTGGAGTTATTTTAAGCAGACATCATGAACGTTGCTCTGTGGATTGTACAGGAAGCAGGAGGACAGGAAGGTGGAAGAGGAGCAGTGGTTACATGTCAATCAGTGGTTCCAGCCAAAAATAACCAGAGATAAGCCACTTTGTTCTTATCTAACGCCGCCGGTAATGACTCTGTCCGCAGGGAGGAGAAGAGGAGAGGCGGAGAAGAAGTTGGGAGGGGAGCTGTAAAAGTACGATATTGAGGTGTTGGCTTTGGGGAGGACGAGGGGAACGAGACAAGGAACAATGTGTCAGAGAGAGCAGTGGACTTGAAGAATAAGGGAGAGTTATTGAATTTTAGATGAGTTGGGAGAACAAAGAAAAAGATGGAGCTTGGGAGTTTGGAGGTTAAAACTTTAATGGCTGTTTTTTGATCAGACTGTATTGTCACAAAACAACCAAAGTGTTTCTAAACTGCAAGATTTTTGTCTCGATATCCCCGTCCCTTGTGGTCATTTGTGAAGATATTGACTTGTTTGCACGTAAACAAAGTCACGCTCAGGAAATATGCTAATCTGAGATCATTCACAAGTGGCCTTTGCTCTCCTTCGAAAGGCGAAACTCTCAGATTACAACAATTATGTAAGATGGCTCTGAAGAGAGGGAGCAAGAGAGAGAGAGAGAGAGAGAGAGAGAGAGAGATTTCCATAAAGGGAGCTGTCTGGTTTGTTTTAATTCCTGGGAGAAGTGAGGAGAAGAGAGATTTGACACAACTTGAGCCCACTTCCTACTTTCCCAACAAGAGACAAAGGGAAGAAAAAAATACAATGGAAAAGGAGACAGAAAGAGGAATTTAAAACAATACATGCTGTGACATGTTACATGTGACATGTGCTGTACGTCTGCTTTTATTACTTTAAATTTGACTTGTAAATGTGTCTCCTCCAAATACAAATCGCATGGCAGGATGTTTGGTCTGGTAAAGTTTGTTTGTAGTTCAGCATGTCAGAAAAGTCCGATTATATAATATCTTGTATGCATTTTATTTTGCATATATGTCGTACATGCCGGTTGAAATTCTGCTTTGTAAAAACCACCAGCTTTCAAATCGAGACTCCATTTTAAAGTTTCCACTTTAAATTTGTTGCTTGATCAGTCGAGCTCACAGTGCAGCAGGTCTGTTTTGCTCTGGAGCGGAAAGTGATGACAGAGCAACGCTGTTTACTATGTAAGTGAAGAGCTGCACTTGTGAGCGCCGTGCTACAACTGCTGTAACACCACAAGCTCCAACATCGAGCATATCAGGCCGAAGCGCCCACAGGAGAGAAAGATGCGATGAGCGTTAGACTGTTGGTATATTTTATAACCGCTCTTTCCTGTCTGGCAATCAGATGCACTCTTTCTTGCCTCCTTTTTTTTATATATACATTTCAGACTTCCTCTTCAAACTGTGGCAGCCAGTTTTGAACCGCAAAGTTACAGTACTTCAGACTTTGAGCACAGGCAAAAGAGAAACGGTTTGATTGTGTCACTGTTGTGTGAAATCACACACACACAAAAAAACCCCAGTTCTGCTAACCCTGAAGCCACATTTCACTATATGTCACACACTAACATATTTCTGACATGTTCAAAGTGTGAAGAGAGCGTGGGAAGGTCGGAGGGGGGTTATGGACGGAGAGACGTGCGGTGAAGATACGGTTTGAGCTGAGAGGGGCAGGTGCGTTTCGATATTCTAAAAACAACAGGAAGATGGCTATTTTCGTGTGGCCCACTCACCAGCGCAGTCAGTAGTTAGAGCAGCAGCAGTGGCTGTGACAGGCAGGTCATGGAGGGCACTGGGATACTTTAACATCCTTAGCGGCCAGTTGCGTCAAAATTTGTACTTCTCATAATAATTCAGCCAAATCTGAACACACAGACGTACAAAGTGACATTTTCTGAAGACATTATAGTGTCAGAATAAACTAATATACAGCCATGAATCCACTTAGAGATGATTAGAGAAGATATTGTACTTGTGATGATTGTTTCCTCCAGTATCAAAGTAATCAAGTTATCTGTAGGCCTGTGGGTGCACTGTTAAGAAAAACTGTTTTTTGGGTAAAACTCTTAAAACTTAGCCAGATATAAACAAATCTAAAGTTAAAAATGGTCTTAATGGTCTGGGGGTAAAGCGAAACACACCTGCCCCTCCACTCCATGGCAACGTTATACATCCTGTTTACATCCCCCACAGCCTCCAGATAAATGGAACTGTGGTCACCACCTAATTAAAGTCAGATTAAGAATAATAGTTAATTTGTTGAGGTTAAACCGAAAAAAAGAAAAAAAAGGGATAAGGCAGTGAACAGTGTCTGGATTGGGCCCTTTGACATGTTTAAGGTGTCTATGAGGTATCAGTGTTGCCACCCAAGAGACATTTCCCCTCTAAACTTTTCACATGGTTTTACATAAATAACTGTTTAAAGCCCAGAGGTCAAATTATGTGCAACTACCTTTCACCTCACAATTCCTCAGATGTGTTCAGTGACCCTTAAGTTAACTGACCCGGCCTGCTGTTCAGGGTCAAACAGTAAAACGCTGCTCATACGTCACTGCAGTCCAAAAATGTCATATGTAATAATATACACAGAATTTTTGGTGCAGAAAAATGTTGCTGTTAATTCTTTTTTTATTTTACTTAGGATTTTGAGTACAGGTCTTTTATATATTGAAATATTTTGACAAAATAAAGGATCTGAGGACTTCATCCACCATTGTATAGTAGGATATCCTATAGTATGCATTCTACTGTTAGTAGTAAAATCAGTATTTTAATAACAGAACTAAATGAAATATTTAATTTTATTAAATTATTAAAGTACTCCCATACACTCATTTAAATTACTAAGTGTGGGAAATAAGTGGTGAATTGAATTTATAAATTAAAATAATTTCCATATTCTTGTGGAAGTGAAAGGAAAGTTAAAAAAAACCTGAACCCTGTTGGGAATCTGCAGCGGAGGCAGATAGAGCTATAAATCCTCCTGGTTTGCCGATCTCTCTCCAGGAGTCTATAATCTGTCTGTAATCCTCAGATTACCAGTATGGACCTGTGTGCGTCCATAGTGACTCGGGGCAGGTAGCTCAGGGTGGCCTGAGCACTACCTGTTTGAGGTTAAGAGAAACATGTACATCCCAGTGTACAGCGTTAACTTTCGTAGAGTCAAAGAAGGATTTATATAAAAGATATAGTGCCCATATTGACATTTTAACTAAATAATAATCACAGTAAACATTACTTTAACAGTGCTGGTTTATAGTAAGAACATCAAACACCATAATGTCATTATACACAGCAGCTCACATGCTTCTTGACTTGCCCGATGTTTTGTTGTTGTAGTTAGCGTGTAAATGTGTCCATTTAAGTGGAAAAAGTAATACAGTGCTCTTTTTAAAACAGGGTGGGAACACAGAGGGAGCATTGAGCAGCCAATGCTTATCTTCAGCGAACTGATGTCATTTGTAACTGTAAAAGTCAAGCAGCTGCTCTGCACTTTGAACTGCAGGCCTGGACGCAAACAGTAAAACTGTGCTTGATTAACTCTGTTTTTTTCAGATAACCTCTGTTTGCTCCCTGCATTTGTTAACTCCATCTAGTTAATATTTATACAGTGCTAGGGACTGAGAGAAACACTCAATCAGACAGAGAAAGGATCAAACTTCACTGTCGTCTTATGCCTGATATGCTGCTGACTTTGGACTAAATATTACTCATATCCACCAAGTCTGTCTCTTAGTCTTTATTGTAGTGGAGGGATTTATATAATAACTATAATCATGCCATATGCTTATTATGGGAGACCTGATTGGAGGGTGTTCCCAGGCTTTTGCTGACTTTATTACAGATCCTGCAGGAATGCTAATACCTTATGGTGGATATATGTGTGTGTGTGTGCGTGTGTAGGGGACTGAAGGAAATGCACAGTGATCCTGTTAATAAATGTACTTCTGTTCTTGTGCAGGCGCCCTTGAGGTCTCCAGGGTCAGCCCCTTAGCCTGCTGGTTCAGCTCCATGCTGTTCTGTTTTGGCGGAGCGGTGCTCTCAGCGATCATGCTGGCCGAGCCGGCTGTAGCACCTTTGTCCAACAGCACCAGTGTTCTGCTGGCCTCGATCATCTGGTAAATATCCGAGAATGTAAAAAAGACAATGTGTGGATGGAGAAATGAGCGAGGGAGGAAGGGAAGCAAAAAAGGGGTTGGCGAAAGGCCTTCTGCAACTTTGAGGGAAAAAAAGATGCACAATCACGTCCGTGTCTTTTCCTCTGTGCATCCATAGAAGGGATGTGCAACTGCTTAAATTCCTGTGAAGGGAGCATGAAATGTGAAAGACACTGAATGAAACAGAGAGCTTATTGTAAAGTTCCCACCTCTTAATTTGAAGCCTTTGGTACCCTCTACTGGTGGCACATATAATTGTACCCTGCTCAGAAAAATACACAGAGCCCTCTGCTGGCGAAGTCAGGTAGATGACAGAGAAAAGGCAGGTGAGGCTGTCAAAATGTGTAATGAACACATGTACACGTGACGGGTAGCTGAAGTGTTTGTGTGTGTGTGTGTGTGTGCGGGCGCTATTTACCTGAGCCATATGTGTCTCTACAGGTACCTGGTGTTTTACTGCCCCATGGACCTGGTGTACTGTTGTGCCGCCCTGCTGCCTCTCAGGCTGGTGTTGTCGGGAATGAAGGAGGTGACCAGGACGTGGAAGGTGCTCGGAGGGGTCACGCAGGCACACAGCAAATACAAAGACAGTCTGCTGGTCATGATTGCCATCGGGTGGGCTAAAGGTCCGTCGCTGATGGTGCATGCTGAAAGATTTTTATGATGATAGCAAGTAGTTCATTAATATTAGACATGTATGGCTGTTGCATCTAACTGCATCAACCTCATGTCTGGTCTCTCTTTTTTTAAGGCGCTGGAGGAGGTCTGATAAGTAATTTTGAGCAGCTTGTTCGAGGCGTGTGGAAACCAGAGACTAATGAGCTCCTGAAAATGTCCTAGTAAGTCTTAAAAACTTTATTGATCACAGTGATTTTTGTCTCATCTTTGTGCGTTTAGACCTTAGACATGCACAGTGGGTGCATTGTAATGTACAGAGTTTATTGTGAAATTTTAGGGGAATAGTTTAAATTTCACAATTTTTTGGTACGCATGCAACCTATATTTTCTGTGTCGTATATCATATCATAACTGCTCTCTTATTGCATGTTTGTTAAGCCCCACCAAGATCACCCTGATCGGGGCGGTGCTGTTTGCCCTGCAGCAGACCCACTACCTGCCTCTCCAGAAGCACCACCTGATGCTCTTCTACACCGTCTTTACCGTCGTCAACAAGGTCAGGCTGACGTATTTGGTGCAGCTCATACGTGAGCCTTGAGCCTTGAGCCTTGAGTGACCTTGAGAGTATTCACCCAAGATGGTGGTGTTTTTGTCCGCTTAATTGACTCTGTATGACAAAATAACTATTCAAGAGCGTTCTTTGTTCATGAATTCAGCCTTAACTCATGTATGAGAGATGTTTTGGTGCCGTGGCTCCTTCCAAATCTGTGGTGTCTCGTCTTCTAAATGACCTTTCTCCCTCTGCTTTTTTGAAGTTTTAGCTGATGTGACTCACATTAGCTTGGTATTACCCGTAGGGCTGGGGCTTTTGCATCATTTTCATCAGCTTGCATCATCCTCTCTTCTCTTCTCTGGGAAACTTGTGCTCTTGACTGAGACACAGATAAATCTACCATGTCTTCTTTCAACTCTCATTCTGTTCGCTCCCTCTGACTCTGATCTGCCAAATTAACGCCGAGCCATTTCGTCAGATTTAAGCGTTGCGTCCAACGTTCCTGCTATTTATTATTTTTCCTTCCCGATGATGCAGATGATAAAATCCCTAATTATAATATAATATAATAATTATAATACTAACATGTTGTCTCACTTATTGAGTGTTTACATGTAAACTAGGACAAAATCACATTTGCTTTCCATGAAAAATGACAAACTATAGGCATGTATCGTATGATTTCCAATTCTGTCTTATATTTAAGGAGACTTGACCTCATCATATGATGTTAAATTAAGTCACTTTTAATGGTTGTGCATTTGTCCTACAACAAAATAAGAATGATATGATAAACTTGAAAATAATTTTCTTTTGGCCACTGACATATTGTCACCTTCTAAAGTTGACATGGCTGACACATCCTGCAGTCACAGTTCAACATTATCATTCATTTGTCAATTTAAGTCCAGTAGTCTGCCTCGTTTTAGCTCTATTCTCATTATACACCAGCTCATGAAGGAAATATATTGCTCTCTATCTGCAAATTACTCCACTGAGCTCTTGCTAACCATGTCTGCCTGATGTTTGGTGCTGAGCAGGTGGTGCACAGTAGCTTTTTAAAGCTTGGAAAAAAGCTGTCTTCTGCTCTGAAAAAGATGAGATGAGAACAGCGAACAAAACACAGTTAAGCTGTGGGCCTGAAAACCAAAACAATGAGCTTAAAAGACACTTTAAAGCTCCACACACACCCCCTCTCATACACAAGTCATGTGAGCCATGTAAATATTGATTAGCTTCCATAACAAAGGAATTTAAGACACATCCTTAATTTGAAAGCTGTTGAAAAATCAAATATTATATTCTACACCTAGAAACAAATGTCTCCCCTGTCCTTCACTTCTGTTTTGACACATTTATCTCTTCTTTTTTTAGTCGAGGATGATGCTGACAGGCTCCTCCTCCTCGCCGTTTGCTGCCGTCGAGTCGGCCATCTACAAGACCCTCTTCAGCGGCCACTCGCCTTATGCCACCCTCACTGACGAGGTAAAGAAAGCGTGTATCGACAATGGAACAACCAGCACCTCCACCGCTACGACCAAAGAATCCAGTGAGAACGGAGGAGCGGGGAAGCGCGCCCCGGTCTCTCCCATCAAGGGACAAAGGGGATCGCTCAAAGCCAAAGAAGAGTCAGAGAGCGCTGAGACGACAAACTGCAAGAAGACGGACTAGTCAGCCTCTGCCCCATAGCGCCTTTTCACCTCTACGCGGGGTTGTGGAGTCAGTTCTGATTCAGATTTGTCATGTCAGGACTTAAACTTTCTGACTTTCTCATTTCAATGAGGGCCGACTCCAACCAACCCTGCACCTTATTGTGGGACAATCACCCATTCCTTAAAGTACTGTGATATTTATGCTGTGGGATGCGAACATCATATCATCCTCGGGCTGATTGCACACTTGCAGTACAATGTGTAGCTTAATTTTAAACATATATATATTTATAATGAGAATACGCTTTAATCTCTGGGTTTTGGGAACAATGCTGTACACCTGCTGATCTATGAATGTCTGTCTTTTTCTCTCTGTATAGAGTCTGCTTTATGTAAATGCTATATTTCCTACTCTGAAATGGTTAGATGCATTTTTTAAAAGAGATTATATTCTATGACCCTCAGATATTTTGCTCTATTTATACTACATAATTGCACTCTTGAATGTTTCACATTTTGAAATCGAAGACAGCCTTTTATTCTGTATCCTGTGTCTTTGGTGAATGCTTTGAATTACACCTGAAAGCATGAGAATAAAACGGGTTTGAAAACACTACTACTGCCTTCTCATTTCTGGCCTTCTCACTTTATCAGTCACATTTGTACAGTTGTGTGAACATCTGCATTACCTCACTTTAAAGCAGCAAAAAGATCATTAGCTGCATTTTTCAACGCGCACTACCCTGAGAAAAAGCACCTAATTGACACAGAATCAAACATCAGGGAACCTGTCTTAGCACATTTGTTCACGGTGTTGTTAGTCAAAGATGAACTGATATCCATATTAACAGCCGCCAAGTTGATATAGAGCAGCACAGCGTCCAGAAGTAACTTCCTCTATAGGCTGAAACATTGCATCAGTGTAACATCAGCACCTGATTGATACCTCGCCCTCTTTAAAAAGCTGCTGGAGAGAGATCCCCCAAATCCCCCCCAATTCTCATCTATGTAACCTCAGACGATGAAGAACCCCCCTGTGAATACAAATTAAGAACAGAGAGGGTGAAGGGGGGGGGGGGGTTGCTGTAGAGAAAAGAGAAGACGTTCAAAAGACGATCAAAAGCGATACTGGTTGAGATGATGTACCTGCCTTTAATATGCCTCAAGTCCACAGATGTCAGATGTGTGCGTGTCAGTCATGGGCTCATATCTCAAAGTGCTTGCCGCGAAACTGCTTTGTGTTGGCGTGCGTGCGTGCCTGTCGATCTTCCTGACTCTAATGGTGCACCGTGTGACCTGGAAAACCAAAAAGCGCGTTAATAAGCCTCTGTTTTCCTTACGCTGCCTCCTATGACAAGAAGGCAGGTGATGTGACGACAGCTCGGAGTCTGAAAGTTCCCAGACAATCCTCTTAATGAGGTCCAGACCTGTGTGACCCCCGCCACAATTACTTACTGAACTGAGCAGCCCCCCCACTGTCGAGCCCCTTGCTCCTCTGCGCCTCCACCCCTCGCTCCCTCTGCTTCACCTGCCCCTCGGCACATCTCCTCGGCCTCTTTCTATTCCCAGGACTTCTGCCCGTTTTCCACTTGTTAGGTGCAGAAAATTAATCCTTAAATGTGTTCACGCGAGCTGGCTGACACACATATAAATGATACGAAACACCACATAAACACATTCCTACACATGTGATCTGAACCCACAGTGGCATCATGAGGAGAGGATATAGCAAGGATGCGGCGTATACTGTGGCTTAGAAATATCCCATTTTTCATCATTCAAACCCACAACTGACACACACACAAACAACTTATGTATACAGACACAATGCAAGGAAACTGTATGTGCACACATTCCTATACACACGACAGTCAAGGTAGAAGTCAGGGACATACCAAGGCCGTGGCATACTAACCACAAACAAACCCACAACATGCACACACACACACACACATGCATGCACACATACAGGCATGCACACACACAGGCACACAGGAGAAAAAAAAGAATAAACACTTGGAAGCCATCAGTTTACGTCTGACACTGATAGCTTGAGTGTGTGACCTGTTTTGTTGTTTCTTTACACTGTTTCTTTCATCACCACCACCTCCTATGTTATTCATGCATTGATCCTCAAGGGTAAATCTTGTCACATTCTACATTTCATATTTTTCAGATCTAAAGAAAAGAGAAAAAGCAGCAGTGAACTGATGCCATAAATATGAACATGACAGTAGTATTTGCCTGAATAGAATCCAAAGCATCCTGCTGCCACAAATGCTCACTGTTGAATCCGCAGCTGAAAATAGTCCCCCAACAAATGTACTGTATTTAGTCATTTGTGTAGTGTTTGCTACAAAAACCCCCAACAGTCTCCAGCCATTTTAAGGAATCACTTATCCTTTTTCAAAAAATGAAAATACATATTTTGACCTTGACCCATCTTCAGAATGAGCTTGGAGTGCTACAGATAGAAGTCATTATGAGACAGACGGATGCACAGTTGGCTTGGCTTTTTGTGGGATTTGCTGACGCTCTGATGAATAATAGCAGACTTATCCTTTAATTTGTTAATTCACGGACTCCTTTTCTCCTTTCAGTAAGAACAGCTAGACTATAATAACTAGAATTACAAGGTGAAATATGAATAATTATTGCAATTTTTTGGGGTGGATGGAAAGATTCATCACAGCTTTTCCTTATCTCAGTCTATAATGTTGCACATAGAAGTGGATTTACAAAAAATGTCACACACGGTGATTAAGGTATCAAACATGATGTCGTTACAGCATGTCTCTATTACACAGTTTATATTATATGACTTTTTTTCATCCTGTAGTTTCATTATATTGCTCGAGCCTCCAGTCCCAGCTCAAAGACGCGCATTGATTTTCAAAGTCCATCAATGAAGCTATTGAAAACTAATGAAACCTCCACTGCTGCCTAGAGGACAGAGCCCCTGTTGCTGAGCGGTGCAGGACAGGTGATTACCACTTGGTGGCGTGAGGAAGCGTCATCTCTGATGGCTTGATGCCTGGGAACTGACAGGCTGGCCAGCAGCTGCAGGCAAGAGGGGATGGGGACAGGAGGGGACCCTCTTTGCAGAGCCAATGGTAGCTGCCTGCACGTGTGTGAGTGTGTGTGGTCGGGTTTAGCCGTGCTTGTGGGGATCAGTTTTAAACAGTTCACTATCCTTGTGGGGACATTATAGGTTGTAAGGGTATTTTGGATCCACCAAAAAAAAATTTTATGGTTAGAGGTTAAAGACTTTCTCTCTATGAACTCCGGCACCTCAAAATTACTTTCTAGATGTTTTGTCAAGTGGAAATTAAAAAAGGAAAATCAATCAATAATAGGCGTTTCTGCTGTGTGGTGTGTCTTTGCCACTGTCCTCTTAAATGGAGTAAGACCAACCAACTTGTATGTAGATATATGTGTGTGTGTGTGTGTGTGTGTGTGTGTGTGTGTGCTTTAGTTTGTCTGTTCTGGTGCATGTGGCAACAAAGGCTGAGTCCATCAAAAAGGCACAAAGAGCTTTGGGGCACACACACACACATGCACACCTACAAACACACATTGCACCCATAAACACACACTCACTCTCACCAAATCCCTCCAACCACCAACTGAGACGGAGACCCTTTGTTTTCCTCCCCACCCCCACCCCCCCCCCAAAAAAAAAACACAAACAAACAAACAAACAAACAAACATGACCCACACACATTCACACCTCTCCTGTCACTGGTTGTCCAAATCCATTTAGTGTCTGAAATTCATATGGAGCTATTTTTTTCACTGAGGTGATGAGACATAAATGTATCTGCATGAGCTTTATGCTTAATCCTGGTCATCACACTGACGTTTCGCCCCCATCAGACCTCCCGTCATGCCATGAAAATGACTGTGAAAGTGTTAAACTAGCTGCAATCTTGTGGCTTGTGGCTGTGCACCTGCTCCAACTCAGTGGTGTCTCAACGTGGTGTCTCAGGCTGGACGTTGTTTGGCCTCTCACCACAAACTGACATGATCTCCACTGGGACCTTGTGCACCCATTCTCCTCTGAGCTGATGTCTGCTACGGATGATCCATCAGCTTAAAAGAGAAAAACTAATGAAATATAAAAGTTTTCATAGGTGCTTCTTACAGTAACAGCAAAATGCACGGCAATGAATATTTTCCACTGACAACTTCTTCCTTTTGGGATTTTTTTTTTCCTCTAATGATCAAAGTGTTTTTTAATCCAAAGTTTTGTCAAATGACTCTACGGGTGATGCAATCAAGCTCATTATCTCTTCAAGCGAGATGAAAGTAAGGAGAGAGCTGCTCGGGACCACACAGGAAAAGGCTCAGTTGGGGAAGTTGGGGAGAAGGAAGGAGAAAGGCAAATAAAGGACAAGAAAGAAAGACAGAAAGAAAGAGAGGGGGAAACACAAACTGGAGGAGTGTGTGAAAAATGTGGGCGGCCGCACAGAAATGGGGAGCCACATCGGGGCATCATGACAACGTCGTGGTGTTGCATGCATGACATCTCCCTTTCTCCCACAAGTACAAACACAGCAGTCCCTTCAGAGGGCTCTAACCGAGCGCCGAGCCAAACGGCCGATCCGTCCACCGCCATTCAAGATCTGACTTGTAAAGGACAGCTGCGAGGAGAATGCCAAAAAATGGAGCTACTGTAATCTGACGAGCAAGATAGCTGTGTGAGAGAGCGAGAGACAGAAACGCGGGAGAGTGGAGGGGTTTCCCTCCCAAAAAAGTGCTTTAGTTTATGTAGATTTTTTAATTAGTTTTCACTTAAGTCGGCAAACATTAGATTTGCTCAGGGGTTACCAAGCGTTTGCATATCACTTTATGCTTTATATTGACATGTAAAAGTGGGGTGAAACAGCTGTCATAGCAATGTTCAATATGCTGCCAGTGAATCTGTGATTAAACAGGATTTTTAGAAGAATTCAAGGTTCTTATTCACAGTAACAGTGATAGGAACATACTAAAAACATAACTCAGAAAGCATATTCAAAGGTTGTTTTGTCCAACTCCATTCACATTCAAGACACAGTGAACACCACTGAACAAAATAGTACACTAAGTGCAGTCACAAAAATGGACCATGGAACTAAATAAGCACCCTTCTGACTCAGTGACAACAAAAAGCGAACATGATAAGCTTCACAAAGATATGCTTTATTGTAGGAATGTTGCACTGGATTGCGTTAGATTGAACAGGTGTGCCTGAAAAACTCCAAACTTTGTGTATGACTGGACTGAGCAAAAAATGCACCTCTTCTACTGTTGCCACTAAGGCTTGTTATTTTTGTGAAATGGATGACCAGAGATACATTCTTTTTCTTTAGCTTCATCTGAATTTAGACTTACAGTACTGTAATATGTATTGCATATGAGCAGGGTTTTGCCCCCAGAGCTAAATAAGAGATAATGGGCCGCTATCTGTGTAAATAACCAACTATTTTCAAATAAGATTCCAATATCAACTTACATCTCAGTGTTCAGTTCTCAGCCTGTTGATGTGCTGGCCAAAAAGAAAAAGTCATAATTATTGAGTGCTTCTCAATAAATAAAAAACCAAATAGCAACTGCCTTATGCACCATACAGTCCAAACTGTGTCAAAAAACACTATTACCATTAAATGGCTAGCTAGGAAGGGCACTATGATTTTCATTGGAAATTACAATATTGTCCCAAAGGAAGGGTGGTACAGTGATAAAGGTAATTTCGGAGGTCAACAACACATAAATCATCAGAAGAATCCATGTTTTGTAACTCTTATAAAAAGCTTATGAATCATCTCCAAGTTTTCAGTGCTTTGTTTATACTGTAAGAGCCAATGAGATGCTACATTCAGTTTTGAGGTTATGGTGTTATGTTGTTTACATGAGGAGTTTTGAAAAAAATGAGGGCTTTAAACGCTGACACAACTCTCCAACACAGATACAGACTTATATAGATGTGTTTATTTGTGTTTTTAGCTGGCTTCATCGTTTCTTGAAGGCACCGTGGCGTGAAGTTGAAGTTTCTTCAGGCGTTTCATCTGCAGCTCCGCTTGAACGTCCTGTTGGTGCTTCTGCTTTCATGTTGGTTCCTGTTCCACCTTGGAAATGAGGTGAGCTCGGGCTGCGTGGCATTCTTTTGTTCTCCTCTGTATTTCTGTTCACATGAGCATGGTCAGTAGCTGGTACATGGTGTGCTTCTGTCACTCCCCTCCCCTCCTCCTTTCCTCCTCCTCTTCTTTTCTTCTTTCACTGAGGAAGCAGATGGCGTTTAGTGTTGGTCCTTTTGCTTTTCATAAAGGACCTAGGAGATATTCTTAGCCCAGGGACTGTATGGGGTAAATGTGACCTTGCTAAGGAAATGGAATTGGAGTTACCACTCACAATGACTGCACCCTACAGCGTCAGTGGATCTGCTCTTAGGGAGAGGGTGACGTTGTGCAGTTCAGTCTCTGGGATCTGTTCATATTTCCCATTGTTCCTTTCTCAATTTCCCCCCACTTTCACTCCATCAGTCTGCTTTATTTTCTTCTACTAATCTGCTGTATCTCCTCCTTCCCTTCCCCTCCTCTCCCTCTTTCGTCCCCTCTGTGTCCCTCTCTCACATCCTGGGGGACCCTCATCTCACCATCATTGCCCCTCCCCTCCTCTCCTCTTGGCCCCTCCTGTATGCAAAGCAGGTGTCAGCCAGGACAAGGAGGACAGCAACTACCTCACAAAGGAGGCGACAGGGTCTTGGGGGCGAAAACACACACACACACACACACACACACACTCTCAACACGTGCAGTCTCCTTCTCTGTCTCTGCTGTGCGCCCTCTCTCTATCTACATGCACATGCACTTCACACATATGTGCTCCCTTTCTTTCACTCACACTTTCACACACACACACACACACACACACACACACAGATCCCGTGGGCTGGGCAGGGGCTGGGGACAGGGAGAGCTGGAGCTGTCTGTCTGTCTGTCATTAGTATTCCAGCAGGAGGCTCCTGGCCCGGCCAGACATCTGAGCGGAGCAGCCGCAGCAGATAAAGAAGAAGCCATTAATCCACGGAAGATTACCAGCACTGATACTTTATCCCACCGTAATACAGCAATGCAACCAGACTCATTCCATTTACAATGCCGTCAGAGGAAGAAAGAGGGAAAGAGGAGGTGGAAAGAGCTGGGCGAGCTCACCTTGTGGATGGAAAGATGGCAAGGCACGCAGAAAAGCCAGCTTCCCTTCTTAACTCTCGTGATTTGAATTTCGTCTTTGATGGAGCAAGGGTTGGGCCAAAGCGCGCGCATGTGTGGTCTCGCATTTGATTTGTAGATGTTTTGAATTCAGACTGGGTCACCCCCTCAATCGGGGTGCCACAGATGGCCACTGTTTCGGAAATCTAAGTTGGCCCAAGGAACAGCTGGCTGTCTTTCCTACACCATGCTGTGCCTGTTTAAATCTAATATCCTTAATAAGTGTGTTTGTATGGGTCTGTGCATGCCATGATTGAACACCCCCCCCCAAAAAAAAAAAAAATAAATAAATAAATAAAGCCACACCGCAAGGACCTCACACCAAAATGGGCACCATTGCTTTAAGGTGAGAGACCATATCCAGAGTTGAAGTCATCACTCTTGTGATAAGACTATCAGCACAGTCTGGAGAACATGATACAGTGGAGGCAAGCTGTCTGAAGATACAGTGAAACAAAGAAAAGAGGAACAATAGCACAGCAGATGCAAGAGATTAGATTGGAGTTAGATTCGAACACGCTAACTGATAAAAGCCCAGTCATGGTTGGGATTTCTGGAGGATGAAATGAAACCAGGAGGAGGAAGGGAAGGAACGTCTTGACTCGACAAGCAGCGATGACAGATGAGCTGAGGAGAGGTGGAGACAGATAAAGGAGACAAAGGGATCCCGGGCCAGCGAGGAGGAAGAAATGAAACGCTCAATGGAGACAGAAAGAAAGATGAAGGTGCAGGAGGGAAGGAGGGAGACAGTGAGAGCACAGCGTCCACCGCTGGTACAGTGCTGAGCTCATGTGTCCTGTAAAAATCCAATCCTTCAGACTTGGCAGATAGTGTTACCATGAGAACAGCAGTGGGGTTATTGTGGAGGAGAGAGAGAGAGAGAGAGGAAGGGAGAGAGAGAGAGAGAGGAAGAGAGAGACCCGGGAAAGGCCAAGCTAGCTCCAGCAACCATCTGTTACTCCAGCTTACCCTGGCAATGAGACCGACCTGCCTCTGGAAAGGAATGTACAAGCCTGACTATGAGAAGGCTGCAAAACAAGGCCAAACATCAAGTCACGAGACCGGCCTCCAACATCTACCCAGCTTTTACAGTTGCACATAACTACCAGCAGATCACTCAGATGTGTTGATACTATCTGGATTAAGTTTACTGAGACTGTCTTGCATTTCAATACCAGGCCTTCACCCCACGTTTTTCTCAAGATAAAGACCTGGCAGAACCTGGTTTTGCACCACTCTGTAAATTATTGCAAGTGTTCACCAGTTCATTTTTCAGCCTCTGCCATGATGTGTGTCCTTTAAAAAAAGCCTTCAATGAGCTCACAGTGCTACCAATAGCCTTATTATTCATCTGGCGTTTTTTGTTTGTTGGGGGATAAAGCTAAAGAAAAGAAACTAGATGAAACAACTGCAGTGGTGGACTAGTGTGATGTTTCTACATGCATGTGAGGCAACAAGGTAACGTTTTTAACACTTCCTGGAGGAACTGCAGGAGGAATCTTGTGGTTTCACAACCCCATGTTACACTGATCACAACTGCAAAGCAGATCTTCCACCCTGATACAGTTGATAAGCTAAATGTGTTTTATTGGTAACTAAAGCTTCATGTATACTTCTGCATTTCTGCGTTATGTCGTAACTACAGTGTGACTGCTACGTGCTTATGCTCCATAGTTAGCAGTCAGGGAGATAGCACATGGTGACCGCACAAAATTTCCTTGGTCAGCACTGTCTGTGTGTGTTTTATCTTAGAAGTTTTTGATGATGGTGTTAAGAGTGAGGACAGCATGACGAAAGCTGAACAAAAAGATCTTCTCCTTTTTCAGTAATACACAACTTGCAAAGTCATTTCTCCTGCAAACCTTCTGCTCACTGTGACCTCAGCTCTGTATCACAGAGAATGAAACAATGCAAATATGGCAACTACATGATTCAGTCTCGTATTCAGTAACACAACACATGGATTTGCCTCAGGTTGCAATGTTTTTGCATTGCTCTCTTTCTTTCAGAATGATGCATGATGGTATATAGTGCTTGGTTAGTGACCATTGGTTGTGCACTATTCGTCACTATGCATTGTGGGAAGGGAAAATAGTGTTTAAAGAGGTCCACTATATAGAATATAATAGTTTTCACAGTTCATATGGACAGTACTACAAAACTTATTATACTGTATCATGGACATTATATTGAGCAGCAAGTGATTTTGAACAAATCTTAGTAGTTCTGAGGGAATACAGCTCTGTGATAAAACAGAAAGGGCCACGTTGGTGAGGACGTGTTGCTTCATGTACCAGTGAGACACTGAAATGCCATCCAGGAAATCCAGTTCAAGATTTCAAGGGCTTATGAAAGGCCAAAACACTGCATAGCAATTTAGAATACACAGAATAGACAGGATTTTGCAAATCAGTTTTTTTTTATTTTTTATCTTTTGTCACAACGTTTGCATTGAAATTCACCATTTATGTTACAAGGTAATGTGTGCTTTTATGTATGTGGTTGGTCAGCAACACATCCAGCTGGACAACATTTTTTTTCTGTTGTTGTTGTAGCAAAAGTTAAGCCAGGTGTTTTTTTTTTTTGCTGGCGCTCAATGTGTTGGCACTTCTGCTGTGTCGCTCATTCAAATGATAACAAACCTGTTTTTTTTTTTTTTTTCCACCCAGTGCCAAAGTCGCTCAGACCTTAGGATAATACATGAATGTTGATAGAGTGTATGCACTTATCATGCATAGACCCCAAGAAGCTATTTTCCTCGCAGACTGATGCACGCAGAACCAACAAGCCAATTTTACAAAACAGCTGGTCACTTTTTATGTTCACGTGTAGAGAAACAGAAAAGCTAGACAGAGCTGCATCCACCTTCTTTCCGACTGTTTCACCGCAGTGGCATCCACCTCCCTGGACTTGGAAATAGAAGAGACGTCGCTGTGATGTTTAAGAAGTCAACCACTTAGACTCACTGTGGTGCAGCTACCAGACACCCAACACCCAGCTGGGAAGCCTCCAGCATCTACCTATCCAGTCTCAGAGGACACAGAAACCTGAGATCTCAGGTCAATCTCAACCTAATCAGGCAGAAAAAAACAAACATCTACTCCATCTCCTTTCCATTCATAGAGAACAAAATGGACTGGTGGTTAAAACCATTGTTATGAAGCGCTAAATGGATCTACAGTGACTCATTTGCATGTCCATAAAGGAACAGAGATCGGCACTTCATATTAAGCCTTACGGCCCTCAATAAATATCAGATGTGCTCTGAATTAAAAATGACCACTTGGACAAATGTCACATGCCGTAACCTTTAAATTTCACCTTCAGGGAGGCTTACATTCATAGTTTTAAAACCAGAAACTGTTCACTTCCCTTCTAATTGCATAGACAGTAAGTGACAAAAGTAGAGCAAAGAAACTCTTATTGATGTGGAAGGCTCCCTGCCTGATCCCAGCTCTCTAAAGCATCAGTATTTATAGTTGTTATTTCTCAGTTTCGCCCACTTGTTTTCAATCATTAATCTTGACTATCTTGGGAACAGTTTTGTGCTCATGTGTTGGGAGAAACTCTTCATCTTGATCTCCCTGGCGTCAATACAGAGGCAGATATGTGAGCAAAAACTAGATTAAACCACGTGAGGCTGGGTATGATCAAATAAAAAGTCTATGGCGTACATTGAATATATCCAAGTATCGGTCTGGTGAAATGACTTTAAAGTGACATACACTCTCACGTTTTACTTTACTTTATCTCTTTTTTAAGTAATAAGTAACAGCACCATCATAGAGTACCTTAAAGTCCCTGAACTTAGTTTTGGCATTTTTTCTGTGCATTCATGTCTAAATGAGCAACAACCAGCGCTCATTAAAAATGACTGTGTGGGTGCAGTTTTAACACATCTGATGGACTCACTTAAATGGCCTGGCCATATAAGTGAACAACCCATGTCGTCACATTTAGATTAAAATGTTCCTGTTTGGTAAATGGAAGCGCATGACATAAGTAAATGACAAAAGTAAATGACATAACGTTTATCCAACTCTAGCCAGTTCAATCAAAACCCAGGAAATTTAGTAATGCCTCAAAGCAAAACTGTTCCAAATTTGTGATCATTTAGGACTCCATCACTCTTGATAAAGAGAATCCAATTACTTTTTTTTCCTTTTTGCTTGCCAAGTGGGCTATGTATGTGTTTTACTACCCTTACCCACATACTGTGTCCAGGACTCTTTTTTTAATCTCTATCACTGAACTGAATTGAGGTTATATACCACACGTAACCTCCACTTAAAGGCACATGTTCCATCATCAAACATTTTATAAGGCTGCAACGACTGCAAGGGATCCTTTTTTTTAATGATATGATTAAAAGTGGTAGATTTTTGGTAGAAAATATTATTCAAATTAAGCAAAAACTTTGTCCTGGATTCTTTGTTCAATCAGGATTCTTTTCAGTCTAAACAAATTACATGCACAAATAGTAACCTTCAATTCAAATTTTAATTTCTAAAATCTTTCTTTGTTAAATGAGTTGTAACTTACTCTTTACTTGTACAATAGACGTCATTAATTCAATCTTAAATTTTGATTGCTGTGTGATCTTCTACAAAGGACAAAGAAATGGTCACAATCAGTCTTTATTATTATAGCAATAGTTTACTTTTAATGATGCCGTCTCCTTCTGAGTGATCTAGTTTTTGTGGTCTCCAAGGAAGAACTTCAATTCCCCATCCATCCGTGACCTCCACAATTAACTCAGCGACCAATCATATCAAAGAAAGATGGAAGTGGATGTGAGCCACTCAGAACTCTGGAGACTGCAGGTCCTCAATACTTCATCATCACTGTCATTATCAGACATAGACCACAAGACTGGGTGTTACTGGGGAGAACGGGAGAAAGAAAATACTAGAGGGAAAATATCTGAGTGTGCTGTACAGAACATACAAATACTATATATGTTTTTACGTTTCTCAGATTTTTGTTTTGTTTTGCATTCGATTTGTTTGTATTTGTTTTGTATTTTATACAGTACAAAGGGTTGATTTTGCAACAATTTAACAACAATTTAATAATCACTTTTATCCCGACTTTTCCTCTAGCAGCACCACAAGGTTGCAAAAGGTTGTGTTCTGACATGTGTTCATTGTTTGTGATGTAGGAAAGATATAGCAGTATATGAAGGCGGAAGTTTTTTGTTTTTTTCTGTCCACTAGGGGAACAACACGTATGGCTTTTCACCGCGTCTTTGTGCATCATGTTTTGCATTCTCATGGGGCAGAGCAACACCATAACCCACACGTGTTATCACCCCCCCCCACCCTCATTTAACATCATCTGCCAGTGGCTGCTTATTTAGTGGACGGTGTAGTCGATCGTGGCATATCGCCACCCTTCACAGAGGGTCGGTCGTTTTTTTCTTGCGAGACGCCGTTGTGTGTGTGTGTGTGTACCGGAGACTGTGTACTGTATTTTTTTTTTTAAAGGTGGGTCTCCAAATAATATTATCATTTTTCTTTGATAATTCCTACAATGCATGTGAAGAATGAGTGTCTTTAGCTTAGACGGATGCGGTTTCAGTGGGTAGTCGCAGGATGTGGTTTTAGTGGTTTGGTTCAGGGGTTGAATGAAACGTAGGTAAGTCTTCTGTCTCGCCTGCTGTCTGTGCAGTCTTGCACACCTTTGTCCAGGTTCCCCAGAGAAAATTTCAATATACATTTTTTTAATGTAATTTGTGTGCTTGTAATTCCTCATCAAAAATAATCAGTTGAATATTCTCAAAACAGTATATTGATATATTAATTAAACCTTTGAGCCTTCTGGCATCATGCATATTTCTCCTTTTATTTTCTGTCATCACATTCAGAGACGATTTTCTTCCATTTTTCTTTTTCCAGCAAGGCTTTCAAACTGCTTCATCATTTAAATTGTGATCCTTGAGCACCAGATTAAGAAAAAAAAAGTCTGAGAGAGCAGCGTTCTCACAGTCGCAGTCGCATTGATAACTCCACCTGCGGTCAGCACATCTTTTGAATCTCGACCTGATCTTCTCTCCTCACCCCATAATCTCATCTTTGTCCCACAATGCACTTCCTGCCTCCTCACCTCATCCTGTTTCCTCTAAGCCGAGAACATCTCAGCCTTGCTTTGAAATCAGGAAATGAAAGAGAGTCTCAGTATTTGGCAGAGTGAGGAACCATTCTTCCATAAACACTGTATGATAAAGGTTACCGAGTCACAGTAAGAGATAGAGCACCACTGTTTTCAAGAAAGGGCTTATTCCCATTGGTGGATGGCTTTTTCCCATTGAGTAAAGCTCCCGGTGAATGATATGGCCTGTCTGTGTTGACAGGCTGGAGATAAGTAAGTGCCCTCAGGTATTAGTTGTCATTCCTTTTCACGGAGAAAAGCAGCTGAGAGTAGCTACCTTTTTTTTTTTTCTTTCTCCTCAGTGGAGCACCTTTCCTCCCCTTTTGGATGAATAGAGAAATTCACAACAACAAAGCCTTCTACTCTCATTAAGTCAGCCGCAAAGCCAAGCACCACCAAGGAGCACAATATCTGAGGCAGATGAGTAATCCCCCCGCTCAATCTAGAAGCTGGCACAGAATTTCAAATGTCCGTAATAACTGCCGGAGAAGGAAGCGGAGGGCACACACAAACACATGCACACACACGCATTCCCGTACTGTACCGTGATGGAAATGAATCTGTTATTGACCATTAGCCCACTGCAGCAGAGCAGAACTAAAATGTCCTTCATCTCAGAATGTCACACTGTGAGTGGATGTGAATGTGTGTGTGTGTGCATCAAGTCCTCAAAACCAATATCTCTAAAGAGACAGACGTTGACTCCAGTCAGATTTTAGACTATTTCACGACCATCGCTTTCAAAGCCAAAGGCCATTTAATGATTAAATCCGATAGCCTCTCCCGTGACTTGAGAAATAACCTCATGAGGCAGCTCACTAGATAACACATATACACCTCCATAAAAAAATGATGTAGTTACACCACACTGTAATTAGCTGCACAATAGTGAGATAAATAGTCCTTTGGCTTCTACTCAAAGTGCAGCAATACATTTCTATACTCTATTTCCTTTTGCATATTCAGCAGCGGAACAAGATGGTAGCTGTTGCTGGACAGAAGGCAAGGCTATTGGTAAAGCCATTTAGCTCCTGCCCACTTTGGAAATATGGAGCTGAAGTGCAGCGATGAGTCAGCTCTTTTTGCTGGGAGGGTGAATCATTCATCATGGCCGCCAGCAGGGTCCAGGACCGCGATGGAGGGATGGAGGGGCGGAGGGAGGTCGATCAGGACCTGATGGCGAGTTCCTCTGCTGACTCCACATGCGGCGTGTGAGGCTGTAGCAGCTGCTGGACTCTGATGCAGCGCGAGTGGATGGTTTGTGGATAAAGAGATGTGGAAGGGAGGAGGCTGAGCAGAAAAAAAAAACATCTGATCATGATGAACTGACAGCTTTATTTACAGGTTAAAGGGAAGATTGAAAATTTATCTGACGACCTGTAGGGCTGTTTTTCACAGTTTGGGTGAGGTTCAGTTAGGGGAATTCTTAATGCTGAGGCAACAGTATTTTAGTGCCTCTGACCTTCTGGCAACAATTTTGGTAAGGTCCTTTTCCTGTTTGAACACTACACCACCCCTGTGCCCTAAGCAAGGTCCATAAAGAAATGCTTTTCTAAGTCTGGCACTGAAGAAAGGACCCTTTAGACATGAATGTTGATATTGGACAATTCTGCAAACCCTGACTTACACTGGCAATACAAACATCTTTGAAGTGATCTTTTTTCCAAATATACCGGAGCCTTGCAGGTACAGTTTAGTAAAGACTGATTGTGGCTACTGTATAAGGTTAAGAAACTTAAAAGCCAGATTCACTACATGTCCGTTTCCATCCAGACCTCCACACCCTTTAGGGGCCAGTATACTGCATCGGAAGTGCTTGCTGGATGGTCGAATGACTCTGGAAACCCCCTTCCCCCTTCAGCAGCATGTTACTGCTCATGTGTTAGAAAGGAGATCTTCCAAAGTCACGTATGAGCGTGATATTTTGGTATCCATTTACTTTTGGCGATGTCGAGTAGTTGTGGTTCCCCTTTTTGTGCATCGTTTGTATAGCACTGCATATATGATCCATCTGTATGCATCTGTAACATCTGCCTTCAATGAGCAGCCCATTCCTGACGTTTTTTTTCTGCATGTTCAAGCGTTGCGTCGTCCTCTGAAGAACCTGCCTGCTCTAATGTGCCTCAGATCAGCTCTTTCTTTTTCTCCTGAGAGAGAGAGAGAGAGAGAGAGATAGAGAGGGAGAGACAGCGAGAGAGAGAGCTTAGTTACATCTTGGTAGGACAACCTCACCCAGAGGGCTGGGGAGAAGACGAAAGGGGAGGGGAGCAGACAGAAAAGAGGAGAAGAGAGCAGAAGTAAGGAGAGATGGGAACACGGCATATTAGGGAATATGAGGAGAGCGAAAGAGAGGAGAGTCGAGCTTAGGAGAGGCATCAAGTGACCTCCTACCTCTCCATTGTTAAAGGACATAAGAGCGAGGCTGGCTAGAGGCCACCAAAGGGGTAGAATACATTAGAAACCAGCCAGAAAGAGAAAGAAAAAAAAGAGTGAGGCAGAGGTGGATGGAGCTGTTGCTTTTCATGTTTCAGCCAGAGTGAACATCAATATTGTTTATGCAGGCGTGCATGATGAGCTGTGTAACTGCTGCACAGGTCAAATTGATTGTAAACCGGGGCAAGTATGTGCGTGTGAGTGTGTGTGCGTTTTTTTAAGAAATGTTAAGCCATGTGGCGTCTTCAAAGGGGAGACAGAGGAAATGGATAGCCATGAGGAGTAAGGACTGGTTTTGGAAAGATGATGAGAACAGGAAGAGGAAGCGCAAGACGACACACAGGAAATGTCTGGAGAGGACAGGGAAACAGGTGGTGCTGCAGCGTGGCCGAGACGGATCAACATGTGGAGATCCAACTGTGAGCAATGCTGCTTCTAGGAAGTACTGCCAGCAACCTGGGGATGATAATAATCACAATTAGTTGAGATTGTTGGATTATATTCTCTTAAATCAGTCAGTGTGCTCATTATCCCTTTATCATTGGTGGCTAAATAATTGGATAACTTAAATTCCTTTAGTGGAGCCGGAGGTCTGAGGAAATTCAGGCAAGAGGGTGGATAGTGTTTGGGTGAATGCATCCAGTAGAACAATCATTTTGCAGCATCGTCCCCTATGGACTTGTCTGGAGATGAAGCTGCTACAGCATAACCAAAATCTCCTACCAAATCAAAAAGATGAAATGAAATCTTTCTCACTGCCTCGGGGAGAGTCCCGAGCCAATCCTGCTCCATTTTCACAAATCAGTGATTGAAAACATCCTCAAATCCTCCGCCACAATCTGGTTCTAATCTGCCTCCTCCTACAGCAAGGACAAGCTCCAACATGGTGTCTGTGAAGATGAGTGGGTGAATGGCTGTCAGCTGCCCTCCACGAAGGAGCTGCGTGATGCCAGGGTGACAAAAAAAAAAAAGGGCAGGAAGGATTGCCACCGCGCCTGCACTCCCAGGCAACCATCTGCTCCGAAACCTTTCCTGTGGGAGACGCTGCCTCTTCTTTATAGCCCCCCTATGGAATAATCTGCACACCTACCAGGGTTACTGTTAACATGCTACTTACTGTAAACCAAAGCTTGTTTTCTCAATCTCATGGCGGCTGTGAGAGGAAACTGCTGTTTGTTCTGCAATACTTAAATAAAGCATTTTGTCCATTTGAGTTTGACTGACTTATTAGAAATTCATCCTCCACACCTGCAGTATGGCTTTGCTGGTTAATGACAAGAAGGTGAATTTTTGTTGAGTGGTTTCGTCTCCAGGATTTGAGAATTACTTTCATGGGTTCCTGTTATGTTATCCTCTTTATTGCACCAACAGAAAGAAATTTTATCTACACACGTTTAATGACTCTACACAGAGTAATACAATGTGTTTAATTATGTGTATTAATGTGTTTTTTTTTAAATTACATAAGTTGCACATTGGATCAAGTCAAGTTGTGTTTTTCTTGGGGATTCAGTTATTTGGGTTTTTATTTTCCACTGTTTATTTTTTGCTCTTTCCAGGATGTTTTTAAACCGAAAACATAACAAATCAACATAAAAACTGCTAACTATCCCAAAAAAAATACTTGTCTCAGAACTTTGCCCCTGTTTTCCCACTGATCATAGGTTACAAGGAAATTATGACGCCAACATTACTTTTCTTTTTCAAACATAAAGGTCTAAACTTTGAACACACGGGGTTAAAATTCTAATGGAGAGTTACTGAAGCTGTTTGTTTATTTTGCTCCCCTGCAGTGAGAAGCAGACAGATACATGTACATCAGCATTGCTAATAAGGCAAACAAACAACCGGGGATTGTTGTCTGTGAGCACCAGCCACATTTTAAGCTGACTTTCGCAAAGTCTCAAATTACTATCATTCTCCGGTAATCTTCTTTGAAACGCTGTTCAATTTCCCCAAACAGAATTTGTCACATCTATGACATACATACTATTTTGCCCATCACAGCGTGGCGCTCACACTGTTTTTTTTTTTCCCCCATTGCACCAGAGGGAGCCCCTGTCACCGCACCGCTCGGCTTTGTCCCTCTTCAGTTTCTAATGCCTCGTCTCTTATGATAAATTAATGCCGGATGATGATGACGGATATCACCGTGCCAAGGTAACTGCCATTACGGTGCAGAGATTGAGGACCGGTCAGCCATGGCTGTTGTTTATACTGCCTCCCTGGTGTAAAGTCCTGGTGTGGAGCCCGTGTGATAACAAGGGTCATTAGCTAGGGGAAGGTCAGCGGTGTTAAGCCTACGCACTTAAACTTGATGAAGACTGATATCCGCCTTAAAAGAGGTGACTTGTTTGAGCCTCCACGCGAAAAATAGCTTTAGCACTGTATTGCTATCACCAATAACAAAAGACACATCGGTAAAACAGTAGTATAGAAACACTTAATAAATAGTTAATAACAAACTGTAATGCAGTTGTAAGCAGATATAAGGACATAAGTGTTTATATTGTGTTTATCATTTGTTCCTGAATGTTTGATTACAAAATTTAAGCTGCCATTTAATTATTGAAAAAAGATTTATAATGTATATTACAAAACATTTATCAAGAGTTTATATCACACGTCCATGTTCGAATTTGAAAACAGCTTCCCCAACTCAGGTCCTAAAACCATCCCTACCACTGTCTGTATACCACTTACATTTATACAACACAAGGAATCCTACTTTTACCACAAAACAACAGACACTTTAAAATGGCAGCGCAACAAGAATTAGGTTAATTAGTTCCTATATTAGCGACTACAGTTTGGTGGTCAGAATCAGATACATAGCAAAGTTCTGTGGTGTATGGATGAAAACGTAAAATGACAAAAAATGAGGCACTTTGATATTTATTTTTGTATAACTTGAACAAAAATTCTCAAAAAACCCATTAGGACTGTGAGCAATGCCACAAGACTGTGGTGACAGTACGTGTGGTTTAATATCACATATGCGTACTGTTTCTTGTTAGCACTTCTTTATAAAACCATCCCATGTTTGGCCAGTTTTTTTTTAGCTTTTGAGCAGCAGAAGTATGAGGATACGTACACAGTAACAACAAAAAACACTAAATAGAGCAGATTGTAGCTTTAACTCTTGAGCTTTTTGTCAGATTTTGTTCTTCTCAGTTGAGTGTGATTTTTAAAAAAATTAAAAAATGTACATCTATAAATGTAAGTCATAAACTATATTCTCATTCTCATTAATTATCTGTCATTGCCTGTTTTCTTGTTGTTTTCATCTGTATGTGTGTGTATACATAGTGGGGCAAAGAAGTATTTCATCAGCCACCAATTGTGCAAATTCTCCCACTTAAAAAGATGAGAGAGGGCTGTAATTTTCATCATAGGTACACTTCAACTATAAGAGACAGAATTGGGGGAAAGAATCTAGGAAATCACATTGTATGATTTTATTGAATTAATTGTCAAATTCCTCAGTAAAATAAGTATGGTCACCTACAAACAAGCAAGATTTCTCATAGACCTGTAACTTCTTCTTTAAGAGGCTCCTCTGTCCTCCACTCGTTACCTGTATTAACGGCACCTGTTTGAACTCCTTATCAGTATAAAAGACACCTGTCCACAACCTCAAACAGTCAAACTCCACTATGGCCAAGGCTAAAGAGCTCTGAAAGGACACCAGAAACAAAATTGTAGACTTGCATAAGGCTGAATCTGCAATAGGTTAGCAGCTTTGTGTGAAGAAAGCAACTGTGGGAGCAATTATTGGGGTCAAAATGATCATGGGAACGGTGAGCAAAAATCCCACAACCACACGGGGGGACCTCGTGAATGACCTGCAGAGAGCTGTGACCAAAGTAACGAAGGCTCCCGTCAGTAACACACGACGCCGCCAGGGACTCAGATGCAGTGCCAGTGTCCCTCTGCTTCGGTCAGTACATGTCCAGGCCCGACTGAAGTTTGCTAGAGAGCATCTGGATGATCCAGAAGAGGACTGGGAGAATGTCATATGGTCAGATGAAACCAAAATAGAACTTTTTGGTAAAAACACAACTTGTCCTGTTTGGAGGAGAAAGAATGCTGAGTTGCATTCAAAGAACATGGTACCTACTGTGAAGCATGGGGGTGGAAACATCATGCTTTGGGGCTGTTTTTCTGCAAAGGGACCAGGACGACTGATCCGTGTAAAGAAAGAATGAGTGGGGCCATGATCGTGAGATTTTGAGTGAAAAACTCCTTCTGTGAGCAAGGGCATTGAAGATGAAACGTGGCTGGGTCTTTCAGCATGACAATGATCCCAAACACACTGCCTGGGCAACGAAGGAGTGGCTCCGTAAGATGCATTTCTAGGTCCTGGAGTGGCCGAGCCAGTCTCCAGATCTCAACCCCAAAGAAAATCTTTGGAGGGAATTGAAAGTCTGTGTTGCCAAGCGACAGCCCCAAAACATCACTGACACTCTAGAGAAGATGTGTGTGTGTGTGTACATATATACATGTGTATAAATGTGTGTGTGTATGTATATGTCTATATATATAGAGATATATATGTATATATCTATATATATGGAGTTGTTAACAAATAAACAGCTTCAAAATGTCCTCATATCTGTTTACATCTGCACTCTAGTTTGATATAAACAATTTTTTCATCCTTTCTGCACGGCTTATGAATGAGCTGCGCTTGGCTGACAGTTGCAGCTCCTTTAAATAAACTCTTGACCTTGTAACCTTTCCAGGAAATGCAACCATGGCCCTGAGTTTCATATCTCAAGATTAGTGAGAAAGGAAATGCTGCTGATGGGGTAGCAAGCCGATATGTGAAAATGGTGTTGATCAAACTTGCCTGCGACTTTGTCTGAGCTGAAGTGTGTGTGATGAGTGTTTTGGAAAGCACGTTGGTTAGCATGTCACCTGCTCAGGCGTGCAGAGCAAACTTGAAAGGATCTGAGCCGTCTTCATGAAACTACTATAAGCTGACTTGTTAGCTTCTTCAACGGCGACAAACCGCAAAAGACGAGATGTGAGATTTCATTTATTCATTTAAATCAGACCATCTGCCGCGACAGTTCATCGACCCCTTGATTCTAATTATGACTTTTTCTGCTCACATGACTTGTTTGTGCATGCAGCGGACAGACTAGCCCAGTTTGTGTCAGCTTTGCACAGGGGTTGGATGAGAAGAAATACTCCAAAATGACTCCTGGTGGCTCCCAAGAATTTCTTTTTGCATGCCGTTTCTCCTGAACTGGCTTGCCAGCTAGTAAGCAGGCATTCAGTAATCACCAGGGCGATGCAGTCACGTAGCATTTCCTTTGCAAAGTTTATGGGCAAAAACTCAAAATGTATGTTTGTTTGGTTTTTTTTACCTGTAATACAGCAACAGCTGTATCTTCAAAGGATTTTTTACAGACCCCCAGATGTCTTATGTTTGTCCTAAAAGATAAAGTTTGCCTTGGGTAAAACCCACATTTAATTCAAATACATTTTTTACAGGCTGCGGCAGCCATTGTGCTGGTAGACTGTATCAGTGAAGAAGAGCAGAGTGGCAGCACAGTCTGTGGAAATATTGGATTTTAAGCGTTGGGTTTGCCCCGAGCAAATGTTTTATCATTCTGGACAGAAAGCAGACATCTGTGGGGATGAAAAAAACTCAATTCACAGCAGAATAACAGTTAAAAAAAAAAAAAAAAAGTTTGGACATTTCCCTCATAAGTACGGAGAGCACTGAGGCCATAAATGGGACCAGTTTAATGTTAACCCGGGTGACAGCACAACATAGCACTCTGCCGAGGTCTAAAAATGTTAAACCATAAAGTTTTGGGGTTTTTTGTATTCCTACAATCCACGATGTATCATGTCATTTGAATGTGGTGGCTTTTGGAGCAAAATTAATGTAACCAGTTAATACTTTTGTTGTGTCGCAGTCACAGGTTGTCTTCTGTAATTTTGGGCAAGTATTTCACACAGTGTAGAGCATTTTATTATCTTTGCTACAGACAATAACTAATAATAAAGAACTAACAACAAATCATTTTACTATTATTTTTAGTATCTGTGCTGCAATGGTAAATTAGTAATTTTTCTTTGCATGGCAATAAGTAATTTTTTCAAGTAACTTCCCCAACACTTGTGAAAAGGTATTTTATTTAGTAATTTGCCACACTGACAATTAAAGGTGACACAAAGAAAAACGTAGGACAAAAAAGAATAATGAATGAAATAGTAGGCAGTAAAAAGGGAAGTAAGGTAAAGTAAAGAAGCTTTTCAAGGTATGAGGCTCAGGGTCGCGTACTGCAACAGTAAACAACTGTTGCGTGATACCTTTTCCTTTTCTTCACTTTTCAATCATTAAGTTCAGTATTCAGCTCACAATTCTCGACGCCTCCATCTCTCCATCTCCGTATAGCATTTCTCCTGTCTGTCATTTCCTCCTTTTTGCCTTTGCACCACGTCGCTCAATTATATTTATTCATGCATGCCTTGGTGTACAGTATGAATATTCGTATTAGATGGTGTTGCCGAGACCCATGTCTTTATGTGGCGCTGAATTTATATTCATGACCACGGATGCACATTCTAAGGTGTGTAATGATAGCGGAGCCATGTCGTACCACACGAGGCTATGGAGGGAATAATATTTGTTATGTTTGCATCAGCTGGAATGAGCCTGTGTTGCATGCGCAGGATGACACCTTGACTTGGATGAAAAAAGAAAAAAAAAATCAAATATATTAGATCTGTGTGCGACTCGCTGTGGGTTTTGATCATCTCGTCTCTCGTGTGATGCCGAACTAATGCAGGTGACTTGTTTGTTGTTCGACGACGGATGTTTGGATGTGGAAGGTGATGTGGTTGAGGTTGAAAAAAAAAACCCTGTTGTACCAATCTGAGGATCTTAGAGTCATCAGTGCACCTGCATATCCATTCTTTTTTTATTCTGCCATTTATGAATTCAATTAGGCCCACTTGTTAGCTGAGAGGTAGGATTACAATTCAGTTACATTAAAGAGAGGAGAGTTTATATAAAGATGGGGGAGAAGATGAAGACTTAAAAAAATTAACACATTACATTTTTTACCAAAATTACATTTTTCGACAATTGCTGACACACCAATATGTGATCTTGTGTTTTGTCCTTCAGTATACAAAACAACAGTCATTACAACGCAACATTAAGTCCTCACACTAAAAAGCTGTTCACCGATTTGAACGTGTAAAAAGAACATAAAGGGTCATATGTTGTTTTGAAGCAATGAATAGATACCACCAACAGAGAGAGTACAAATGAGACAATAACACAGCGGTTGTTCTAATTTTGCTGAAATGAGGGACAAATAGCTGATGGTGGGGGAAAAAAAGAAGCCATTGTGAACATACATCTGTTCTCTGCCGTGATATTCCCCCACGAGTAATACCGTTTGGAATAATAAACTACAACTTTAGATCACTAGAAATCACTGTTCCCAAGCTACAAGTTACGTTTCATGTAATAAAGGACGATCTTTAGGCTTTAATTTTTAACTTTTCTTTTCCCTCAAGCAACTCAATCCAACGGGTCCTCTTTGGTTCACACATCTATCCACAGGACGACATTTTCTTTGCCTTCCAGAGCTGTTACAAATTAATCTGTTTTGTGATCCAACAACACTATCATGAAGGAAAAAATCATGTTTTTAGTTAAAGCAAGCAAAACCTATTTTAAGGTTAAGTATACATTTTAACAGGACATCCAGAAAATCTCTTTCCATCCACTACACACCACATTATGTACATATAAATGAGTTGGCCACATTGAGGTAACCAGTTGGTGATGCTATTTAAACAGGAAGATGCCATTAAGTCATGACAGGCAGTAAGAATGGGAAGATGAAGTAACTAAGCAACTGACGATCAATCTACGTGAGGTGTGCCATTATCTTTTTTTCATTTTTTCATCATCCACATTGATGTTTTTGTTCTGCTGCTATTTTTTCTCTCTAGTAAAGATGCTTTATGTACATCATGATTAGTCACCTGAGTCTGTTTCCACTGCAGTTTTGTCCCTTTTTGTCTTAACACCAACATTTCCACCTTAGCCAACTTTTTTGACCTACTTCATCTCTGGCAAATCAGCTAATCAGATTTTACCCTGACACTGACAAACTTCATCCCCCCAGTTTTTTTTTTTTACATAACTTGTGTCACAGAATACATTAAACAACCGGTTAAAAGGCCAAGCAGCTCCCCATCACTGGTAAATTGACTTTAACGTGTAAAATTTGTGTGGAAATGTGAACCTCCTCTAGAATCATCTGTTGTTGGCTGCATGATGGCCTGCTGATCATGATGTGTTCTGCAGGACTTTACAATAATGTTCTGACAGCAGTAAGCTTTTTTTTCCTGATATATGTTTTTTCAAGCAGCGGAGAATGCACTGCTGCACTGTGAACGTCCTTGGCAGTGTCACTGTTTGTCAAGCCATCACAGGATCCGTCATGGGACAACCAAGTCTGACTGGGCCTACGTACAGTAATGCTAAACATCTGCTCACATTCCTCAATTGTCTCTTGGTACTTTATTCCAGAAGCAGAGGGAGTTGATGCTGGCCAGAGCTGTCCTGCTGCAACATCTGGAACAATGTCAGTTTCCACTGGTCCGGAGCGGCTGCCTCACCGAAATCCTCGAGATTCCCCAGTGTGTTTCTTCAAACCTAATCCCGCTTCTTTAACACCACAGTGAAAGTCTCTTCTCTGTGAGAGTGGAAGATGTTGGACGACGCTCTGTCCAAGTGCAGAAAAGAAGGATGGTTGTGGATACAAAGCTTTGGACTTCTGTCAGGGGCATTTCTGCTGCTGGCCGGCCGGGACCAACATTGTCTGTGATTTAGACACAAGCCTCTGGGGTGACCCAGCCCAAAGGTGGAATGCTGGGTAGGAGTATATGTTTTTTATTCTATTTAACAATTCTCTGTATATATAGTTTGGGAAAAAAGTTGCATCATTTCAAAAACATATGACAGTAACCTGGCTATATTTCCAGACTGAGAGAGAAGAAATAACAGACAGATGGAGGGAAAGATGGATAGACATGCAACAAGTTAAGATAGGTAAGACAAACAGATGGATAAACAGGAAAGGCGGATGAAAACTGTGTTTATCACATGGAAGAAAACAGCACACGGTGTTCTTCTTTGGTTGGGAAAATTGAGGGAAAAACAGTCTCTTCACTTCCTGAAGAATAGATTGTCATTATGACTACCAGCTGCTGCACAGCGACACTATGGTGACAGGTCTGAGATTGGAAATATGATTGGCTAATCCTGCAGGATGAGATGAAATACTGCGCCTTTCTGAAGACCAAGGTAAACTTTGTTGAGGACGGGGAGTTAATTGAAGTGTCACTCCATTCCCGATTTGAATGACGTCTCGGACAAATGAGAATCACTGTTCCCCTCTCCCACACTCCCCTGCTCTGCATAAATCTCTGTTTGGAGGTCACTGACTCTGAAAACAGCATCCGGTCAGTTAGTTCACACCAATATCTTAGTCACTCTCAGGCATAAAATGGTTGCTCGGCTTTATCTGCTGCCACTAGGCTTGACTGACATGCATATTAGCTCCTTTCTCCCAAGGCTCTGAAAACACATCATATTTTCTTCAACTTTCATTTTCTCTATTCAGATTGCGGCCACATTGAGGTGTCTTTGTTGCATACTAATTGCGCGATGCTCACCTCTGAGAACAAGCCAGACATCTATGCAAGGAAGCAACTATTTTTCACTGTCTCCGTCGCAATAAAAAGTGTCATCCAAGACAGGCTGCGGAATAGCTAAGACTCGGCGTCATCCGTGGAGAACCGGTGTAGATCAAAACACGGACAAAATGTGATTGTTTGGGGACAAAAAGTCTACACGGCAATATAAACACAGGCTCGCTTCATCTGCAAACCCCACAAACCCTGTTTCTGTCCCCCCTCAGCCTCCAGCGATACCCCGCATCTCAACTGTTGCCTCTCCCCTCTCCCAATTCATATTCCGCGACAAGCACCTTTTGCTTTTTGTTTCTCAATTAAATGACAAAAATAAGCCTCTTGTTTTCTCCCCTGAAGGATATCACACGATTCCTCTGATGCATCTCTCAACCTTCACGCTCCCATTGTTGCGCTGCAAGATATGTTATTTCCTGCCCGAGAGAAAAGACGATCACAAATAACAAAATGCCAGAGTGCAGCGTAAAAACATTACGGTTCGGAGGAGAGAGGCTTGCCCAGGTGCCAGATGTCCCTCTAGCACACACATGCCCAGTCTGACGGCTTTAAATAAAGGGCCCCAGTCGAGGGACAGACACGTGAAATGACTGAGACAAAGACCAGATTTGGATGCATGAAACTGATTTTGTGTCACCAATAAAACCTCTGCAGGGTGGGACTTCAGCGGCAGAGAGGCTGCTCATTCACCGCATCTCATTTCCCTATTGTATCTACAGGTCTTTTCATTATACGTAGGGAGAAAATTCTCAAGGAGAGTGGGCACCTCACAGAAAAGAAAATGCATGAGAAAAAAAAACAGGCAATGAAGGGCTTGGGTAACCCTGTGTTGTTGCTCATTTTGTAGATTGCGTGTGTGTGATGAAATATGGTCTGAGCAGGCCTTGTATTTGGGATGAAATGAGTAAGATGTTGTGTGTGTGTCTGTGGTTTAGGATGGTATGAGTAACATGATGATGTGTGTCGGAGCCAGAGGATGCATGAGTCGCACTGGAGGACAGAGGAAATGGCAGCTGCAGTGGAACGATCACAGACTTGCATACTAGGAAACCTCAAAAAGTAAAACACAGGCCACAAAACATGCTTTTTCTTTTTCTTTTTCTTTTTGAAACTCAAACTTGAAATAGATTTTCCCCTCAAATCATGTCTTTGTATTTTTTTTTTATTTGATTGATTTATTTCAGCATTGTGCATGATGGATACAGGCTTAAAAATACACTAAACAACATTCAGTATGGTTATGTAACAGTTCATGATGTTCCATTCAACAAATTCACAAAAAACATTTCAATCCAATTTTCCAGAGAAAAAAAAATATTGAAAATGCTATTATCAAGGATGCAGAGTGCACTGTCTCAGCTGCCTTGCTCTTTCTATAAATCTTGCCATAACAAAAACCCACTAAAAAGCCTCTTCCATACACCAAATAACCTTCAAATAGCTAAAAATACCCACAACTCTTAAGCTGTAATGGTTCAGCCTGGACATTGTACACAGGATGGGTCAATTAAAGACACAATTAAATAAATGGCTGCCAGTTTAGCCCATTATTTGTTACTATTATATTTCATGAATGTGTTGAGCTTAACAACAGGCTGTAATGTGTTGGTGGAGTGTGTAAATGCTCAGATTTATTCTGTGGTTACTCGTGTAGACATGTCAAAACACAAAATGAACAACAAGTGTCTAACTGTCATATTATGCTAACAATGACCTCTTACCAACAGGACTGAAAGACTTTGAATAATTGATTTAATTTATTGTTTCAACAAATAATCAACAGTGTTACATTCATGAGTGAATTTTCACTGTGAAAAGTGTTTTCCACCTGGTCCAAAGGGGTGCAGTCTGATTGGCCATTAAACTTGTTTCTGTATCTCAAGTGCTTCAAATATGTTTTAGGGAGTCATTCAATCAGTCACAAATCTAAACTGTCCAAGTGACAGATGGAGGCTGGATAGACATTACCAGACCTGCATGAAGGTGGGTGGATAAAAAATGTAATGGCACCAGTGAAATGAATTTACTTATCAAATTCTAACCTCTCGATGCCATTGAACATTCAAATACAGGACGGGAAACAACATCAGCCACGTTCTGCAGTACATTTGTGTTCCAGGTAAAATTACAGGTAAGTGAAAGGAAGTCCAGGTTATTTATGAACAACTGTGCACATGTGCAAAGACTCGCCCGAGCTGTTGCTCTGACACAGATGTCTGGCAGGTGCAAGAAGGGCCGAGTTGTCCGAGCAGCAGCAGAGTCTGTAAATATGAATATTAATGTACAGTAGAGAAGCTGCATTGTTATGCTAAAGCCACTCTGTCCTTCTGGCTGGGCAGATTTACAACCAGAATGCACTGGTGATGAGCAGGTCAGTGTCAGTTTAATCCATCAACATTTATTTTCCTTAATTTCTGAGGAAGAGGAGAAAAATAAAGAGTAGACCTGAGAAAACGAAACAGTGGATTATGTTTCATTCACTTTTTAAAGACACTATGGTTTCTCTATGTTCTGGCTGGTTGCACAAAGTCTTCAGCTCCTGCTGGCATCATCTGACACATAGTGTGTGTGTTGTGAGAGAAAAAGAGTGAGGGTGAGGGGTCTGACAAAGGAATGTCTGAGTGAAATGAATGGCTAAATCTGCCCATCAATAAGCAGCTTGGGCCTGTGCCACAAGGGCTGCAAGCCTCCGTGCAGATGCAGCTCCACATAAAAAAAAAAAAAAAAAAAAAAGAAGATACATCTGGATCTCAAATTGTGAGTGTGTGAGTGTGTGAATGTGTGTGTGCGTGTGTGCCACATGCAACTTGGTGCTCCTTCCAACAAGGATTAAACTCTCAGACATAGACTCATCTAATCACTGGTGGCCCAAATGGAGGGAGAAAATCCAATCCCCTCCCAACAAAGTGTGATCACATTTACACACAGAAGCAAATGTGCACCACAGAGCATGGTTGGATGAAGAGCTTCACATATTTTAGGCCAGCAACTATTTAAATGATTGGTTCATCCAAATAGACAGTGGTACCCCATTTGACTGATATTTTTAATAAACATTTAATTATGTTATATGTTGCCAATACTGTTTTTTGTAAAGGTTGATTCTTGAAATGATTCTTTAGCAATTAATTGTTTTTTATGGCCCTATCAGTTTGTATGTAAACTGTAACTACAGCTACCAATTGCACATGATGGAGTACAATACTTCAAACCATTGACTTTATAAAATGCCCAGCCGTGTAGTTAGTGGAGATTAGTTTTCAGTCCAGGTTTTCAGGTTTAAGTTATTGTCACTTCCCACATTATTGAAAAATAATGTTTGAAAAGAAATCATGAGATAACAATGAAAGCCAATAACAAATCTCTGTTTTTTGTGACACAACATTCAAGCGTCTTCCCAGACACTGTATTGACATTTCTGAATGTTTGTTTGGTATAAAATAAAACTTAAATCTGAAAAGAAAAAGATGAAGGTGGAAAATAGAGATGGAGCAAAGGACTTTCACTGTTGAATAAAATAATCAATATATGTATAGTATCATATATAGAGATATATTGGTCAAAAAAGACAAATGTTTTTAGACGCCGCAGCAACACCGCTCATCTGTCATCAATGCCAATAGGACAGTGGGAATGGAAATGGAATTAAGAGAAATGGTGAGGGAGGAAATGGAGAGGGAGCTGGAGCAGATCTGGTTTGGCTTTGATTGAATTCTGCACCGACAGTGGCCAGATACACCTGGGTTCCTCTGTTCATCTGAATCCGGATATTACCCCTGAATATAAAACATCGGGAGCCTGAAAAGCTGCCTCCAGTGTCTCTGAGATAAGGTGGAGCTCCTTCAGACGCAGTTCAGATTTTTCCCTTATTTTCTTTCGCCTTACAAAGGTGCTGCCTTTGAGAGCCGTGGTGCCCTCCCACATGATTATATGCAGAGGGGAGAGGAGTGTGTACAGCAGCAACATGAAGAGCAACAAGCAAAAGTCAGAAAGGGTGACAACATACATGGGAGATTGACTCGGTTACATACACTTTGTTTATGAAAACTACCTTTCCAAATAACTATGTTTCACACTCTGTCAGAATGAAATGTGCCTGTGAATGCATGCAAAGAGGTCTCACGCACACTTAGGAAGAATAGGTGTCAATCAAGAGCAGGAAAATGAATGTTAACAAATGCAGACACATAGTATACTTCCCACTAAGGCGTACCCACCTACACTGCTGATTTTTTTTCGCGTAATTTAAGCAGATATGATCACCTTGCAGCTCAAAAACCTCGCAGCTCTCCGGAGCTGTCACTGTCAATGTACACCAATTAGCTCACAAACCGACTGGATCATCAAGATGTTGTTTTCATTCCCGCTGCACTGCTGTTGACATCACTCACATCCAAATTTTAATTCCACTCAACACAAAGCTAATTACCGTGCGGTTTTTTTCCCCCAACATTTTTCTATACAGTTGCCGCAAAAAAAGATATGGTGGCAGTGGAGTATTGACTTTCAGGTATTTAAAGTTTTCCTGCAAGCATCTTAGAAAACAGATAATTAAGGAGAGGCAAAGCATCCACACAAGCCTAAAATCAACACATAATCACACTGTTCTTTCTTAACACTTCGCAGGAACAGGCCTTCAGTAGAACTTATTTTTCATGTCGACATCCATGATTGAGCGCAGATAACTATGGTCTTCAAAAATCATTATAATTAAAGTTTTTATTTCAATTTTATAAACTACTGTAAGATGAAGAGGTAACATGTTAATCATATAGTGTAGCCTTACTGAGGGCTTCGCTTTTCTGACATAAGTATTTATATAAACAAACAACAAGAAGAAGAAAATGGAAGAACAGACATGATTTTGATGCAATGCTCCCCAGAGATTTGTGGATTGATGGATGACTTAAATGTCCCTGGAGTCACTATAGAGTTAAATAGGAAAGAAGAAGCCTGAGTGTGTTGAATATATCCATCACTGTGACACAAGTGTGAAAGAAACATACATAAATATATAACATATACATAAATGTAGAAAAAAGAGAGATATAAATTAGCATCATTTGAGAATATTTCTCTTCTGCTTAATGCTAATAAATAGATTTCATAATTGGTGTATCTGTGTTATTCTCACACTCTCACACTCTCACACAAAGGTGAGGCTTTAAAGTACAAGCATTGAAAGCATCGATGATGTACAATTATCAGCAATAAGCCTTGCCATTTTTTTTATCAAGTGATGGAACAACTCAATAAGGGAAGAGATCTTTCGGCAGTGTAACAATACAGATTTCATTTGAGCACTCTCTCATGAAGATGAAGCAATAATAAACACTGATTGCTGCTGATGAATTGCACCCCACTTTTGCCCTTGATTTGACCTCCTTTCACAGGAGGTGTCACTTCCCACAATTATACCTCGTCGTAGCGCGCGCCTCCCGACTAATTTTTCTTGCTGCAGCAAAACAGCGTAGTGCAATTCTGATGCCTTCAACTACCAAGAAAATTACCTCTGTCTCTTTGCTGTGACATTCAGCACAGACAGTCATCAGATCAATAACTTCATAATGACGCCCTGTGAGGATTTTTTATAGAACTGGGGAGGATTAGACTTCTGCGGACCTCTGCTCCAGCTCCATCTCGCAGATTCAGAAGCCACAGAAAAACACCGCAGCCATAATCCAGACTCGGGCGAACTGCAACATTACAGCCATTCCCACAGTTTTCTCAGATAAAAATCTCAACCTATACACCTGCTGCAACCCTCCTGTCATTTCCACCTGGTTACATCAGCAGCTCTATGTGTAAAACCTGAAAGGGAGGCTCCTGCCACTTGGTCATGCAAAATTAATGAATGTAAACTTTTATAATGGGTTGAGCTGGGTGTTTGTTTCTGTGTGTGCACGGTGTATAGGCCTATATGTGTGTGTGGGTGTGTTGTGAGGGAGGATGTGGATTAGGGCTCTGCTACCTCTGGCTAATAAGCAGAAACCTTAATCCACACCTACCAGCTACTAATTCCTAACCTGAGTCACCTCGCACTTACTTGCAAACTAGCTCCGAGCATGAGTGTGTCAATGGCATGTTCATGAAGGGTGTTATCGCCTTATAACAAGGCCAGAGCAAAATTAGAAATCAGCACTATGTCATTGGTTTAAAGTCGTTAGTAATTTAAATTTAATTTGTTTCTCTGCAGTGAAAGCACCCGCAGGAGGCGTGAATTTGCGGTACAGACTGACAACGGTAGATTTTAGTATAATTTTAATATTTGCGTGGGTGAGCACCAAGAACAATGCTCAAGCAATACTTCTTTAATTAAGAGCTATACAGGCAGTTAACCATTCAACACTGGCTGTTATAATTTTATACATTTTTTTTACATAACATGAAAATCTACCTTCATACAGATCCCTTAGATTAGTTTGTTCCTGTTTTTATTTGTGACCATAATACTGATTTTACCACTGAAAAATCAGTCAATCTCTGATGGATAAAGTATTTAATCATGTTTTTAAATGGCCTCAATCCCACTTTGACATTCCCCTTCTGCAAATTCTTTTTATCTATTCGCCATATGTAAACCCATACTGGTATAAATGCCATAAACTATACTATAAACAGGCTATTGGTCATTATTCAGCGTGGAAAATGACCTCTACTTCCCTGTTTAATAATCTGTATTAGGAATAAAATCTCAGTGTAACATAATGCGCTGTGGTCACAGGACCTGTTGCTCTTTGACAGTCTGGTCATTGACCATGATCACAACTGGACCTATTGAAGAAAGACAGAAAACGCTTGCTCCCAGTGAGCCGACTGTGACTCTGTGACTCAGCAGGTGTTCAAACGTCATGAACGAGACGTAACATCTGGTGTTAATGGGTGCTAATTTTGTCAAAGCAGGCCAACCAGCCTCCGCTTTCCAATGGAGCTCCTATTTCCCAAGCAGGGGTGAGTTAGCCGTTGATTAAACAATGGGCCTTTCCAAATGCTGAATGTTGTAAAAGGGCAGACGGATTAAATCTGGAATAAACATCTGATTCAAAAAGGGGAATAAACAGCTTGTATCAACATCCTTAATCTAAGTGTCAGTAGTCAGAAGTGCTCAGTGGCTGATAGCAGATCTACAGTGGCATCACCTGTCAAGAGGTTTGAAGGTGACCTGCACAAAAAAATATATACACAATAGCAGCAGAGTGTCTTCATATTTTATATTTCCTCAAACAAAAGTGAATTTCTAATTGAGACCAATTTATGTAAGTAAATAACAACTACCTACCTAAGTGCTACCATAATGAACAAGTACACACACACACAATGACACACAGGCCAACATGGATACACTGGCATCCTTACAGTTGCTCGCAAAATTTTCTCTCTGCCACACACACCACACACACAAACACAGAGGAGGTACACGATCTGCAGGGCCCATCTGAGGACCCTGTACAAGTTCTCATATCGTTCAGCCAAAAAGACATCCTCTTTGAAAAGCCCCGCTCACAGACACACCGTTTTATTTGTCCTTATAATTTCGGCTTACCACAGCTGACAAGTGTGATGTCCTTTTATACACCGGCTGAGGGGGGGAGAAAGTGCTGACATGGACACTTGTCCCATGAATTTCGTGCCAGTGGCGAGAATCTGCTGACGCCGCCAACTGTCTCAGGAAGAAATCTCAACAAAGAAGTGAAATTAAATGCCGACAACTTCTTCTGTGCTTGCTGGAGTTACGCCCCGGCTTTAATATTTCATACCTGCTTCCATATCTTTTTTATTGACAACCATGACCTTACTAGGAGTGGGTTCAAGGAATGAGGGAAAAACACAACGTTAAGTGTCCTTTCATGGACTATGATTTAGCCACTGGTCACTCCTAGTTTTTGTAGTGAGTCCTTCAATTATCCTTGAATTAAAGAAAGTAAATTGGATTATTCAAATATCCATTCAGGTTAATAAAAATGAATTTCTTGTGAATTTTCCATTAACATTAGTTAATTGTTATAGGCTGTAATGATAATGAATTATATGGAAACACTTTTAGCTCCTTGACTAATCAAGATAATTCTCCACAACAAGGTATACTGGGAACAAATTCTATTGCTTTATTATATATATATATATATATATGTATATATATATATACACACACACACACACACACACACACACACACACACACACACACACACACACACACACACACAC
>JBAJHX010000035.1:13693054-13721896 GCA_037176925.1 Amniataba percoides | reverse complement strand
TATATAATTTTTATTTATTTCTTTATTTATTAACACTGGGAAGCGTATGAACTTTGCATTAACTAATCTCTGTATGTATGTATCGTGTTGTCTGTCTGCTTGTTGGAGGGTGAAGCAGCATCATCACCACCAAAGTGAACTGCAGATAACCCCATGACGTGGCAGACGCGGTATGGAAAGCCTACATAAAATGCACAATGCCCGCATGGACCTGGTGGTGGTCTGAGCCGCTGATAAGGCTTTGCAGGCGATCTGACTTCAGTCTAGATGAAGGATGAGCTTCTCAGACATAGACGTTGTCCATCCTGCTGATGCTCCCTCGTCTCGTCGTAAACTCTTGTGCACCCTCTGGTGCTTGCTAGTCTCCCAAACTTCTTTGTGTAGCCTGCTTTGCAGATTGTCTTCCTTGTCTGTGTGGTTGCTCATTATTCAGAGACAGACGGATCTCAGGTCATCTGCAGCTGCAGCAAAGGAGAAGCAGGAAAGATGGCGATCATCCATTAGACCGACCGGGCGCACGCATGAAATACGAGGACAACTTTTGGGAGGATCGCTTGAGGAGAAGATTGTACCAGTGAGTTTTTTCCCCCTCTTGCACTATATTTCCAGTTTCGCCAAGATTTCGGCTGGGCTTTCAAGGTCTGCGAGAACGTCGGTATGGTAGATCATGGGATATAATTTGGAGAGCGCCTCGTGAATGACCTGGAAAGAGCTGACCCCCCCCGCGTTTCTCCTTTTAGTCCAGGTCCAGCCGACTTGGGAGAGGAAGCCGGGGCGAGATTTCTTTTTTTTTCCTCCTTTAGTCGGGTGGGCGCTCCGGCTGGCACCCATGCAGCCAAAAGTCAAGTGGGTCTTCTCGCTTCCCAGTTAATATCCTAACCAGCCCGGCGCTGCTGCTGCTGCTGCTGCCTCTTCTTCTTCTTCTTCTTCCTCGCTATGTCGCCTGTCGGTTTGTTGTCAAAGTGACACAAGGAAATGGACGCGAGCGGCGTCAAAGACGGTCGGGGGGGTTTCGCCTGGTCGTGTTTTTTTTTTGAGCGGCACCGGAGCGGAGAGTGTGTGTGAGTGTGAGTGTGTGTGTGTTTTTTTTGTTATTCTGACATGTCTGGTCAGGGGAATTAAGCGGCCCCGGCTGTGCGTCCCCTCTCCGGCCGTGCGCGTCGCTCGCTCGCTCGGCGGAGGAGCCATTGCGCCGGATCGCTCTGCTCTCCCGACCAGCCTCCATTAGCGACACCGAGGAGCAGGCATAGCCGCTGGTCCAGTCTATCACACACACACACACACACACACCATGAAAGCCATGTCCAGTGTGAGGAGGCTATATGTACCCCCACCACCACCTCCACCCCCCCTCCCCATCTCCCCCCACCTCCCTCCTTCCCCCTGCTCCTCTTTCTTTTTTTAAAAAAGAGAAACCTTATCTTGGTGGCGATTTTGAGTCCACGCAGGCTTTGGAGCTGCAGATCTCTAGATGGTGGTGAAATCAATGTGAGCGCAGTGTGGCTTCCTGTATTATTATTATTATTATTTTGTCTTCTTAATGTTTTTGTTCTCACTGCTACATTGTTACCAGTCTGTGTGTATGTGTGTGTGTGTGTGTCCCTCTCCCCCCCCTCCACCCTCCCTCCCTCTCTCTCTGCACTGTGTGGATGCCTTATTTGCTGTCACTGGTCTCAAGTCAGGTATGTGACACTAGTGAGGGCTTCACCATAAAATGGAGGAAAGCAGATGAGTCTCCAAGGAGAGTCCCCAGGAGTCAGTCAGGCAGGCAGGATCCCCTCCTCACGCCAAGAACAAAGGTTGCGTTGAGAAAATGATCGGCCACAACCTTCTTCTGCTTCTTCTCCTTCTTCTCCTTCTGCTGCTGCTGCTTCCTCTTCCCTCTGCCTCTTTTTTCCTGCGTTTGCAGCTCGGAAGTTTAGCCTGCTCAGAGGAAGCAGAAGAAGAAGAGGGAGAAGGAGGAGGAGAAGGAGAAAAAAAAGTGAGGTTAGATCTGTTCGAGTTGGGGCTTTTTGAGGTTAACTTCAGCGCCTTTAGCTCCACCAGCTTGCTGCTTTCGGTGGACACGGTGAATGAAAACACAGCTCGTGGATGTAATGTGTGTGACTTTGCTCTGTGGGGCTGTGCAGGTTTGTGTGTGCGGCGGCTGAGGGACACATGAATGAGATAGGAATTTCTAATGCTGTATAATGCAGTGTGTGTGTGTGTGTGTTTCTGGGGCCATGCAGGTAGTTAATGTTCAACAAAGTAGTCTCAACACACACACTTGTTCTCTCTCTCTGTCTCGTGTGTGTGTGTGTGTGTGTGAAGTAATGGCTGTTGCTGATTCTTTAAGGAAGTTCTCAAGATGATTCTCTGCTTTTGTTTCGGATGCCTTTTTGGACACATTTGCTTTAATCTGACAGCTTCAGATTTCAAAGTAAAGGTTTATAGTCTGCCTGGTAATTTATAGATAGTGATTATTTACAGAGGGGTTATTGGACACCCCCCCCCCCTTCTGTTTATTAGGCAGCACGTGTGGCTGTTATTGCAAGATTATGCTCATTTATCTGCTGTTTCAAGTATATTAAATGACTTTTAAAAGTTGTTAGGACTAGTCGGTCGGGTTTGGTGCTTATCTACTAACAAGATATCTGTTGTAATGCACTCTGCGTCCACTGTAAAGCCCTGAGGTGACTTTTCGCACATTATATCCTAAAGGTGTGTGTTGACCAGACTGTCAGGAGAGAGAAGGAGGTGTGTTTGCAAGCTGTAGCGTGTTCCTGTGTGTGTGTGTGTGCATGTGTGTCTCTGTATGTGTGTGTGTGTGGGGCTGTGTGCAACGCTCTGCAGTTCCCCTGGCCACTGTGTGAAATCTTGCTGACAAGGAGACTGTGAGCTTGACACAGTGTGCTGCGACAATGCTGGGGCTGAGAAGAGCAATCAAAATGGTGGCGATGCTCCTTCTCCCTGGCGTGGCAGGGCAAACAGGTTCTCAAGGAGGAGCTGATAGAGGACGGCCGGGCAGGAATCTGCTGCCGTCGACACATTTGTCTGCACAGACGGGGCGCAGTGGATGTAGTCTGCTGGATGTTCTGCAAATGAGCCCGGTGATTTAACTCTGGATGTGATTGTGATGGGGTTTTTTTCTCCCCTTTGTTTTTGGGTGAAGAGTCTACACAAATCATCTCAGGGATACTGACACCGTGTGCTGTCTCTTTGCACTTAGAGCTCCTGCAGTAACTTTCACAGGTCCTCAACACATTCTTGACTCTTTTTCAGTCGTAAAGCTTATTCATGCTACAGTAGGAGCTAATCTGCGTGCTCAGGTTTTCACTTCCACTCACCGGCTAAGGTCGTGCGGGTCAGGGCTGTTTGCTTTTGCTGCGGCAGAGATGACATTTCCAGTAGTTTGCGTTGTAGTGAACCAAGGCTGGATTACTAACAGGGCAAAGTGGGCAACTCCCCAGGGGCCCCAGACTCTCAAAGGCCCCCAGATTCTTGGTGTGGCAATTACTTTGTTGTGATTTGATTAATGACACATTTGTCTGGTAATACACACCACTGAAGTAAATAAAAAGCTGAAAAGGTCAGCACCCTGAGGTGGCCCCTGCAGTTTTACCCCTCTCGTGGAGGATCCTCGGTCTGAATGGTGAAGGTGAAACCAGCAATCAATCAACAGAAAATGACTTTGCAGCTGTTCCTGCAATTGATTAAATACAAAGCATTTTTGTGGTTCTAGATTCTCCAACATGAGGATTAGACTGTTAATCAGATACAACAAGACATATGAGCACGTTGATTAGTGGAGAAAATAACAATGGGATTAATTGATACTGAAAATAATCATTCACTGCAGCCATACCAATTGAATTCAATATCTTGAGTATTTTAGTTAATATTCTGCTTACATGGTGCATATCTTCAAACTCATTTTTAGTTTAATCAATTTTTTACACATTAACTGACGTAGCAAACCCGGGGCTGGGTTGTAGTCAGGCTTAGAAATACTGGTTGTTCTCTGGGAGTTACGCTGAAACCCACCAGGGCAGTATGTGTGTGGGGGGGCTCAGTGGGGGCCAAATGCTAATTTTTGCCTCAAGGCCTATTAGTGGATTTATCCAGCCCTTCCTCTAATGGCTTTGTACTTCTGATATTGCTGTAATTTGTTTAACATACCAAATTCATAAAATATTTACACAGCATAAATTCAGTAAATGGATAACGTAGTATGTAGATACACTGCTACATACTCTAAGGTACCCTTATACTTTCATCATCCAGCGTGTACTTGATTTGGACCATGTCTGGTGCTACAGAGGCTATCCAAAGGAAACTGGTTGAATTTTTACCTCACCATTAACACACCTAACACACATTGCTGCTGCAGTTCAGCTTTAAGGTGACAGGGCAGGGCTGAACTATGGTAGATACTTTTAGAAAAAAAATTACATAACTGGATTTTTGCAAGGTATTTCAGGATTACGCTCAAAAAGCTTGACAGAGAGGACAGAGGATTAAACAAGAGAGACTTCTGTGATGGTTTGAAGGCTGGAAGGAAGTGGTTGTGAAGCTCATCACTCACTCTGATACTCTTTCTGTGTCTCTTGCACACGCAGACACGCACACGCGTGCGCACGCACACACACAGGCTCCCTCCCTCTCTCTCATTCACTCACATTGGGTGATGTACTCCTCCATTCTTCTCTACCTGGGGCAGTGAAGAAGGCTAGGGAGACGCACAAAAGCAAATTGAAATGCTCCAGTGAGTGCTTTCTTGACATGATGCATGGCTCATGAGATGCAGCTTGGCCCTGCTGCTACACTTGTAAGCCTGCTGAAACACAGAGGCCCCACATCCAAAGTACTATAGTAAGAGCAAAAAAAAAAAACCTCACTTCTTCCTCTTGTGTTTCACCGACCGACCTCATAAAAAGCTGATTTGGATATCTGATAGATGCAGAAGTGCGGCATTGTTAGGGGGAAATCTGCACCAGGATTCTTTTGGATCATTTCATGCTGTTTAATGAAGTACTGTACTGTCTGAAAAACCAAAAAGCAACATCATGGTTGGGTTTAAATGGAACAAGGAAGTGGCTTGCTAGAGGTGTCATTCCAGTTTCTGTTGTCAGTTGACACGTCAGGCCGTTGCAGAACTGGTTCCTCCTCTCTGCTTTCCATCAGAACATCAACAGCTCAACTTCACCCTTCCTCTCCTGGGGAAAAACATGCTCAGCAGAGCCCGCAGTTGTGCTTTTTCATATGTTAAGGACACAGAGGGCTAGTTTTTGCAGATGAAGACTTGAGATATAAAGTGGCTGTGCTGATGAGACAGCTTGCCCAGAGGTAAATTAAACCATCTACCGGGCATACTCGGGTTTCCAGCCTGAATTCAGGATTTATGCTCTTCTCTAAATAAGACACAGTGAACCAACTCTGTCAGCCTAGAGCTGCCTGTGGTGGAAAAAAATCCTGAATTCTTTGGAGACGCCCGTTCCTTGGGCAGTGTGGTGCCACTGGACAAGGCCTTCATTGAGCAGGAACAGGAGTGGTCTTGTAGAAGGGATCCACACTGGCTCGGCCTACGAAGCAACAGAGCTGTCCAAGGACGATTAAATATTTAAGAGCTTGGAAAGGAGGTCTCGGTGGTAAGTTAATATTGATGGGTCTCTCATCTTTCCCTTCTCAAACTTGTTGAGTTGCCTCAAGTGGTTCGTTCAGCGAACATGGGGAGGAACCTTGCATCTTCTCCTCTTAGATATAAACCTACCAATTGTCCAAAAAAAAATAAGAAATCTTCTATCCTCAAACGCTTCTGCGAGTAAACCAGACTGAGTTAGACTTTTCAGATCTATTTTACTTGTTAGTGCTTCTTGTGCCCTCTTTTGGTCACTCCATCCTGACTTGCTTGTAACCTCACCCACTCCCTGTAACTGTAGTAACTGCCATGTCAGGCTTACGAGGAAGTCAGCATTGCAGTATTTTCTGGCAGTTGTCCACTGAGCAGCACTTGCAAGAAACCTTTCAGTGCATCTCACAGCCTTTTTCTGTTTTTGGTTTTCTGTTTTTTTTTTTTTTTTTGGGTGAATTGGTGGAATTAGATACTGCTCAAGGCCTTTTAATAGATAAAAGGAAATTGATTGATTGAGAAGTGGTGAGAGCTTTCAGTGGGGGATGGTTTTGCTCACAGTGAGAAGGAAGTCATACGGTCACATCATAAAAATAATATATTGTACTTAATTACTGGTTTGCAGTTTTTTCATCCCCCGGTTATGTGTTTTCAGAGATAATACAGAATTGATTTGAGACGGCAGCAGATTGATTTAGGTCAGGAAGTGGTTTCCTTGGAGAGATGGACTACAAGGCTGCATGGAATGTAAGGTTTCCTGGAGTAATTGTCTTTGTGGAAAAACACTTCCTGGTTTCTCTCCAAGATCTGTCCTTGGACATCCTTCACTTGCCCGACTCTTCAGCGGTGTTTATTCAGCCCTTGAGCTCCTGCTTTATGAACATCTGAATGAAGCGTATTGTCAGCCTCATATTGTCTGATTGTGAAGTATGTGTAGACTTATGTATTGTGCATGGAGCTCCAATCTTTTTATTTTTCCTTTTTTTTCGCTGTTGCCCACTTGTGTACACTACTTCATAGAAATCTTTTTCTGAGATTTTTTTTTTCCTTCGTGCTCGAGGGAACAAACCTCTTGAGAAGACCAAATATATCTACCTATTCATTCCCATATAAAATTGCAAAAATAATCATGCCTAAGGCCATTAATTAAATTGTGCACTTAATCATTTTTGGATGGAATATTTAATCATGTTGCTGAGGGTTGCCCCAAGTTTAGTCTTTTATGCTTTTTAGGCTAGAATAAAGCAGATTTTTACCTCTCTCATAGAAGCACTCAGACAAAATTTTTAGGTCACCTGTGTTTGCTAATCTTCAGAGGCTTAAAGATATCTCCTGATATTCGTGAAACCTCCATATTTAGAGGCACAGTCCTCAGATCTCTTTAGGATGTTGTCTTCAGCTTGTGAGGAGCAGCGGAGCCGCACTCAAGGTGGCCATCTTTTCAGTGAGCAAAACCACACATCTCACTTCTGCTTTTTGCCGACTGCCATGACAGTCTGCAGAGGAACAAGGCAGGAGGGAAGCTGCTCGCTCAGGTCTGTGCTCTTAAAGTTAAACACTTCCATCTGTGTAACAAGATAGCGGAGCGAGCAGAGGCAGCTCCACTCAGCTGAGCAGGACAGTCAAAGACCTTGAGGAGCACAAAATGGTGGATGGCCATGCCACTGATACTCCAGCATGATTGGCTGTGTCTCCTTGGCCACAGTGGGGCTGGCTGTGTGAAATGGAGTCCTCTGTGTGTGGAGCGTTGGCCCAGCCTCAGCTCTGATGCAGAAGATAATTCTGTCAGCCCCGAGAGAGAGAGAGTGGAGAGAGAGAGAGAGAAAGAGAGAGAGAGAGGGAGACGAGACGAGACGAGAGAGCAGCCAAGTGAGGTGACTATGCTGAGGGAAGGCTGAGCAGTAGACTTCCAGAGAACTCAAACCATGCATGTCTGCTCGCTTCCACCTTTTTCTTCCTCACGTGGCTACTTGATTTCCTCTGTTCTGACTACTGTTATTAACTGCATTTATTTATTTTTATTCCCACTTGCGTTGAACAGGAACACAGTGGCTAGAAAAGAAAAGACCGGCTCAGATGAAAAGATTCATTTTTGTTCACAGGAATGAAGAGAGTGACTAAGTAAGAGTATTCACTATCTAACCTTCACACCCAGCAGGCTTTAGCCGAGGGATTTACCAGCCCCCTGTTTTGTTGCTTTGTGAAGATTTTAGGCTTGAAGGTCACACAAATATCTCTCAAGGCTCATGATTAAAACGTAAATGTGGGAGATGTAAAAGTGGAGTAGTATTTTAATTTGTTTTTATTATTTTCTTCCTCTAAGGTGAGCTTTCACCATGACAACCTGAAGACAGCAGCCACATGGACGCTTGTCTCCTCCTAATCTGCTTGGTCATTATCTTCTCTGCAAAAGAGGTCAAATGTTGCTACTGAGTGCTCTGCGTTGCAGCCGTCCTCCTTTTCACAAGGAACAATCTGAGCCCTCTGCCAAACACAAAGGCTACCCTTGGAGCAAGGTTACTTGTTCCATGATGGCCAGCTTCTTTCTTTCTTTCTTTTTTTTTGGTGCAGCTTTAGAGAGAAACATGTTATTAGCAAGTTTCTTTGATTGAGGAGAAGGAAATGTCTTGGTTTGCAAAGAAAGAATATAAATAGGGGAGCGAGTGCGGTGATATTAAGTATTAAAGGCCGTCTGGCTGGGTGGGTGATGTCAGGTAACCATCTGTCAGAGGGAGACAGGCTGACACAGGCTCTGTCTGACCTTGCAGTATGGACGACACACACATAAAATAGACACATTATCATCTCTTCCCAGGATTAGCATAGTATTGCAACTGCGAGGCTTTCTAATGGCATTTCTCCCCCTCTCTCTTTCAGCTTTTCCTTCTCTCTTTTTGATACGAGGACTTGCTCGAAGGTCTCAGTCAGCAGAACACTTTGAGGTCCAAAGATCAAAATCCTTCAGTCCTCTAGACTCAGCTCGCTGCCCTTTATTACCGAGGTGACACATTTCCGTGTCATGTAGTGCATTAACTTTTGATGTTGGATAAGAGAATATACAGAGCTTGATACTGATAAGTGAACTAGTTTGAAAATGCAGTAATACTGTTTAAACATCCGTTCATTGCTGCAGTAAATAATTCAGTTCTATATCCCTTTATATTCTTTCATTAAACCTGCATTCAGTCATTTTAATAGCATAGTGGTAAACCTACATGATCTTCTCCTTTACCCAGAATCCTTAGGGGTTGTGTGGGCCTGCAGCGGTGGGGTATTTCTGCTTAACGCCCTCAGAATGTGACACCAGTGAAGGTCAGGCAGCAGACAGATCAGCAAAGCTCGCTGGATTGCAGTGTCTGAAAGGCTCTGCACCTGTATTTACCAATCCTCCGAGACAATCGGGGATTACTGAGCAGGTTTTCTGAACGTTCACCAAAAAAATCCAGACCTTTTTTTTTTTTTTTTACCTCATTCATTCAGTTAAAGTAACCAGTAAGAGAAAGTTTAACACAAAAGGCTTCTGTTTGTTGTCCCCCTGTGCTAAGAATGAGCAAACATTGGTTGCAAAAGTATGCGCATACCTCATTAACTCATAGTTGCAATTGCATTAAGATTCAGTTAGCTGCATTGAACTTGACAGAAGCAGGCTAATTCGTTGCAAATGAAGTGAAGTTATTGTAATTAGATCACATAAAACTAGATTTCCAGTGAAGGTCAAAGTTTACCAAGACCGGCGTAGACAGAAAAGAGCCAAGAAACCTTTCACATTTAAAATCCTTGATTCTTTTTTTCTTTTTCCTGGAACGCAGTGAAGACCAACTTGAAGACGAATTATGGTACCATGAAGACCTTATCTAGATCAGGTCATCTTTCTATGATGGATGGTCATGTAAAGAGGAAGAACTACCAAGAGACCAACAGCAGGCTAAAAATAACCAAAGGGCCCTATAGAGGAAGCTTTATGTGTTCATGACCCTTTTGAGCTGAGGGGCAACACAATGAGGACTACACCTCACCAAAGAAGCATGTGTTAACTTTGCAAGCGTGTGATTTATTCCCATGACAGGAAGTAGAAAAAAACCCCAAGGTTTTGATCTTGATTTCTAAATTTAGAGCGATGGCACACCGAACACAGGTCATAAGTACAATACTTATGGTAACACACAGCCTTTGACACTACTACTACTTAACAGTCTAGGACAAATCTGCATATTTCTGGAAAACATTGCCCTTATACAAAGAAAGAAAGGCACACTCTATTGTGGCAGAAAACTTTGGGAACAAGACATTTTTAAAAATCTGAACAAATCAAAACAAAACATTGAATTCAAAATTAATTTAAAAATGCTATTTTTAGTCAATGAATGTCATAAATGCTGAAATGCAGTGCGGAAAGCCACTTCCTGTCTTCAGAACCAGTGCTGTCAAACGGATCAGCCCAGGCAGACCTCCTTTTAGCTCAGTTTGAAGCGGTCCGACACAACCCGGGCTGAACAGCTGCAACTGTGGCCACACATAACAATGTCATGTGGGATGATGGTAAATGCTAGAATGTAGATTGACAGTATCGCAAAAAAGAGTCATAAGGTCAGAAGATTGACTCAATTAAGTCGGTTACAGAGCAATATCTAAAGTTTGCTAACATTAGTCACCATGACCTACTGATCATGCAGCAAAGCCTCTAGGTGTAGTGGATTGAGCAAGGGTGTGTTTTATTTCTCAAGTATTTACTTTTTTTTTTTGCTTTAAAGCATATTTCAGATGCACTTGTGGCTTAAGATGAAGGAGTGCTAGATGAATGTTTCTGGACCTGGACTTGTTAGCTGGTTAATGTCTGACCTACTTTTTTTTTTTTAATGCCATATGCTTCCTGAAACAGATTTGTTGCCAGATAAACGTCAGCATTTTTTAGTCAGGTGGCTGATGAAATCTCATGACAGTGTTGATGATGTTGGCCACTATCAGAGACGTTTTGGATTTTTTTTTTTTCTTTTTTGGCCCATCTGCAGTTTGTGGATTCATGATCGACATAATATGGCCTCCGCCAAATGTGTTGCAGCATAGCCGGTGTTTTAGCTTAAAAGATTATTAATATTGCCGCTCAATCTGCCATATTTATTCAGCATATTGACCTCATCCATCCATTAGCTGTACCTGCTTATCCCCCAGAGGGCTGTGGAGCTGATCGCAGTGGACTTTGGTCGCTTGGTAGCCAGTCAATCACAGTGCTGACACATAGAGAGAGACAACCATTCACACCTACGAGAAATTTAGAGTCAGCAGTCAACCTAACCTGCATGTCTTTGGACTGTCTGAGGACACAGCAAGCAGAACATGTGAATTTGATGAGTCTAACGTTTGAAAACTAAAACAGAAGTTACATAGATTATCAGATTTGAAAGATACCTCAGTGTTCATTTGAGTTTAAAATCAAAAGCTTGTAAGTGTAGATGCATTCCTGCAGTTTACAGGGAGATGTGTGGTGGCATTGCTGTGATATTTCTAGCTCTATCCTGCTTCTTCTTTTTTTTTTCCCTGCTGCGTTTCGTACCGTTCTCATCCCTTTCATCCCATTCCTGCAGATGTCTGATGAATGTTACGACAAAACGTTCATACCGAACATTATTGATTGCCAACGTCTCCTCTGAAAAGGCTCTGGTCCATTGATCGGCCAGGTGGGATCGATGCCTCATCTCTGTGTATTCAGACTTCCTTAAATGAGCAGCGCCATGTGCTCACATCATTTAAGGAAGCTCTCCGCTCTGTTCACAGGCCGGGAGGAGTGAGGTCACCGTCCAGCTCACTGTTGTTCTTATCACAGGGCAGCTGAAGTGTGTTGCACTGAAACGGATATGCTCATCAGCTTATAGATTTGTATCTGTCAGATTCAGGTGGTTAGACTGTGGTATTTTAAACTCATTCCAATGTGAAAGTCTAAGAGATTACCTATTATATTAAAGTTGGTCACTGCCATTATAATGTGTGTATAGTGCTCTATAAGTAAATGTATTATCATTGTGATTATTATTATATGCATGAACAAAAATCAATAAATAAGAGTTCAAGGTGACTGCTAACACTACAGGCTAAAACTCTTGTGGAGTGCTATTGATCAATTAATTCATTAGCTGATCAAAGAAAATTCATTGGCTGCTATTTTGGTGATCGATTTCTTGTTTCAGTCGCTCATTGAGAAACAAAACTAAAGATTCCACATAGACTTTTATTTTTGCCTGTTAATGTTCATGATCCACCCAGTAGAAGTGTTTATTTTTGGATTTTGGGTGATTGATTAGTCATGACATTTGATTTGAGGACATCATCGGATGCTGAGATCTTTTTAAAAACAGAGAAAACAGATAAATAATGAAACCGTTCGCAGCCCTTCTCTTCTGTGCACCTTTTTGTTCTTCACTTGTTTACTCTTCTCCCCTCTCTTCACTATCTAAGCTTTCGCATGAAGACTTTGTTTACTGTCAACTTTGCTGCTGGAAACTCAACATTTTTGGGTGCACAGGGAGTGTGTCTGTGTTTTAATCGACCGTCTTTAAAACCCCTAAATGACGAACATTAACACTTCGCAGTCCTTACGTGCAGCATCTCCACTTTACATGCTCACTAATGCGATATGAGGCTCCCGTTCAGTGCGGCGCTTGTATCAGTCAATATGTTATTCTTCTCTGAAGGGATTAGGCAGCAGCAAACTATTGGAATATGAAGGTCATTCAGGTCAGTCCAGCTTTTCTCTTTTGAACTAGTGTTGTTATCTGCCACAGTACCGACAGATAAAAGCCCAACTGTGAGCCAACAAGAGTGTAAGCTGCACGCAGGCCAAAGAATCACTACGAACCAGACGCTGTTATTTTGGCTGGCTTGTGTTTGAGGGCACCGTTCCTAATCTGAACCAAAATAACCTCTAGTGTGTGTGTGTTAAGAAAGTCTTTTTTTTTTTTTTAGCCATTAATGCTATGTGACATATCCCGGACCCTTTAAAATGTCCTCTGAGGCCTTCAGGTGAGGCAAAGCTATGCACTGTGTAACTGTGTGCTCGTGCTCTTTCTCTTATGAATGCATGCATGGCTGAGAGGATGTAGGCACATGCACATATGGTTGCATGTTAGCCAACAGTAACGGTCCAAACGTTAATTATGTTTCCTGGTTACCCTTTGGCTGTGTTTTCAGCGCCTGTAGCAACCCCATGTCTGTTCACTGTGAATAATACAGCAGCAATGTGCTTTGAAATTATCTCCTAAATGTGTCTGGCTACCTGAAGCTATTACCAGTGCAGTCCTGTTTTATTATTTTATTTAATCCACCATTATTTTATTTAGGTTATGAGCAATTAATATGGTAATTGCATTTGGTTGCCTGGTGAATGTAATTCTATTGCTTACTGTCTTTAAGCTCTGTTTTTAGTCTCCTCCATTAGGGAAATATCTATATGTGTGTAGTGGGTGTAAAACTGTCTGAAAAGATGCTGTAGGAGCGGTGAGAGTGAACCTAAAGACAAGGGGAGCTGTGATAACTGCCCGTAGGTTCATATGACCATTCACATTGTCATGTTATTTTTCAATTTTAGCTACTTCAAAGTGAGATTATGCAACATTAGCTGAATTGCAGCTATCCTGGCCACAATTGATAGGATATTTCTTAAACATAGTGTGAGAGTAGAGAAGAGTCATGAACTGACCTCAGTAATGTCAGTTGCAGACAAATATCTAATTGGAAGTACTTATTAGAAATATTACAGCAGTAAAACTACTGAGTGTATTGAACTGTGTGAGAGTATCGTTTATTCTGATCACATTTAATCAGAAGTCTTTACAGATCATAGTTTCTTAGTGGTTAAAAAGGATGCTAAGGTTAAGTGAGTTCACTACTGCTCAACCAGAAATGGTGTGATAAGATTTCCACAGATGTGGAGGGAGTGACTCAGTTGTCCTGACCCTCTAGTCGGCGTCTGTGGTGGCTCTATTTGCGACTCAGCCTGGACGGTAGAGTCACCGAGTATGAACTGCTCTGTCCTCTTTGAACAGATTCTTAGCTTAACTTGCACGTTTCTTTCACGTTTGGCATGTTGGAGTTGGCTCGATTTCACTCGGGGTATAAAGATTTCACATGTTTTCTCTAAAAGTGAAATGCAGCTTGTGCGTCACTGGGTTGTCTCTCACAGTCGAATTGTGAAATTTGCGGCGGAGTATGGTGATGATATAGTCATAAAAAAGACGTGTAGAAGTTCTTTACAAGAAGGAAGCTACTTTTGAAGTTAAACATAAGTTTGTGTGTTAAGGTACAGAACACACACACACAAATCAGTCTGGAGCTGCAACAAATAGTTATCCTTGTCATTGATTAATATCTATAATTTCTTTAATTGTTAGTGTTAATGTCAGTACATTGTGAAAACATGCCCATAACAATTTCTTAAAGCCCGAGGTGATGTCAACAAATTGCGTGTTTTGCTCAAAATATACAGTTTATTATATGTAAGGCAAAGAAAAGTAAAAAAATCCCCACAATTGAGAAGGTAGAAAAACCTATCATCAATTTTTAAGTGTAGTACTGCAATGTAAACACCCCTGTAAACCAGCACAGTGATGAATTATGTCATCATCTCTCTAAACCTTAAACCCAATGATGTAGTCACCAGGTGTAAGATGAGGGAGAAAAAAGCCTTTGACTTTGAAACCAAAGCCTTACCTCAGTTTTTTATGGTTTCAAAGTCCCTCAGTTGTATCTGGTAAAGAAAAAGATTAAAGGTTTGGTGCCAAAATAAATATTTCTTGCTGCTGCTTGACTTGGCCCATACTTGCATCAGCAGATGTTGGATTTCAGGACGATGATTTGAGCCTTCAGATATAAAAAAAAGCTAGTGAAAGGCTGCACAGAGCTTTGTCATACTGTGATAAAGACAGGTATTGTTGAAAATCAGCCAATAGAGCCTTTGAGTATTTTAGTTAAACGAAAGAGAAATCAAAGCAATGTAATATTTTTCATAAATATAATAAAGGATATAATATTTGTTTAATACCGCAGCAGACTCAAATGTCATCCTAATGGAAGGCATATTTGAAAGTGTAATGGCTTTAATTATTCTGAATTTCAAATAGATTTTTCCTAATTTAGGAGTCGTACTTACAGAAACATTTCTAGAATCTCATTATTTTCACTCAGCGGTGTTTGGTGTAAAGAAACGCTGCGTGGATTCAGAGTCACATACCAAACGCAGGTTTAGCACATTAAAGAAAAAAGCAGGTTGTGCAGTTAAGTGTTTGCCAAACTTAAAACAAAAAGTGTGATAAAAAGGGTGGGTGAGCAGGCTTGCACACAGCATGGGGAGAAAATATCCCAGCAGGTGATCCAATTAAAAAAAAAAAATTGCATTGACAATTTAATATTAAGGGATAAACAGACTAATATCCATCCACAAAAGAAAATTAAATTTAAAATCAATAGCTGTTAGGACCACATCTGGTCTAAGCAAGGGCAGACATTTCAATCCATTGTTGTGGGGGACTTAAAAAATCCTTAGAGAAATTCTTGAAGGGGACACCAAAGGTGCTGCCAAAAGTACTGTTGTAACAGTTAATAACATATTGAAAGTATATAAAGGAAACCCTAATTACTACCATAGTGTTTACTGTGAAACACCTTTAACTTTGTCCTGTCTATAATTAGCACAAGTGCTTTCAATACACATTATTATATTATTTTAAATTATACAGAGGGCGGGCAACTCATGTTTTTCCCGGGAAGGGTGGTCCGGATTTTCTTGTAATATCTGACCATGGGCTGAATATTTACTTTGCACTGGTGCTTGTCAACATCCTGGTGAAGGTCTGATAGGATTGCCTCACAGTTCAAATACGTTACCAATGTGTACCATTGTCAGAAAATGGCTCCTTTGTCTCTAGAAGAAGGTGTTAAAACATTTGTTAGTAATAAGTTAGAAACCCAGAATTTGAACATTTTCTTTATGTTGGAGAGCAGCTTGTGATCTTCTTCTCCTGTTTATGTTTGAACTTGTCTAATTTTTGGACAGAAAATTAAAGGGCAACTAATTTTATAAGTGTTTAGATGTTTTCAAGCGCTAATGTCAAAGATTTCATGGTCCGACCTTCTCAACAAATGAGGAATTTATCGTAAACTGAATATCTTGAGTTTGTGAGTTTTGGTAAGAAAATACAAAACAAGCTGTCTAAAAATATCCACTTGGGGCATTTATCTTTAATACTCTGTTACAGACTTTTGATAGACCACAACATTGATTACCTCGATCAAAAAAGAATAATTAGACAGAAAGCCTTTTCTAGTTGCAGCCTCACTTCAGTGTACACGACATGCTTACAGCTGCTTCAAATTAAAAGCCCTTCACCTCTTTATATTTGACTCAGTTTTACAGTTCTACAAAATCAGCACCTGATGTTTCTGCATGTCAGCAATAATAATACCTATGATTATAAAAGTTGTGCATTCAGCTGATCAGTCGTATTTGCTGTGTTTGACCAGCTGTATTCTGTATCCTTGAATGGATCCTTGTATTTCAGCATCCCGTCATGAGTTCACAAGTTTCGTGGCGAGAAGCGCTTTAGAGTGGAAAACTGTGCCCAAAAAATAGGTGAGGATTGTTGCTGCGAGGAAAATGTTGGCGCAGGGGGAACAGTGACAAATGGGAAAGACTCTTGATTTAGGCACTGATGCGATTGTCACAGAATCTGAATATTAGTTATTTACACAGAGAGCCAGTGTGCCAGCATGCAGAGGCTGCTGGCTATGAACCCGTTTGCTCAGCGCCACGGTGGCCTCGTCTCTTACATCTGTATGATAAAACAATCACAGAAACGAGCTGCAAAAGCTGAATTCATATAAACAAATTATCCTTGCGCCAAACTTGTACAACCGAGGTGTCGTGCTCTCCAGATCCAGTTCTTGATTTTGAACATGTTTGTAGACATTAAAGGTTTTGCTTGTTTGGGTATCGACGTCTAGCTTGGTGATGTCTAATTTGTGTCTCTTTTGATGCGAGCTGGGGTCAAATTTAAACCTGTTATCAGAAGTGTCACTTTCTGTTTTGTGTGAGCAGACTGTGGTTTGGCTGCAATGCAACATGTTCATGTCACATGTTCACCATTTATGTACTGCTTTACACCACATTTGTTGGTACCTTTTGATATGTGTCCATTTTGAATCATATAGCTTCACATTTGTTTATAAAGAGCAGTTGGACATATGAACACCTGTGCCAATAGCAAACCAGTGCAATATCCTGGTAACCAATATCCTGGTTTGTTGCAAATTGTATTGCATTACATGAATGTCATTTGGGTATGAGCAAATCATCAGATCCGGTGTGTTGACTTCTCCAGGGCTGATGACATAAGGGGATGGGAGCAGCCATCTTGATCTCCAGCTCTTTATCGCCTGTTTGTGCACGAGGCCACACTCTCACTGTGACGCACTGTTTTCTGCAGACACAATGAGATCTTTCTCTGCTGCCTTTTGTGCTCTCCTCTTCTGAGGGAAGACCTGGTGGAGGCCGTGGGCTTAAGAGATCAGAATTTGAACCATTATACAATTTGCCCCTTGCGCTTCTTTCTCTCTGCGTCCATAACTTTCTTGAAACTGAAAATGTATCGATTTTGCTCTGATGTTGTCATCTAATCTCTGCAAAAATCAATCCGCATGGCCCTGGTTACCTGCTGTTATTGCCACTGTATTTTTTTCCTTTAAAAAGCGGGCTGTCATTTTCAATCAATGGGTCATTCATTACTGGTGGAGGGGTGCAGGTTGACAAGATGCACGTCCTGTCTTGTTTGCCAGATGAATTAGCTGTGGCCAGGATGCTCGCCATATAATAATAAAACACATCAGTGGATATTTACTCCCCCCTCCCCAACCGCATGAGATGGTAGCACTAACCAACAGTTAAGGACAAAACCTCTGTACTCCTAATCAGCTTAATGCTGGCTTATTCAAAGGCCCTCTTTCAGACAGAGCAGCTGCTGTCAGCCAGTTTGAGTAGAGGGTGTGACTGCTGGCAGAGCTCGCCGATGCAGAGAGACCGGTTGGTGATTAACAAATGTCAGTAGACTTTGGAATCTGGGGAGCCCAGTCTGAAGGCTTTGTCCTCTGTTGCTTACCACTGAAGGTCTTCCAGGTGGCTCTGTCATGCTCTCTCGCCGCCTCCCCTCTCCTCCCACCCTTCCCCTTCAGGCCCGCTCTCCCCTTCTGCTTCTCTCTGCCCTCCTTCTCGCCTTCTCCTCGGGGCTCCGGGTTTACAGAGCTCCGAGATAAAGAAGTTCAGACATGCCTCACATTTTTAGACCCCCCTTGTGGAACGTTGTTGGCAGCTCCTCCGAAAGCGCATTTCACTCCGCAAAGTGTCGGCGCCCGCCGCTCGCGCTGACCTGTTCTGTCCTTCTCTGCAACGGAAATTCATTTCTGTGAAAACCACTTGATGTGAGAGATAATGTCCCTGAGAAATGAAAGGACTAAGTCAGCCTAGCGAGAGTGTGAGATGTTTTCTGCTGAGCTGTGTGGGCAGAGGGCTTGGGTACAGCACTGTACATCTGGCAGATAGATTTCTGTCAGCAGCTCTCCAGTGTCAGGCTGCCTGCCTTTGAGGAAGAGGATCAGATCTGTGGGTCCATGTTGTGTGCTGGCTGAACACCTAAGCACACATAGTCAGCTCCTAAAATGGCTGCCCTTGAAGCTCGGCTCAGAGGAGGATCTGAGCAGCTCAGTCGCTGCCTGTTAGAGCCCCAGCTGACTAGATGAAAGCAGTTACACAATCTCACCCATTAACTTGGTGTGGCGCAGGGGCTGACTGGCTGAAAAGACACAGCCAACTCGAAGGCAGATGGTGGTTGTGTAGGAGGCGTTTTTTTTTGTTTTGTTTTTTTTTTTCCCTCCCCGGGCATTCCTCTCCTCTTCTCTCCGAAAAGGATTCTCTTGATATCCATGTCAAGGAACCTGGCATTAGGAGGCAACTTTGTTCAAAACAGCAGTGAACTGCCAAGAGGCAAGGGTGGGGCCCCGTGGTGAGGCTGTAACCTGACCCTGGACAACAATGGATCCCCTGGTTGCTCAGGGACATACTGGCAGCTTGGCCGGCTCACGTGGAGCTCTCCACTGGCCGGCCAGTTGGGTGTGGGAAGCAGGGCGGGAATCCCAACTGTCTCTAGCTGGATCTCACTTGAATTTTTTTTCAGTTTCAGCATCCAGATCAGTGGAGTGAAGTTGATCGTGGCACCAAAGCTATATTTCATATTATGGCTGTTAGAATCAAAGCTGTACACACTACCCACTTTCTATTTTTTGTCAGTGTTGCATCATTTGTTCTGTTGGTTTTGGTAGTGAAAATGAATTACACCAGAATATCAAAACGATTTAAAATAATTACTGAAATATTAAATACCTGCTAGATCTTTAGCACCTCATATGTGGAGCTACTTTGCAAATATTACGTGCATTTACATTTTACTGAATGAACATGCTATTGACGTGTCTTTAAAGTTTGGTCTAAATTATAAAACAATGTATAATCTTCACATAATATCAGGCACTTGAATGGTTTTTAGCCTGTTGGAGTTAAAGTGTTGATTATGACAGCCTTCTGGAATAATCCTGCCTATCATTATTTTAAGTTTGGATGTTATCACAGCCATTGATGAAACATCTTCATCTTCTGGCTTTTAACAGGAATATAAGAGGAGCTGATGTTTACACAGTGGTAAAATTGAATTTAGCTCTCTAACTACGTGGTGTATTGTAATGATGACCTTCACATTAAGAACTAGAATCGATAAAGGGTCATGCTTGCTTTGTGAATCATTAACCCACTTTGAATACATGCAAAATATGTCTGTCTTTGCCTAATAGAATACACAAATACTTGGTGAAACTGTACTTAGAAAAGTGGCTTTGACCTTTCGTTGAAATGTGTGTTTTAGTTTGTGCCCATCAGTGTGTTATGAATGGAGTTACACTTAATTCATTTAAATGAAAGCTGCCTTCTTCAGATGTCAGGATCAGCCGCGATGTGTGCAGTGTAATCGCAATGTTCTTAGCTTAAGTTGAGCTGGGAAGCTTTGTTACACATCATATCTTTCTCCACATTTCTAGTTACTCTATATTCCTGTTGCTGTACATTAAAGACAAAACATTTCTTAAAATACCAAAAGGTCAGCACATAAAGGAGTCTGGCAGAAAGGAGAAACACACAGTTGAAAATGGGACTGACATGCAGTGTACACAGTGTCCATGTGTAAACTCCGTTGTTGTTTTAGTCTTGTATTTCAAGTTTTTTTTCTCCAGCTGACAGTTATATGCAGTGGGAACACCTGGCTTTATATGCAGTAAGCAATGAGGATAATGGCCACCTGTGCATTCAGAAAACTTCAATCTATCTTAAAGTGCTGTCATAGGAGACGAAGCTGCGCACAAATGTCCTGTTTCAAATTTGTTCAGACCTGGAAGGTGCTCTTAAACTTGCACAGTGGTTTGGGGAAATAGTCATCCTGAAATATGGAAACATCATAAGGAAACAGTGTTTGTACTGCAGGGTGAACCTGGTCCTGTAAAATGGTCTCATACTGTAATACGATAAAGATTCTACTGTTTGGAGAGCAATCAACATCCCTACTGATTCTCACACTGTATGGTCAGACCCACACATTATGGTTCCTCCATGTTATCTGTGTCTTTGTGCACAGTTGTGATACGAGTAGTTCGGGTATGAATGGGAGGCTTGTAAATGAATGAATATCAGCCTTGTGAACTCACACATACAGTTCTTGCACTTTCCTGTCAAGCTTTGGCTTCTTTATTTTAGATAGGCTTGTTTTTGTTGATGTAGTTTTTTCGTTTGATGTCTTTTTTTACAGTAAATTTTGTAGCCAATTCACCAACAATTCACCTTTAGTGCTGCAAAATTAAATTAAATTTTAGTTATTCCAAAAATAAACTAAAATCATACTACAAAAATGTCATCCACCACAGTATGCATCTATTGTCTATGTAATGTAATATATTCTCAAAAATGAGTCTATTTTTTTACTTTGATTTACTTGTTATTGTGTTCAAAAGAAAGTATGAAAAAATCATGTTGATGGGGTTTTGATTTAAGAGTCAGGGTCGTAAACTACCCCATAACTACTCAGAATCATTGTGAGTTACAGATCCTATTTGTGATATTATATGGGCTTCGAGACAAAATGACAATTGATTAGAAGGCCATGATGAAAGAGCTGTGAAATGATGGCCACATCATCAACATCTTTTTTTTTTTTTTTTTTTCTGGCCAAGTCCAAACTGCTGCGAAGCCCAAAGACATAAAGCCTTCATCTCACAGTTGATTCATTCAATCTTATTTCAGAGCGGTTGATACAATCTGATGGAATAGTCTGCTCTAAATACTGAGCTGTGGAGCTGCTCTCCAGCTGTTGCTTATCCCAAGGTAATAAAAATGGGACAAATCAGTCCATAATCCCTCCTCAGTCCCTCCATTGTTCTTGGAATGATGCTATGCTAAAAAATGGGACCTTCTTAGTATTCCGAGTAACATCAGCATCTGCTGGATTCTCCTCTTTGTCATGTTTTCTGAGGCCTGTGGACAGCTCCAGGCATTTCAGTGATTGAAAATATTGCAATTTTCATATTGCATAGTCAGTGTGGTTTTGTCTTCATAATGAGACAACAGAAATGTCTTGCAGCTGGATGAACAAATGTAACTCCTTCATTTTAATTTAGAGAAAATGTACTTCTTATATTTGATTTAGACTCGAAGGCTTATAATGGTGTAGATTTTTGTTTTAAACTTTTATTATACCATCTCATCACTCCCACATATTATACCAAAACAACTGGAAATAAATAAACACACAGTATGCACAGTATGTATTTTTTATAAATCAAATTACACCGTACAGTCCTAAAAAGAAATTCTCCTTAGTTACCAAGTCTACAATAGTGAGTCTTATTTTCTTGCTAATTCTTGTAAATGCAACTTGATGAAGCACTATAAAACTTTCAAATGAGACTCTTGAGAAGGACATCTTTGAGCGCATATTCAGGAATTTAGCATAAGAAAGCAGAATCATATCTTTTGCTGTCCACGGACTTACCTAATAAGTAGGAAAGGTGTGTCATCCATCCTGCACTTGATTATTTTTTATTCTCAGCAGGGATTTCTATCAGTAATCATGCTAGATCACAACAAGCTCATTTTCATGGAAGTGCATGTTCACCATGATGAATATTGAAGCATTACAGGATAATATTAGTGCTGAAGTCTTGAAATGAGTTCAGTCTTAAAGCTGCAATAACTCTATACATGCAAGTCTGCTGCCACTTAATTCAACATTTATTTTACCCTTTACTAGTTGGAAAAGGCTTTATGTCTTCATGATTTTTTTCTTTTTTTTCTCCTGCAGGTTTCCCTGATTTTCCAGGGAGTGCTCCCTCTTTTCAGTGATGGAGGTATTGCAGTGTGATGGCTGTGACTTCCGTGCCGAGTCATATGATGACTTGAAGACCCACATACAGGAAGTACACACTGTTTTCCTGCAGCCTGCAGATGCCGATGAGTCTGACTCTCTCAAAGACGAGGATGAAGATGAGGAGGAAGAGGAGGACTATGAGGATAAAGAAGACAAGGATTATACGCCTCCTAAAGCTGGAATGAGTATGCCCACCACATTAATTCAGATGTTAGTTTATTAGCTGAGGATTAGGAAACACGTCTTTTTCTATTTGGAAGAACTCTTAATAGTAGCATAATCATACATTTGATTGATGAGAATAACATTGTCGGAAGTTGTTACAGGTTTTATACAGCAGAAAGTCTAAATTATTGCAGAAAAATGTTTCTGATTTATTGTTTTTTAGCTTACATCTCATGTACTTTCTCATCCTTTCTAGGCCCCAACTCCACAGAGAATTCCGACCAAACATCGCAAAAGCAGACAGCAGAAACCCATATGCCGTTTTACCAGTGCAAGTTCTGTGTCCGTTACTTCAGATCAAAATCATTCTTAAGAAACCACACCAAAAAAGTGCATGATGTTGCAGAGGAAGATTCAGATGCAAGTGTCTCCTCACAGACAGCCAAGCAGCCCAGCTACACCGTTATAATGCACAATGACCATTCAAAAGTGTATTCTTGTCAGTATTGCACATACAAGTCTCCACGCAAGGTAAGGATAATAAAACACCAGCGAATGTATCATAGCAAAGTTCCCTTAGAGAGCGCTGAAGATCCCTCTGAATATGTTGAGACTGGAGAGGAGTCTGACTCAGCCAGTGGACTCGTGAAGGGAACATTTGCCTGTGAATGGTGTGACTATCAGACCGACCAGAAGGACAGCTGGACTAACCACGTGGTGAAAGAACACAGTGACAAGGTCAAGATAGTTTCCTGCATTGCGGATCTGGAAGGGGAGGCAAGTGCAATCTCACCCAAAGCAGATTCTCCCTCCGCTTCCCAAAGCCCGACTAGATCAAAGACAAGTTTAACTGATGTTTGTGGCAATGAGGAGTCGGTAGAGAAAGCAGCAGAAAATGCACTGAAGAAGTCAGTCCCAGAGATATCATCCTTTCAGTATGCACAGATGAGCGCAGTAACACCCAACAGCACAGGTTCCTCCATTTTGTCAAAGAGGTTTGCCTCATCTGATGTCTCCAACAGCGTCACAGAGATAGATGCGAACATACTCAATGATGAGGACTCAAGGAGCAGCTTAGAGGATGATGATGATGATGAGGAGGAGTTGGGCGATATAGATGATCCCAGCTATACTGGGACCCTGTCAGCAGATGCAAAGCAGCTTTTAACCGATGAGGATAATAAGCTACTGGAAACTAAAGGAATACCGTTTAGAAAATACATGAACCGGTTTCAGTGCCCCTTCTGTTCCTTCCTCACCATGCACCGGCGAAGCATCTCCCGCCACATTGAGAACATCCACCTTTCTGGCAAAACCACAGTGTATAAATGTGACGAATGCCCATTTATTTGCACCAGCCCACTTAAACTCGGCACGCACAAACAGAGCCACAATTCCTCAGATTTAGACACCTTGGACCTAACAAGTGATAGCCCCGATCCTCAGAATGAAAATGCAGCAGAGCCTGTCAATGGAGGTAACGTAAGCTCCAAAGTCAATGGGAAAAAGATAACCAGCACATCAAATGACCAGCAGAATCCTCACCGCTGCACGCTCTGCAGCTTCTCCACCACCACTCTGAAAGGTCTGAGGGTTCACCAGCAGCATAAGCATTCCTACTGTGATGACCTAGATCCCACTGCCTTTGAGAGCCAGCTGACAGACCAGCCAGACTCTGAAGTGGACGCTTCTCCAATATTTCTACAAAAAACCCAGACCTCCATTTTAGGACTTGCCACCAAAAAGCCCTTAGCAACAGGGAAAAGAGCCAGGAAGTCCATTAATGACTTGCCTTTGGACTTGTCCTCGGTTAAGAAGAGAACTAGAATTGATGAAATTGCCAGTAACCTTCAAAGTAAGATAAGCCAAAGCCAGCAGGACATGATCATAAACCTAGATGACATGGATGATGAAGACGTGGGAGAAAATCATGGCGGTGATGATAAGGAGGATAGAAACCATGACAATAAAAACCCTGTCTTCACTTATAACACACAACAGCTTCATGCAAGAGAATCAATGATCTCTCATGAGGGAGGCAGAATAGGGAAAAGAAAAAGCAACCCTAGGTCAAAACCCAGAAACATTCCTATATCACTGACTCTCTCAGATGATAGTGAAAACATATCTGCTGACCCCAGTGACAGTACTATCCAAGAAAATGCGGATTATTCAGAGGAACCAGGAACTACACGTTTCTACTGTAAACACTGTGATTACCACAACAAATCAGCTCGTAGCGTCAGCACCCATTACCAGAGGATGCATCCTTATATCAAGTTCAGCTTTAAGTACATCCTGGACCCCGAGGACCAGAGTGCAGTCTTTCGCTGCCTGGAGTGCTACATTGAATACACAAATTATAACGACCTACACCAACACTACATGGATCACCACCCCGAAGCAAGTAACGTGCTCAACTTCAACCAACCAAATCTGGTATACATGTGCCGTTTTTGTTCGTACACAAGCCCCAATGTCAGGAGCCTAATGCCCCATTACCAAAGAATGCACCCTACAGTGAAAATCAACAATGCTATGATCTTCTCCAGCTATGTAGTAGAGCAGTCTCATAAGAGTGGTGAATCACAAACTTTGAGGGAAATATTAAACTCTGGCCCCAAGAATTTCAACTCTGCCACATCAACCCCCAGGTCCTCCTCCAGCCCGGTACTGAAAACGGTTTCCAAGACCCCTGAAGCCAGTACTGAGACAGACCCTCTCAAAGAATCGATGGGTGGCAATGTTGTTGTCTATGATTGTGATGTGTGCTCTTTTGCAAGCCCCAACATGCACTCTGTTTTGGTCCACTATCAAAAGAAACACCCAGAACAAAAGGCTTCTTATTTCCGTATACAGAAAACCATGAAAGTCATCTCAGTGGATCAATCACAGTCTGTTGCAAACTCTTCATATAACCTTAATGTCGCTTCACCTCCAAAACAACCAAACACTGCACTGTATGGGTCAGATGAAGAAATGTACTACTGTAAGCACTGTGTGTACAGCAACAGATCTGTCGTTGGTGTGCTGGTCCATTATCAAAAGAGGCACCCAGAAGTAAAAGTGACAGCAAAATATATCAAACATGGCGCCCCCACCCCTGGTTTGATGAAATTAATGGATGAATTGCAAATTGCGACTCCCAAACAGTTTTTGAAGCAGTTTCAAAACAATGGCCATGATGGATCTAATAACTCTAGCCCTAAACCAGGAAGTGGTGAGAAAGGTGAGGACGAGCTGTTCTTTTGTCAGCAATGTGACTATGGTAACCGCACTGTCAAAGGAGTCCTTATTCATTACCAGAAGAAGCATAGGGAAACCAAGGCCAATGCTGACCTTGTGCGTCGTCACACTGCAGTTGTCCGGAGTCAGCGTGAGCGTGCCCAGATGGTTCAGTCGAGCAGTGTCTCTGCTGCTGTGATCCCAGCCCCTCCGGACCCTGAAAACACTGCTTCCCTGCGTTCCCTTAAGTGCAGACACTGTTCCTACACGTCCCCCTATGTATATGCCCTAAAGAAGCATCTGAAGAAAGAGCACCCCACTGTGAAAGCCACAGCCATGACCATTTTACACTGGGCCTACCAAGATGGCATTCTGGAGGCCGGCTACCACTGTGAGTGGTGCATCTACTCCCACGCTGAACCCCAAGGCCTGCTGCTCCATTACCAAAGACGCCACCCCGAGCACAATGTTGATTACACATACATGGCCAGCAAGCTATGGGCTGGTCCAGAGACCACCCAACAAGGAGGAAATATGGAAACTAAGCATTACAGATGCAGAGACTGTGCCTTTGAGGCCTGTACAATATGGGACATCACTAGTCACTATCAGGCAGTCCACCCATGGGCCGTTAAAGGAGATGAATCTGTGCTTTTGGATATCATCAAAGGAAATGACTCGGCTGAGAAGATCCACCAGCAGGTTGCCAAAGAACATGCGTCTTTCAATAGTCAGTCAGTTGAAGATGATGGAGCACTAGTCATTGCTACTCCGCCACAAGAAAGCAATCCTCCCCATCCTCCCCACCCACGTCTTTCCATCTCCAATAATCCTTATCAGTGTACTGTATGTCTGTCAGAGTACAATAGTCTGCATGGCCTCCTCACTCACTATGGAAAGAAGCACCCAGGCATGAAAGTAAAAGCTGCAGATTTTGCACAGGAGGCAGACATCAACCCCAGTTCTGTGTATAAATGTCGTCACTGTCCTTATGTAAACTCCCGAATCCATGGTGTCCTAACTCACTATCAGAAAAGGCACCCACTGGTGAAAGTCACTGCAGAAGACTTTGCGGATGATATAGAGCAAATCACTGATATAAATGAAGGAGATGACAAGTGTAAAACTCAAAGGCAGGGCTATGGTGCATACAGATGCAAAATGTGCCCCTACACGCATGGGACACTGGAGAAACTCAAAATCCATTATGAGAAATATCACAATCAGTCTGCCTCTGATATGTTCACTCCCACTATGACAAATTTCTCTCCCAGTAAAGAGACAGAGCCAGTAGCTGAATGCAGCGTTAGTAATATATCAAGCTCAGCAAATGTCCAGGAGGTCAGTGAGTTGGACCTTGCCCTCTCCCAGTTACCCATCAATAAGACAGAAAAACATGCTGTATTCAAGTGTCAACTCTGCAAATACTTCTGCTCCACGAGGAAAGGCATCGCTCGTCACTACCGTATCAAGCACAACAATGTCCGTGCTCAGCCAGAGGGTAAAAACAATGTCTTCAAATGTGCTCTGTGTTCATACACAAACCCAATACGCAAAGGCCTGGCAGCACACTACCAGAAGCGGCATGATATCGATGCCTATTATACCCATTGTCTGGCTGCTTCCAAGACTATGAGTGAGAAGCCCGCCAAAGTGTTGGCACCCCCACCATCAGAAGGGGAAAATTCAGAAATGAGCGAAGATTTACGTTTGGCTGTGGAGAGACGAAGGTGCTCTCTTTGCGCTTTCCAGGCCTTCAGCAGGAAGAGCATTGTCTCACACTACATTAAGCGCCACCCAGGTGTCTTTCCCAAGAAGCAGCATGCTAGCAAGCTTGGTCGCTACTTTACTGTTATCTATGCCAAAGAGCCCGAGAAGATTGCTGTCAGTGCAATGGCAGAAGAGGACAAGGAAGTGCTGGAGGTTCCGCTTGAGGTCGAGCAGGACAGAGAGGCTGAATGGCTGCCGTTCAAGTGTTTAAAATGCTTCCGCATGTCCTTCAGCACAGGCGAGCTGCTCTCTATGCACTACAACGACCACCACAGCAATGACTTGAAGAGGGACTTTGTGGTATCACCTGATCCTGGGGACGAAGACTCTGAGTTGTACCAGTGCTCTCACTGTGAGCTGAAGTTCCTGGCACTCCCAATTCTGGCCAAACATCTACTGAACCACAATGACGAGTTTCACAAGAGGGCCATGAGGCAGGAAAGGAGGAGGCAGCTTCTCAGCAAGCAGAAAGCCACAGAACTACCTGAGGCCAAACCTGAGAAGGTGAGTGAGGATCCAAGTCCTATTACCATTGATAGCTGAGGACATGCCATAATCCAAAATAACAAGCAACTACAATTTATCATTTGTCATATGTCATGACCCCCCTGTAGAAAAAAATCCATGGAAAACCGCTCATAGAGACAGAATGTATCACTGAGAGTACTGTTAATTTGTCTCACAGAAATTTATAAATCCACAGTCATTGCAGTTGTACCCAAAGTAGTCCTATTCTGACCAAACCAGAATTAAAGAGATAATTATCTGTTTCAAATCCCTCCTCACTCTCACCAGAAACATGTAATAGTACATGATAATGAGGTGCGATAATTAGTTTCATAATAAGTTCATTAAAATGCCATTGGTTTCATTTAATGTATATTTGAGAACTGTAGCAGTCTCTTGATTTTATGTAGAAAAGGAAAATCTTATTAAACAGAAATAGTATTGTCTTCTGAACTGTGGCGTATGCAGTTCATGAGCTGGTTTAGATATGGCCATCAATGGCGCCAGGTGATTTTTTTGTCCTTACAGTGCTAAATAATATAATTCAAAACATCTTTATTAAAATGATTTTTTACATAAAAAACAGGTAAAGCAAAATGAAAACAAAAGCTTTGACTCAAACATGTTCTTCTGTCTGTTATTTTTTTTGTGTGAACAGGAAAGTCCTGTAAATAAAGCTCCCATAGGATTCAGGTGTAACTTCTGCATAGAGGTGCATCCCACCCTCCGAGCCATCTGCAACCACCTTAGGAAGCATGTCCAGTATGGAGAGGTCAAAGAAGGGCATGTCAAGGTAAATGGAGTAAATGGAGGATTTTTTTTTTATTTTCATGTGTCTCTAATGCTGTTAGAATATGTCTTGTATAACTGGGGCTTTGTTGCATTAAAATTATAACTATGTAACCAGAACTAAAAAGCTGAATTGATATATGTAAAGTAAGTAAAGTAACCTATATCTATCATACAAAGTTGTAGAAATTTAAATTAATTTTATTTTTCAATTTTTTCAAAACTACATTTGATTTTCAATTATTGTATCAGACCGTAAAGAATATTTTTACATTTGGA
>JBAJHX010000035.1:13669320-13692954 GCA_037176925.1 Amniataba percoides | reverse complement strand
TATTTTTCAATTTTTTCAAAACTACATTTGATTTTCAATTATTGTATCAGACCGTAAAGAATATTTTTACATTTGGAAAAAACAAAAACATTTTCTTGCCCTTTTAATTATAAGATTGATATCTGGTTAAAAAGATCTGATAAAAATGAAGCTAGCTGAAGTTAGCTTTTGTTAGCTTAACTTAAAGACTAGTAACAGGGAAATTTGTAAGTTATATATGTGCTGGTTGGCAGAACTTGTTTCCTTTGGACAGAGCCAAGTTAACTTTTCCCTTCCTGTGCAAATCTGTTGCAAGTTGTGCTTTGATATTTACCGTACTCTACGAATTTGAGAGTGATACCTAACTCTCAGCAAGAAAGCAAATAAGAGTATTTTTCCAAAATGTCAAGCTGTTCCTTTAACGAAAACATGCAGGCACTACTTCAGAGACCAAGCAAATGTACAGTATTCATTATTCAGCCCTATTTTGCTAAAGTGACATCAACATGAGATTTTTCTCAAACAATACTTGAAAGCCAGCGTTATCTGTCCCAAGTGTTTCTGTCTTGTAATCTAACTCTCATCCTCGGCGCTCTGCACTGATCTGTTTCACTGGACTTGGGTTCTGTTTCCCATTTTGTTTATTACTGACGGAGGCTTCTGGGTAGACAGTCTGTCAGCTTCCCCCAGAGAAAACAAGCAATGCTGTCCCATTGCAGTGGAGGGGGGTGGGGAGGGTGTTGGGTGGGGGGGGGCAGTGGAGGACAGAGTGGTGAGCCATAACTTTTAGGGCAGTGGCGGGTAACCATTCGAACATTAGTATTCCACTGAGGCTGCCAGCGAGGGGAACAGGCCTAAGGATCCGACGCCTCACCCAAACAGAGGCCCGGTTCTTCTGTCAGGCACTTAGTCTGTCTTTAATGTATTTAAGATGAGATGGCTTAGGACCGCCGAGAGTGATACGTTCTCTTTAGCAACTGAGATCTGTCGTGACTTTTAGGTATATTCAGAGTATGTGAGAGGATGTCAGACTGTGTAGCTAATGGCACTGACCCTGCCAGGGTTAACTACAAGCACTCATGGCCTACAACATCTCCACCAGATGGAATATACTGCATGTTTTACACATTGCAGAGGGTAAAAATGAGTGTTGCTTTTTATAGCGCCGTGAATACAGTTTCGATTCAAGAACTGCAGTGGTCTCTGATGCTGCTGGATGAAGAACAGGCTGACAGTGCAGTTGGGGCAGACCGGATGGCAAGGTTGGGCCCGTGGATGCCACATCTTATTTATGGCTGCATGAAGTGCAGGGTCAGGTCCTTCCACAGAAAGAATGAGCTTCCTCGGGGCAATAAAAAAGTCATGGTGATTGTCTGTCCACTTGTGACGACTACAGAAACCAGCCTGCACTACAGCAGATGAAGGAGGAAGAAATTGATGGAGGAGTTTTGTTTTTTTTGGTTCGTTATTGTTGGTAGATGTGCGAATGTGCAAGGTCTTCTGTCTTAGCTCTTTATCTGTGGTATGACTAGTTTTTGTATCATCCCATTTATTTGCTGGGTGATCTAGCGCCAGCAGCAGCTAGTGATGAAACTTTTCTTGTACACAAACAGACAAAATTTTATCAGTCACTCAGAATAAATGACGGGGTTTGTGTCGCATTAAACATTATTCTTAGAGGCATACAATCTGAGAGATATATAAAAGAAAACGAAGTAGAATTGGGAATGATGTGTAACAAAGCTCCTGGAGAGAAGAAGGATTGGACTTGCATTTTCAAGTCACACAAGAGCAATCAACCCAGTATCGACTAAGTATGTTGTCAGTAAAAGTTGGCTGACTGCAGCATTTCAGGGTTGAAGTTGACATAAGGGTATTATTAAGGCCTGTCTATACTGGACCATTCATTTGTTATTGAACCAGAAAAACACTTTGATTTTGTCCTCACGCAGGCTCGCACTGTAGTTTTCTGCTGTTTCTGACAAGTATTTCAGGAAAATGTGCTGCATATGAAGGCTTTCACATCAATGATATACCCGCATGTCGTTCTCCCACTATTCAGTTCTAAAGCATAAATGTATTCAGTTGTCAAGACAGCAGGTGAGTGAGAGAGCTGTGACTGAAACTCTGAATGTGGGTGCGCTGATATGGCATAGACGGAACCAGAGGTGTGGCACACATCCTTAACTGATGCTCATGTGCTGTTAACGTGATTTGCCTGTTCTCAGAAAAAGGCTTAGAAGTGCCAGACTCTAAGTAATATTTCAGTGAACAGCTATTTCTGCCATGTGGTAATTGGTATCAACGTTGGACGGTCCAAATAAATTGTTGCCCTTAATCTTTCTCCTTTTCATTGCAGGGTTGTGCATCTGCATAATAAAATTGCTCTGATGGAGAAAATCAACAAGCACAGAAAGGTTACTGAACATCTGAGGCTTCTCCTCTTTGTTTTGCAGCAGGAAGTCAGCGAGGTCCCCCTGAGTCTGCCTTCAGAGAGCTTAACTAATGGTGACCTGGAGGGCGATGAAGCAGCTGAAGCAGATTGCCTCGAGAGACCCACGGCTTCAATGCTGGGTCCAGCCATGGCTTCCGCGGCTTCTGGTGGCGTCGCTGCCGCCGCAGAGACACTGGAGCCAGAGACGGACGCTGTCGAAGGAAGGGCAGCGGCCCTCGTGGCTGCAGCGAGGGCCGCTGTGTCAGATGAGCAGCTGAAGCAGCGATTGGAGGCAGGGGGTCACCCGTGTGCCCAGTGCGACCGAGTCTTCATGTCCATGCAGGGACTGAGGTCCCACGAGAGGAGCCACTCGGCCATGGCACTGTTCAGCAGAGAAGACAAATACAGCTGCCAGTACTGCCAGTTCGTCTCACCCTTCAGACACAAGTAAGTAGGGAGGAGCAGAGTCCCTCATATGAGTACTAAGTTAGAGATAATTGGGCAACTTTTCCCAAAGTGAACACATTTAACACAGCTAAACTTGTTGATCCATTGATCCTCCATTAAACATCGATCTATTGTGACCATCCAGTTTCTTTCATTCTTGCTATTAAGTAAGGTTAGTTCAAGTTTTAAGTAATACATTTTCAGAAATACAACAAAAAAAGCAACTGGTGGATCTTTTTATGACTCTAACAAAATGACCTTGTATTAACAAATAAGTTGTGAATAATTTTAAGTTTAATCTAATTTAAATGCCACCCATGATGTGAGTAGTTTTTGCCTGCCACTCCTCATGTAACGGCTCACTGTGGCTGCTTCGTCTGGTTCCATTACTGCAATTAAGTATGATCCGCTGACAGCATTTGGTAAACGATCACTGTCATCACCATCTTCGGCGACAAACAAATAGCATTTCTTGTGTCTGCTTCACAGCAAAAGACAGTTGAGGGCTTTTAATGTGAAGGACCGTCAGTAGAGACTGTTGGGTTTGCATTCAACTAAACAGCAGCAGCACAGCAGACTGTGGGAACTGACAAAATTGCAAAAAAATTATGCTGGATTACATGCATACATTAATTTCACTGAATGTGTCTGTAGAATTGATGAAGACATCAGTTCCCAGTATGAAAGCTATTTAAATCCAGTGCAGCAATGGCAGACCACTAAAACAGAAAAATATTATATTTTGCGGTAATAATAGAATGAAAACACATTCATAAAATACATAATACTACAATTTGACTTTTTAAACATTTCATCCAGTATAATCCAGCAGCAGCACAATAACTAAAAGTCCATCCTTTCTCCATCTATGAAAATAAAGTAACGCTGTCATTTGTTTACAGAGATATATACCCATAATGTGCAATATGCAGCTGTGTTAGTAGTATATTTTAAAACCTTCGGCCTTATATACCTTACCAGTCTTACGCCGACTGTTCTACACATCAGCCGGATGTTAAAGTCATTTTGCACAGAGCACGGTTTTACACCTTATTCTGTTTACCCTATCGCAGCCCCTTTGAATCTTCAATCTTCTCTAAGATTTCCTGCCTCCTAGGAGAGCAAGACAAACATTACAGCGAGACAGACATTTTGGTAGTGTGATTTGTTTTATCCATCGCAGAGACACAGAGCTGGGGAGGGGGGGCGGGGAGGGAGTGAGTCCTCATCTCCTCTGAGCTCCCAGGTGTAATCCCTCTGTACTGTATGTGCCCTGACCCAGAAAGAAGCCGCATTCCCGTGCCACCTAGGAGGCTGGCATTAAAAACACAGCCACCGTCCCCACAGGCACTCACGCACTCATTCCCACCAGGGGATTGTGGGTAGATGGGTTCACCCCACGGCTCCTTGTTCTGTAGTCATTGGAAATGTGCGGCTGTTGTTTGTGAGGTAAACAGAATCGAGCGCTTCAGATGCCGCCGAAAAACCCTGCTGCTGAAATCATCAAAGTGGATGCTGTAGATTGAAGCGCTCTCTCTTCCTTTCCTGTACTCTATTCTTGTCACTTTCTCTCTTTATCTGCTATCCTTTTTGTCCTCATTTCATCTATGTTTTTTTATGTCTTTTATCCTCTTATCTCACATCCTCCCTTCTTGTTTTTCTGTTGTGTATTTTGTCTCATCGCCAGTCTGGACAGACATGTGCAGTCTCACCACGGGCACCACAAGCCCTTCAAGTGCAAACTCTGCCCCTTTAAATCTGCCTACGTGAGTCGCTTGAAGAGCCACCTGCATAAGGCACACACAGGTAAACACACACACACACACACATACATTAAATCACATCTTCCAGCTGTATCCATGACTAACACGGTATTCCTGGGCCAGAATAGCAGCCTCCTGTTTATCATCTTCCACATAACGATGCTGTGCTTGATTTAGCTCATCCAGCGTGGTGCAACCAGTGGATTAGCTCAAGGAGCAACTTCACCATTCACTGAGTACATTAGACACGCATAATTACGCATCCAAAAGAATCATATTTGGATTCAGATGTTAGCACAAATAGTCCAGATGAGTTTATTGTTAATATTGTTTATTTGAGAACATGGTGAGAAAATATCAGCACAGTACAAAGGCTTACAGGTGTCTTTAGTTAGATGCCTGTGATCATTTTTTTTTCTTGTTTGTCTTGTTGTTTTGAGGGAGCCAGATGGCAGACAAAGGCATAGACATTCAAGCAAATGCAAAAAAGATCCACCTAAGCGATCAATACGTGAGAAAAAAGAAACAATCTGAAGACCGGCGGGCTTAGAAAGGCCAATTTTCTAAAGGCATTTGAGTGCTCTCAGCTGTCTGATTGGCGAGAGCAAGAAACAGCAGTAAGAGTTAGCAAGTGCTGTGGATAATTGACACAAACCAATCTCAAGTTGCGATCACATCTGGAGTTTGGTGATTTTGCACATTTTGTGAAAACAATCAACATTAAATTTCATCATCGTGGGTCAGTTCTTCATTTTTTTGCGCTTTGCTCACAGTCCAAGAAGCTAAAGATGCATCAGACCGATTGCTTTGTTCCACACACGTCCTTACCAGAAACACTTCGATCAGGACGTAGTTGCCTTATTAAACCACTTCTGGTAAGAATATGTAACAGTCAGATGAGATTTGGTTGTAATGGCGCCACTCCCCGGGATCCTGCTTGCATTAGGTTGTTAAGCAAATACATTCAAGAGCTACAGGAAGCAAGATGCTGTAAATCCCCCACGGGTACATTCAAAACTCTGCCAGAGTGTTTGCCAACACACGCAGTCGCCAGAACAGCTTCAGCACAGCCACAAACTGGAGCAGCGTAACTGAGCTAAGCATAAATTGGTCCGTTTATACAACTGTAAATGGTGACTAAGAGATTATCTGTACTCATTGAATGACATACTGTCCTTTGTGCAGGGCTCACCAACCTGCACAACAATTTGATTTAATGTCGGTTCCTCTCTGAGTCTGACTCGACAGATGTGGACTCACTGGCCGACTTTTGCAATCTGCTTCACTCCGATCTGCTTTGCCATTTTCATTGAAAAACAACAACAACAACAACAAGCAGTCGAACTTCCTAACAAGCCTCATGCTAATTATGGAAGAAAAGTTCCTCAATTACAGTTTACCTCCATTTCATTCCATCTCCTCCCTCTGGCTATGTCAGACCTGGACCATATTTTCCTTATCCAACGAAAATAATCCTCGTTCCACACAGTATCACTTGTATTTTCTAACATTACTCTACTGTTGATTATTGTAGAATAAATGGAAAATCAATTTTGTAACATCCAAATTGCCTATAAGGAAAGTGTATGTTGAATTGGAGCAGGAATCCAACTTAATATGTTATTTCATAAATTCCTGTGTATGAGTGATACCTCACATATTTATTTGAATTTAAATGGAAAAACATTGGAGCGCAACATTTTTTCTGACAAAATTACATTAATTAGTCCAAGGGGAGAGCTAAGTGAACAAGATGACATATTTGTTACAGCTCAGTTCAGAGGGGAATAGCTTTGTTTGTTGTGGAGGATGTGTTTATTATCACAGCGTTTTTTGTAAAGCATCTTCAGCCTTTCAGATCCTTATCTAATACCTCGTCTAATTCGGCTTTTTGAGCAGTAAATTCGACATAACGATCAAAGTGTTTGACTTTGATTCTTCCTTTGCCTTTCAGGTGAGCAGCACACATACAAGTGCTTGTCGTGCCCCTTCTCCTCTATGACCATCAGCCAGCTGAAGGAGCACTCTCTCAGAGACCATGGTGAGGCCCTGACCCTCCCCAAACTCCGGGCTGCTACGCAGGCTGCTCATGCCGCCCTCAGGCCCTCCCGGCTGGCCACTAACACAGAGCAGACTCCCTTGGCCCCGGATGGTAATGATGTCATTTTAATGGATATAAGATCATATCGTAGGCTTGTCAAGCCAAATTTAGAAAATCTCAATTAAGCATCAAAGCAGAAACCACAATAAAACTTAATCAAGCCTCATGGGGTTTGTTTTGAAAAAAAGTTTTTTAGAAAAAGGTGTACATGATTATGTATATAATGGATATATTATAAGGGCTGCAGCTAAGGTGTTTTTCATTATTGATTAATTTCACTGATATTAATAATTACTTTCAGTGAAATAATTTGGTCTATAGAATATCAGAAAATATTATACATATTATAATCTACAGCCAAGGAGATATACTTTGATATTGTGTTTAATTTGCCCAAGGCACAAAGAGATTAGCTTTACTATCATAAAAGGACAAAGGAAAGATTCTCATATTTGAGAAGCTGAAACCTATTTGCAAGTGAACATAAGTGGAAATATTCAATTTTTAAAATTAAATATGCTTTCATTGAGGTATAATTTATTGTCTTTTATTCAGATAAAAAGATATTTACATCAGTGCACATTCCCATTTATCCTTGTTGTTTCAGATAACAAAAATAATCAACAACTGAATACACATACAAGCTTAAAGAAACATTGTAAGTAGAAAAGTATTTGGAATTGAGCTGTAGGATTTTTACAAGAATTTAATAGAAGTTTTCACATGAATTTTTTCAAGAAACTCCATGACATGATCTGGGAAATGTTCTGAATTATGGTTAAGCTGGCATGTATTGACCAATATATAATACATGTCATGCTCTTTAAATGAAATAAAGCAGCATAATCTCATGAAATTAAACCAATTTCACAGTCTGAACATGAAAAAGCAGTGCCAGTACCTTTTTGTGATTGACCTTTTCATTTGAGGTTTTTTCAGTATTAATGTGATACACAAGGGTTTCCTATAAACCTGAAAATTATGCATCAAATGTTCATCTTTGACACCTTCTCCTTACTGAACATTTCCTACCACAGAGGCACCTTCGCTGCAGGTCGATGCAGCAGCTGCCTCCTTGATGCGATGCCGTGTTTTAGGTGTTTTAGTGGCTGTACTGAGCCGCGGCTTTTGCTCGCAGACTGTTCTTGGCAGCAGCTGTCACCTTGCTGCTGGAGCTGTGGAATCTTCCCTGGAGCTGAAGCAGGGCAGCATTCCTCAATGCACCAACCACCACTGTCAGCTGTGCCCTACCAAGACAAGTGAAGCATTGAGAAAGAGCAGAGCTGACATATTGAGTGTCTCCCCACCGAGCCAAACGAGCTACCTTCGGTTGAACGTCTAGAATTCTGATGTTTTGCGGAGGAAGAGTGGCTTTGTTTTGATTGAGATTAACATTTGATTGGCTCTAATTAACTCCCAGCCCGTCCTTGCTTTGCTAATGCTGCTTGACGGACGTCCTTAAAATATTTTTATTCTCCGCTGTCTTCCTTAGCTCCTCACAGAGGTATCGCACCTCTCATTTATGCAACGTAAAAGACAGTTTTGACCGTTAATCCATTCAAGAAGACGCATCGCCACCTCGTGACAGCGTTTGCTCTCCTATCTGCTGTCTCATCACCATACATCTCCACAATGCAGAGAGGATATTAAAAGCATGAATCAAGTGTGGCATTGTTTGACTCGTATGAATTCCTCTGCCTCCTCTGCAGAAGTGAGAAATTGGATCTCAAGCATTTTATAAAGCAAAAGTTTAAAGGGAAAAGTTTTTCTTTTTCTTCCACGCTTCCTCATACTGTGTGAGTGCTGAATGAAGCATTTTTCACATGGATAGATATTCTATTAGTGTCACTGTGGTTTATTTATTGATGTGTTGGAGGCTCAAAGTAGGACGAGAAGATGAGCTTGCTCCCTGATATTATGGGCTCTTGAGAAAGGGAATGAGGAGGGAAAGCGGTAGGGGACGAATGATGATTGTCACAGTTATACTTCTGCATCTTGATAGTCCTGTCTCCTCTAGAGTGGAAAGGATAAACCTCTGTCTGGTGTTTTAGCCTTTTAATACATTATTATGTATGCGTACAGAATACATGCTTTTTGTTTCTGACATTCCTCACAATCAGAATGGAAGAGGCAGATGAATGTTTTTTGGAGACGATACATAAAGTAGGTTAACTCTATCCTGCTGAGCAAAAACGGGCATCAGAATAACACGACACTTGAGATGGTAGATGTGAAATTCAAAGCCAGTGGCCAAATTTTCTTGAACTTAGAAGAAAAGATAATATTTTATTCAGCGCCGTTACTTCTGTCTGTGTTAGAAATTGATCATGAATGAGGAATATATTAATATGCTGGTAGACTGTACGCATATCTTCCGCCATGCCCAAAAGAACATTTCTCCATAATCTCAAAAATATATCAAGACCAGAGATGGATGAAGTACAGAGATCTTTTCCTTAAGTAAAAGTACAATAATAGAACAATTTGTGTGCATTCAAAACCCATTTAAGTAGTATTATAAGCTAAATGTAATTGAAGTACTTATTCTGGAAATTGAACCCTGTGACATCCACATTATCATAGATGATGTTATTAGATTGTTTATACTGATGCATCAGTGTTAAAGTAGCACATCTCCCTGCAGTTAGTGGAAGAGCAGCACAGTGTGGTACCATATAATAAACAGCAAGTTTCTATCGATTTCTCTGCCCCTCCCTCAGACCCATCGTACCTGGAGCCTGCGGATGTTCGTCAGCAGCTTAGTCATTACCAGCTGGCCTCCCGCAGTCAAATGTCTTCCGGCTCAACACCTGGCGGCTCAACAGTGGCTGACAATCGACCAGACGGCATCCTCACTTGTGAGTTCTGTGAGTTCAGCTCTGGGTACATGCAGAGTCTGCGACGGCACTACAGGGACCGCCACGGTGGCAAGAAGCTCTTCAAGTGCAAAGATTGTTCCTTTTTCACCTGCTACAAGTAAGGAAAGACTTTGGTGTGATAGAAAAAAACCACAGGAAATGACTGAGATGTTGCACATGTGTGCTATGTGATGTTAATGTGTACAGATGCTGCAACCTTTCATGCCAAGGAAAGATACGAGAGAGACGAGCACTGCATAAATTCCCACAGAAGTTTAGTGATCCTTCTTTCTCTCTCTGAATCTCTCTCAGGAATACCTTCACCATGCATGTGGAGGCGGGTCACAACAACAACGCACCCGACGACCTCCCCAAGGACCTGCGCTGCCCTCTGTGCCTCTACCACACCAAACACAAGAGCAATATGATTGACCACATTGTTCTGCACAGAGGTACATACCATGCAAAACAGAACCAGAGACATTGTAAACCCTTTGAAGGAGTTTTGGGAAGATGCACTGCTTTCTTGCAGCGAGATATATAAGAAGACTCTAAAACAGCAAGAATAGCCATGTCCCCTTGTTTTCAGCCTGTATGCTAAGCTAACCATCTCTTGGCTTCAGAAATAAGAGTGATATTAATCTTCAACAAAAGCAATGAATAGTATTTACCAAAATGTCCAAAATGTATTCCTTTTGACACTAACACAGTCTGATTAAAAAAAAAGGGTTACACATATATAAGATACTTTTTTATTAGATAATAAGACATTACATTCATTGTATAAAAACATTCATAAGAGCTGAAAGGTATTCAAAAGTAAGGACAGAGCGGTTTAACTTATGTGATAAGACACTTACATTTTTTGGGGGGTGTTTGAGTAGTAGTAGGCTATCCTCAGTTATCAAGAGAAAGTGTTTGTATGGAAAGAGAGAAAATGACAAAACCACCAAACGGTAACAGCCACTGTGATTACTTGTTTCTGTACCACTGTGTGTATGTCTGCCTGTGTGTGTGTGTGTGTGTGTGTGTGACAAATGTCATTTTAAATCCCTGCTGCACCTCCACGTCTCCCCTCCCCGTCCTGTCACGAGCTCTCGCTGCTCTTCCTTCCCTCTCCCCTGCTCCACCGTGCGTTTGCCCTCTCCCTCTCTCCAACCCAATAATCTCTCCTCTTCCCCCGCCAGAGGAGCGCGTGGGTCCGCTGGAGGTCAGCCGCTCCAAGCTGTCGCGACACCTCCAGGGCCTGGTGTTCCGGTGCCACAAATGCACCTTCACGTGCTCCAGCGACCAGGCCTTGCAGCTGCACCTGCAGAAGCACGCTGAGATCAAACCCTACCAGTGCCAGCTCTGTTATTATGACAGCAGCCGACGGAGCCAGCTAGAGGAGCACCTTCGCCTTGAGCACAAGGTCAGCTGGAGTCCACGTGTGATGCACATGAGGTTTTGAGTAACTGCATTTAAATGGACATAATTCATATCTCTCTGTAGGCAATTACATATGGCCATTTCTGTTTTTTTTTTTTATGGGAAGTAATCACGAGGCCTGTATTGGTCTTTATTCTTTGTCCTGAAATTATTTGAATGTCAGATCCTTAAAAGAAATTATTTGTATAATGTATATTAGGTATGTAGTTAGCCACCAAAAAGTCCAGAGAAACCATTTTCATAATCTACTGTTCATACAAAAAGTACTAAAAAGGTGAAAATAGTTGGCATAGAAAAAAACCCTCTAAACTGTGGCCCTTTTGCTTATTCCCGTTTTACAGTGAAGCCATGTGGCAGGTAGGAGGAGGGTAAATTAGGATAGATTGGACCAACAACAATCGATGGCCAGTAAAGCACAGCAGCCGCAGCAGCAGCACCACAGGAAAAAAAAAAAAAGCTATGTTTATTTGGCGAGCTGAGATTCACCCAAATTCCAGAAGCTCTTTGCCGAGCACGTTCATTTGTGTAACACTGGTCATTTTAGATTTTAGAGGAGCGTAACCAGTCACATCAGTCAAACCATAAATAAGCTTCGTCCGATGACTACGAGTGAGTTCTTCCAGCAGTTTCAAATTAAAAAGCACATCACCCTAGATTAAGTCTGGGAAAAGCCTTCGCCTCTTAATGATCACCTTGCAGCTATCATTTGTTGTGTGTATTTTTTGAGCACGTCTAATAACACTTTATAAGATGATAATTAGATGATAAATTTTTGTTAATTGCAGGTCATAAAATCAGTCAGATTACGAAAGTATGTAAACTGCGTAATTTCATTAGCTCACAGAAGCCCTCTGTTCTTATGTTCCTCTTGTTTTTTTTTCATTTAAACTTCCTTAAGAGTCCTTTAAAAAAATTATTCCTCTATTCTGTGCCTTGACAGATAAGGATATGAAAATATCAGTGAAATGGCCACCAAAGGATACAGTGGAGTAAGATGACTTGGTGCATACCTATCAGATTGCTCGAGCCTCAGTGTATTCCAACCACATCCAGGAGGGAAAAGGTTTCGTCTCTCAGTCTCGCTTAACGGGGATAATTCATGAGATGACGGCAGGAAGCAGATCGTATTTTAGAAGTTTAGAGTACATTAAACTTAAAAGGGCACCCGGAAACCATTCTTTAAATTGCTGATTTCTCCCCCTAATGCATGCTGGGACAAGGTCCAGATAGAATAAGTGGGTACAGGTAATGAATGATTGGATAATTAACATGGCACATGCACAGATAACAAACATAATTAATTTATACTTTACCATTTCAAAAGTGGCAAACACAAGAAAATCATTGTTTTATTGCAGACATAATCTGGGTCAACTTTAGAACAATTCATCAGATTGTGTAGGTTTCTTAAAAACCTAATTTAATCATTCGCTTTAGATATTAAGGTCCTGGATGGCAGAATGAGGCATCTGTGGTGCTTTGGTCAGATATTGGTCTGAGGCGGCAGTGAGGAGGAAAGGCGGTGCAACGTCCTCTGAAGGCGCTCTTTCACACCATCATTGTTATGTGCATATCATTATTGCAGACCTTTCGACTAAATCATAACTTTGCAAAGAAGCAGTGCTACCTAATGTGCTGCGCAGATCAAGGTCACTGTTGTTGCACCAGACAGGTGTTTTATATATGTATATCTTCCACACTGTATTTCTCTATGGTGGTTTTATCTGTTAGATTCATCCTTGTATATGGAATTCTTTTTGATGTGAGATACCTGTAGATTATCATTTGTCAACATACTATTCTTTACCATTACAAGAGCTCATTCACCTTAAATTATATCAATACTTGGTGCTTTTGACAATGTGATACTGGTGCTGTTTGTCTGTATTACGTATATGATTTATATTATTTTTGGTGTGGTACCAAAACATCATAAATAAGTTGTCCTTTTTTTTACTTTTCATATGTAGCTGAAGGTCGGAAAAAAAATAACAAAAGGCAGCTCTTCAGTCTTTTTCATAGTGGTGGATTTTTATTTTTGCCATCGGGCTGATGTAAATATAAGCCCCAGTGTTGATGTTCAATGTTGACGTGGAGTTGAAAAGAAAGAATTTAGAGAGCAGGGCCCCTCCTGGGTGAGACAGAGAGATAAAGCATATTTTTATGGTAGTAGGATGAGTGAAGGAGCAGGCGTTGTCACTGCTGGGAAGGATGTTGCAGGGCTCCAGCTCTGAGTCTCCGGGGATCATGGGAAGAGGGAATTGCTTAGAAAGAATGACATAATTTGTAGTAACATAAGCAAAGATATGATCTTGTTCTGTCAATGAAACGTTCCACCATCTTTGTTAAGATCCTTCTGTTTCAGATTGTTTTAGTTTACTCACCGCCTAATGCAGCGTTGTGCAGCATACAAATACACACTCAAGAGATGCCTCCACCTTCAAAGACCAGACAAAACTCAGTTGTTGTACTTCAGGATAAAATAAATTTCAGACAGCCTCAAAACATAAAGGTATCGTTGAAAAATGAAAAATTTATTTTCACTGTGGTTTCATTGCTGCATAGGCAGCTTCAGAATGTATTAACCTCTTTTCAACGAGAAAGGGTACGATTCCTGACCTTTCAGTATAAAAGTTTTAAACAGTCTGCCTAAAATTCATGAATGAACTCTTATAGTTGAAATTCACTTTATATCAAAAGAAAAAAGAAGACCAAAACATGCATAAATGGAGTACTTAAAATATAGCTTTTCAAAGTGTTTTTTTTTTTGAAGGTCTCAACAAGAAAAGAAAAGGCCAACTTGAGTTCTCCAACATGAATCCTGCACAGAGCACACTGACCAAACTGATTAAAAACCTCCCGTTTCCCATCAGGTTATCCGAAACTTTGAGCTGATGGGCCGGGTCAACCTGGACCAGCTGGAGATGATGAAGGAACAAGAGAGCAGTGCGGAGGAGGAAGAGGAGAGAGACATCATGGAGATGGTCAGAAGCGGAAAAGTAGCTGCTGCAGAGGAGGAGGACGACGACGAAGGAATGGAAATCATGGAGAACATGGTGGCGGGACAGAGGGAGATGGACGACGAGGAGATGGAGGACAACATCAAAGAGGAAGAGGAAGAGGAGGAGGAGGAAGATGAGGAAGAGGAAGTCAAGGAGGTGGAGGAAGAGAGGCCTGCCCTTCAGGGTAAATACAGATGGAGACCTTTGCCACTCTGCCGTGTTAAATATTATCTACTCATCCTCACTCTGTTGATAGACTGTCAATATAAATATATAATACCACATAATTTTTAATGAAAACGATTTGTTCTCATGCTTATTGTCGACTGGCAACAGACCAAATCCTGTCCGTCGATAACTATCTGGATGTAGAAGAAAAAACTGAAATCAGAACATTTGAATCTCTTAAATAAAACCACTGGTGTTTGCTGAAAAGAACAAATACATAAGTCACACCTGGCTGGTCAAGAACAGAGTGCTACCGAAAACTATTTTACAGCCCTATATGAGCCCATTGCACATCTTTACAAAGGCCTTTTGGGATTACACTTTGATGGGGTGTCTGCTGAAAAGCCATTTCTTATTTTTTCTATTCTCGGTTATTTTAATTCTGAATTGATTTTTTTTCATTTCATTCTTCAAGCTTAAATTTCACCGAGTGGGCTTGACTGGTATTGGTTGCTCACTGAGGGAAAACAGTAGGTTTTGCAGCAGAATATCACTGATAAGCTCTCATCTGCAGACTCATGTCTAATACACCAAGCATTTTTTACTCTGCGACTGATGTATAATCACGTGTTGAATACTGCCTCATAATAGATTAAGCAGTAAGTATTTATTGTTTGCAGACACAAAAACAAACTTGGCACATGTCAATATCCTGAAACTGACCATTCTGTTGAACTCTTTTTTTTCCCCAGAGGTCCTTGTGTCTCCCACCAGCAGCACCAGCAGCAGCTCCAGACATGGCGGCGTGGAGAAGCGTCTCCCCTGTGAGTTCTGCGGCCGCTGCTTCACCAACAGCGTCGAGTGGGAACGCCACGTCCTTCGACACGGCATGTTAGTATTTCACCCTCTTTCTCCTATTCTCTACTCTGTGTGTGAGCTGTTTTCCATCCACAATAAGCTACCAAGGCCCTCCTTACCTGTCCTTCTGATCTATGTACAAACATAGTGTGACCCATAGGTAGGTCTTTATTTGGTCGGCCTGAATAAGTGCGTTTAGGCTTCAGGGTTACATGTCTTTATGCTGCACTGCTAGGCGCCAGCCGATCTTGCAACATGTCTCAATTGAATAGAAATGGAAGGATCGCCATGAAATTTGGTGCAGACGGTCACGGTGTGGGGACTCTTTAAATCGGAGTTGCACCCAAAAGCACAACTCAAGGGACCAGGCAGGTAGAGTAAAGTGTTCAGCTTAACTTGTAGTCAGAAAACAGCTCAAAAAATGGAAGGTAGACTTGGAGGGGAAGGTAAACTTATCCAGCGAGGGAACAGGCAAAGATGGTGAAAGAGCCGAAAGGGGCCAAAGAGGAAGCAGAGATCAATTCAACAGAGGGTGAATTAGAATGGGCTGGTATATGAGTTGCAAGCCCAATGAGGAAGTGGAAACAGGTGTGCAGATGAGCGAGGGGAGGACAGGAAATGGGAATGGCAAGAACACAGGGTTTACTGCAGATCTGAAGGGAGAGGCAGAACCTTGAACAATGGAGGAGCTGACGTTTTGTAAAGGTAGAAAGCAGGTGGTAAATGTGGCCCCAGTATTCAGGCTAATGTTGTGACACGCGAATCCCAATGACTCACCTGACTTTTCATCTTTTACCACCATCAGGTTGACATTTGTGGTTTTGACAACTATTGGATTTACATCAAATTTGGCCCTGTATATATAAACCTCTGCCCCTTCTTAGTCTTATATTTGTCCACATTTTTCCACATGTTGAAATAATTTATTTTGCACTCCCTCCCTCATTGCTAGGATGGTTAACAACAGTCGAATGGACACCAGCAGCTCCTCCACAGTGGAGGCCTCGGCTTCATCTTCCACCGGCTCATCTGTCCTGACGGACGCAGGACTGGACCTGTCCAGCAGCAGACAAGAGGAAGGGAACCTCGCTGATCTGTCTCTGAGAAGTCAAAGCCAGTATGTGGAAGACAAAGAAATGCTTAACACCAAAAAGGATCAACAGTTTGGTTGATTGTGGCCTCTTGGGATACTGTGCTAGAAACTGATAACATTGGGTAGGATCAGCACTGACTTGGATCTTAAAATAGGACGTCAAAGGAAATGAAATGATTGAAACTGAAAAAAAGTGACTTTTTATGAGTTGGCGCATTACTAGATTTTAGGTGTTACATATTTAAGTATTAGGTTGTGCTGCATTAAACGGCTGAGCTCTTTAAATGGGCAGTCCCCTAGGACAGATCTTAATATATTGGTAACCAATAGTGAACAGAACTCTTTATTGCTGACATTCTGGTCAAATCTACAGTGAAAGATCCCACCTAGATAAAACTAAGCTATTTATAAAGAATGTTGTCCAAAATGAATAACTAAATTCAGCATTTTATTATTTTAAGCACCTTTTACACTCCCCCTGCTTATCCAAACAGGGTTACTATAAATTTGCCTAAAAGGAACAAACAAGATATGAAAGCATTTAAAACCACGGCCCCCTGTAGAGCTACCTTTTCTTCTCTCTTATTGAAACTTGAGACTTTTTCATCCCAGCCTTGTGTTAAATGTGTAGAAGTATTCCTTGTGGAAGAGTCGCACCTTATCTATTTTAGTAAAATCCCAAATCTTGTTTCTTCATTCTTAGAAATACTCACAGTTTCACCCAATCTTTGTAGCAAATTGCTATATTTTAGGTCCCTTAATATTATACTACGTATAAGCCTTCAGCCTGTGGCACCCATTACATTTAGACTGAACTGGTTTATTGTCCAGTAATTTCACAGATTAAATTATATAAAGGTCCCCTCCCCTGTAAAGTTTAATGCTGCGTGTTGTGCAGGTTAAACAATATCACAATTACCTTTTAACTCAGCAAATAAGACAACAGAGATGTGTTTAATGTGTTATGACTGTATCCATATGATATAGCTCTCCGTTAAATTGGACATAGTCTGGAGCATAACTCCAGTGGAGTAATATTAGTCATCATGATCAATTGACAGAGATTACACTTGTCTTTTCAGTGCAGAATTTGTTATTCGATGGCAGAGAAGATTGACAAATAATTATTAAATGCAAACAATTTACCAACCATATTTTTACGACCATGGCTTAGTGTTGAGGCCAGTGCCAAAGTGCCTTAAAGTGCTGTCCCTCCATTGGCCACTATATGACTTTAATTGCTTTAAAGCAGCTACTAGGAGCTTCAATTTATGTCGATTTTGGCAGACCCTGTGGACGAAGCCTGCAGCGGTTCCTTTAATGAAGACTTCATTTCCCATGAGCACCCCAGCTCTGTGTCATATGTTGAGGTCATCAGCATGTGCATTTGGAAGCATGTGGGGAAAAAAAGATGCAACTTATTTTTAATACTGTTCTTTAGTATACAAAGCTGATTACATAGCGATAAGATAATTTATCCATTTGTGGCTCTGGTATCAGTTTTGAATCTCTTTGAATCCCCAAATTCTTGATCTGTTCAATGACCAGCCAATGTTAAAAACTCCTTGGAGCTGCTTAAAAAAACAACTGGAAATCACTCAATTTGTCTCTTAAAATATGAAGTTTTTTCCTCAAGAATTCATGGCCTCATCTGCTAATTTAACTTCTTCGAATGTGTGCCTTAATGGCAATTTTGAAAGTCATTATTTAATTAAGATCCGATTAGATTAAATTAAATTCGACTTCATTGTACTTGCACAGAGAATAAAAGTACTTGTACAAAGAAATGTGGTCCGGCTTCAAACCAGTAGCAAAGCCTCGAAGTGACAATTTAACCAGATTAAAAAAAAAAAGCATTCTTATTGACCTCTGGAGGTATTTCCCAAGTGATTGAAATTACATTTGTTCTACCCAGAGCAGTGAAAAAGTTGACCAGTTTCATCAGACCAAATAAATAGTCCCCATGAAAACTGTTGTGTTGCGTGTGCTCTCCTCTATTATCTAAAGTGAAGGTGGTTGCCATTCATGGACAGAAACACTGCTGGTGATGTTTTTTAAGTCTGTTTTTTATGCTGTGAGCAAAACAAATGAAATTCTAATATTTATAAATATATATATATTTGGAGCCATGTTTGCTTGATTGACAGATGTCTTTGCCTTTCGCAGTCAGCTCTTGTGATTACCTCAACTGCATCCAGGTTCCTCCACATCGCCCAAATTCATATTTTTAGGCTCCAAATGACTGACAGGCTGGCATCAAGGATTAAACTCAAATCTAGGCTTTAAACGTCCCTTCAGAAACTTAAGGCTGATGCCACAGAATCCACAGACATGTTTTCCTGCAGTCTGTGATCCAGTTTTGATGTGAAGGGATACACTGAAAAGACAAGTGTAACCAGGTCAGAAAGCCCCTAAATCATTAGTATCTTAGCATATAGAGTATATTTGCCACTGGGACTGTATGTTGAAGATTAAAGGTGTCAAATCCCCCCCAACTTTAACCTCTTTAAATTCTCATCCTTTCATCCCTCCCATCCAATAGTTGTGTCATCCTATGACACGACAGTCATAGCCTCCATTTGTGTGCTTCTTTTAAGTCAAAGTTGTTATTGTTCATACTGTCAAAAGGAAGAGATTGTATTTGTTGGAAGTTGCTGCTTGAATGCCCTAAAGCCTTATTATAAGATACTAAATAGCAATTAAGTCAAATTTACGTCCAATTCCAATAAGACCAGTAAAAAAACGTCAAACCTTCTGAAATAAAATGACTGAAAACTACTAAGTGAGATTTGTAGAGAAGCACAATTAATATAATTGTGTTTTTGTTACCAAAATATTTACCAAGCCTGCTGTGTTTGCTGCTGTGATTGTCTTTCCTGAGCATTGAACCATTGATGGAAATGGGAAATCTGGGTTTGGACCGTAGAATTTTGGAATTAGAGTTCTATGGGTGTAACCCAGGTAAACTACATGTTTGCAGCCATGTATAGAAAACAAAACTACTCGTTAAGTGTTTGAACTGTGGTGTTTCAGAAAGGATACTTTAACCCTTTTTTCCTTTAGGTGTTCTCATTTTGAAAAGAAAAAAGAAAAAAAAAGATGATAAAGATGATAGCTAACCCTTAGGGGCTTTTTGAGTCCCCAATCCAACATTATTACACTGTTGTACAATGTCTGGTTACAATGAAAAATATCTCCTTTTTTGTACTGTAATGGGAATGAGCAGAAAGGAAGAGCAGTGTGGTTGTACAATATTTAAAGGAAAATGATGCAGTTCTCTACTAATGAATGACCAGGGCTTTTATTGTGAAGAAGAAAAACTAAGAAACAAAGTAAGAGACAAGAAAAAAAGATGTTCCTTTCGGGGCATTTACCTAAACTGCTTGGTCCTTTATTTTTGGATTGGCTACCATCTGGGTCTACCTATAGATCCCTCAGAGATCTAGCTCACTCATGTCCAATCCAACATGTGACACTCCAGTTAAGGGCATCAGCTCTCTTGCTCCAGGTAGGCCTGCCTGTAGTCTACCCAGTCAATAAGTGGGAATGTAGCAGTCCCACTTTGCTCCTCAGTCCTCGTAATACCTGAAAACCTGTTTGAGTTGGTGCTGAATCTCAAAGCCCGTTTTCTGTTTTTCAGGACCAGCTTGTAGCTTTTTGAAAGTGAAACTGTTTTGAAAACTGTTGTTGTAGAAATAAGCGTCGTAAGGCAGCTTGTTGCCCAGCTTGAAAGCCCAGTGTAAACCAGATGATAAATTGGGATAATCTGGGTAATGAAGCTGTCAACCCAAAATTGTTTGTTGTTCTGTGATCATTTTAATAGAAAATGACTATGAATCCCTCACTGTGTGCAGTCTCCAGACTGTAATATTCCCGGTTTACCCAAAGTTAAGCCCCTGCTGACAACACACTGGATACTTGTATATATGTTTAGTTTGTTTCCGATGCATTTCTCTTTTCAGACTGTTGTCTCCATAGTTTGACACTAGAATCTCTCCTTCTTGCCTTTCTTCCCATATAAATCTGATTACCTGATGGTGGGTTGTGATGTTGCCTAGAATGATTGTTTACAATTTTATTCCATTTATCTCTGGATATTCTGTAAATATTGTAATTCATTGTCTTTTTTTAACTTGATAATAAAGTTATCAGATAACAGTTAATTGTGATTATCTCCTCTTTGTGCTGATACTTCACTTCAATTAAATTCGGATTCCAAAATGTGACTGCGGTTCGCTCAAAACCATGGTGATGATTAAGACTGAGCTATGTGATATAAATATAGAATTGTGGGAACATGCTGCACTTTTACCTTGTAAAAAACTGTTTTATATTTTCTTCAGACCTGATAATATCAGTTTCTCATGTATGATATATAACTTCCTCTGCCCTCTAGATTAGTGAATTATGCATATCAGCACAGATGTCAGTATATTAAAATTCCCTGATAAGCAAGCTTCCTGAATAGCAAATTGAGAATATGGTGCAAGTGTTGTGCCTCACTGTCAAGGGCAAAGTGATGCCAAAAGAAATAGTCAGGAAAATGCAAGTGCTATCAGATAAATGTAATTTTTTCTAAACAAATCAAAATGAAATTCAGCTACATTCACACGTGAGGGCTCCTCAAAAGGCCACAGGGAAGGCACAAGAGACGGGAACAAAATCCTGACTGTCATCATCAGCCAGCCTTATCTTAGTATAATAACATTATTTGGTTAAATCTTTGGACAAAAATGATAATTTTGGGAATCACAGTATGCTGCTCAAGACTCAAAGGCAAAAAATATTTTTAGTCATATTAATGGCATGCTGTAGGAAAGGCAGTTGGTCCATCCACCACTTTGGCACAGATTGAAATATCTTTGCTTGTATTGGAAGTACAACCATGAAGTTTGCTTCAGCCATTCCTGATGCTTAGATGATGAATTGTAATGACTTTAATGATCACCTGACTTTTCCTGTTGCAACACCAGCAAGTTCAGTGTCAGAGTAATAGAAACCATGGGATGAATGGGCCTCAGCTGCAATTTGCGTTTAGTATTAATATGCAAACAGTATACTAAAACCCCAATTTAAGGTGGTTGTGTTGTTTTATTACTGTATATGTGCATAATTAATATCAGCCCTTTTACATATAATATATATATATGTACTTAACAGTCAGATGGACATTAGCACCAGTTCTTGTAGTATTTGCTGTTGATATTCAATGGAAAGACTCTAATAATGTGGCAGTTCACACACTTAATTGCTCTTTCTCCAAATTTTATCATATGCTTTCTAAAATGCCGTCATCGTTATTTATTCCAGCTTTTGTGCAACATGTTTCCCATTTTCAGTGACATATAGGATTTCCTTTGCAACATATCCAGAGAGCCCTTGGAACAACCAATAATAGTCCCGGCAGCTTGTCCACAGGAAATAGCTTCGGGCTGAGAAGGCATCTCAGTGGCCTTCACTTTGTGTTACACCCTTCCACCCCTCTCTCTCTCCCTGTCTGTCTCTCTCTCTCTCTCTACTCCACTCCACACCCTGCAAGAGCTCTGCTGACCAAAACCACAAACCCTGCAAATGCCAGTCGTGTGTGTGCGTATGTGCGTTTTTTTGTGTGTGTGTAATGTGCGTGCTTGAAATGCTGCAGCTCTTGCACCATGAATACCACAAGCCATTGAGATCCTCAGGTTCTATCATCTATGTTTCCACTTTATCTTTCGCTGCTGTGCCCTTTTATTTTGTCAACATCTCGCCGTATCGCTGAAAAACAGCATGTGGAGTGGTCTATTTCGAGAGTCTTTCCAAGTCTCGATTTCACACATGTCCCCTGCATTTCCTCTCCTGTCTATTTTAGAAGTCTTTATTTCACATGTCTAACATCATCTCTTAAAAATATCTCCAAGTCACTGGGGATCAGACTGTAATCTCTGCGGCTCACCACTTCAGAGAGGGGCCGATGGCAGACTGACGACCCCTGGAGACAGGAGCAAGAGGCACAGCCACAGTGGGGAGAGGGGAAAGGAGGACACTGCTGCTGCTGCTGCTGCTGCTGAGCAGAGCAACATAAGGAATGCCTGATGAGAGCGCACTCAGGCCAAGGCAGGCGAGGGCACTGCTCCTGTCGTAATAACTGGATGAAAAATAGAAGAGGGGGTAGGGGTGTAGAGGATTGAGAGGAGAGATAGAAGGGGAAGTCGGGATAGAGGGAGAGGAGAAGAAGAAGAGAGCGGCAGAAGGCCAGGGAGAGACAGGCTCATACAAACAGTCATAGAAAGTGAGTGGCAGTGAAATGAGAATAAGGGAGAAGTGGCCTGGGGAAGAGACTCCATTGAGCTCCGGCATATTATCTCTCGCACTTAACAGTCCTCTCAAAGTCAGAGCTGGGCAGCACGGCAGCATGTGAGACACAAGTCAATAAAGCCCCTGAATACTGAGTGCTGGATATTGAGATTCGTCCGGGCTTCGGGATTGTTGAAACGTGTGATAAGCAGGCGGCAAGCTGATTCCACCAAAGTCGTGTCTTGAGAGGAACATGATGAAAAGGCAAAAAGTTCAACCTGTGTATCTGAAGGTGGAATGCTTTAATAATGTTTTCATTACATAAATGAAAAGATGTTAAATCTGTCGTGGAGTTGTCTGCTTATTATGATGGAGGAGTGGGATAATACAGCAAATGAGCAAAGATACTGACTGTATCGGGAGTATCATCCTAGAGAAGTAAAATGATAATGTTGTTCACTTTTACAGCCTAAATAAGCCAAGTTTATGTGAAACTGTGTGCAAAAGATTTAAATGTATGTTTCTCCTCTCATACCCTTATTATAAGTTACTATCCCTGAGCTTGCATTTTGACACATAATGAAAAAAACAATAAAACACTATATAAATATTCAATTCTTGAGGGGTTTTTAGAGTTGACAGTGCTAAAGGCCAGAAAAAATATCTGTCATTCTATTCTAGTTATTTTTTTAATATTCATTTTTCTTAAACAGAAGTGCTGAAGAGAAATTATGCAGCAGAGTGCATATATTTGAACACATTTTAAGACAACACTAATGAGACAATCTTGATTATATATTCAGCACTTGCTCAACACGATTTACTTATTAGTAATTCCATTTCCTGATTCTTCACATTTCTGTTATGCTCCACTTCAGAGAGACATATATAATATATATAACGTTATAAACACATTAAGAGTTAGTAGTTACTTAGCTTATAAAATATGATGCAAAAAGTACAAAATTGTGTTTAGACACAGTACCTGGGTAAAAACATAGTTACTGACTTTCCACAACTGCTTATAATAAATCCCATATCACAATGTAACACTGACTCTATAGTATGATATGATATAATACGATATAACATAATATAATATAGTATAATATGATCAAATATAACACAATATAATGTGATATAATATAATGTGATATAATGTAATATAATATAATATAATATAATATAATATAATATAATATAATATAATATAATATAATATAATATAAT
>JBAJHX010000035.1:13639418-13669220 GCA_037176925.1 Amniataba percoides | reverse complement strand
AATATAATATAATATAATATAATATAATATAATATAATATAATATAATATAATATAATATAATATAATATAATATAGTTTTTAGTTATATATTTTGTTTTAGTTGTATAACTTTATGTTTTTGTATATATTTTATATATATATTATATTTATTGTATTACTTACTATTTAATTTACCTAATTTCATATTTTATTTTATGTACTACATTCTAGTCTCTTTTTTTCTGAGTATTTTCAGAGACGGAGCCATTAATTTCAGTCCTGAGTCCTGAATGGTCTCTGTTCTTTCGCTGCAGTTCCGGCGTTGGCCAATGGGGGCGCTGTGGTTTAGAATATCTTACGCAGAAGAAGACGAGCGAAAAGTCATGGCGGCTGACAGTTTGTAATGAGCCAACGAAAACAGCCAAGATTCCTTCAAGTTGGACCTTCAGCGATTAAACCAGGCCTGCGGAAACGAACCCTGACGACAAAATGCAGATAACTCTGAAAACCTTACAGCAGCAGACGTTCAAAATTGACATCGACGAAGAGGAGACGGTGAGAGTTGAAACCATGCATTTGTGAAGGGGGGTGGAGTGGGAGTTGGGTATGTCCTGGAGCAGAAGAAAGTAGTTTTAACCATTTCAAGTGGCACCATCGATAAATGGGTCTGAGTGAACACGATAGTTATATTTTAGATGGGTTAACCTGTTCGGGTTAATTCGGCTGGTGTGTTGTAACGCGGGACTTGAGACAGATTTGTGTATTTTATTAAACACTGGTAAGGAAAGTAGTTTGTAGAGTCAGCAATTAGCCGCAGCCCACTTAAGGCACCAGATGGCGAGAGATGACAAGTTAGCGCTTTATGTTAATTAGCATTTATAGTTTCTTTTTTAAAAAATCATCTTACACCCCAAATGTTCTGTGGACGATATAAATTTGAGCTACAGTTTGGTGGCAGAAGCAGTTAATTAACGCTGACTAATTTAGTTATAGCGTTTAACTGAGGAAACGTTAGTATAAAGTTGAATAAACCGAAGCTAAACTTTGTTTTTAAAATATAATATAAAGCACTTTTTTACCCCTTAATAACTAGTGAAGGCCTGTTGACTGCTGTACATTTTATTAGCCTTAATGGCCACATTTAACTTTCGCTGCTAGTTTTTTAGTTACACAATTTTTAAAGTTAGCTAAATCTATCTTAGTACATATAAAAACTGCATTTCATAGACTTGGCTTGATTTTAGATTTTATTCATTCATTATTCCACCAGTTAGTTTTCTGATGTTTATAATCAAAAAGAGCCTGCAGTGTCATATCATTTGAACCTTTGGACTTTTTAACTCGTGTTACAGTCAATGGTGGAGCTGTAATAAAGTACATTTACTCAGTAATGTAACTGTACTTCTAGTATTTCTATTATACTATTTCTTTTATACTCTGCTCATATTGTACTTTTTTGTTCATTTTACACTGTGGTATCAGTATTTTAACTCGAGTAAAGGATCTGTATACTTCTTTCACTGCTGGCTGTGGTTATGACTCAGGGAAATGCTGGTAGGAAGGCTGAATCATTTGATATAATAGTCCTCTGCAAGGGTCAGGAAATGTGTCATTTTGTTTTCTCAGGTGAAGACATTAAAAGAGAAGATTGAACAGGAGAAAGGAAAGGACAATTTTTCCGTTTCTGGACTGAAGCTGATCTATGCTGGTAAGTTACAGACAATTTTTTAACTCTTCTTAAATCCTTCACATTTCCCTTCTTCACAGTCAGAATTTATACTACCCTGATTTTCAGTTGATCAATGGATATTTTTAACTGATAAGTTGTATGGTTCATAAAATGTCAGGAAATATTGAAAATGTTGATCGCTGTTTCCCAAAGCCTGTGGTGATGTCTTCCATTTCACCACAGGCTAGTGTGTCTACTGTTGTCCACAACCCAAATCATCAAGGACATAAGAACATGTATTCACATCTGAAACACAGAAATCAGAGAATTTGTACACCTTTTCTTAAAAAATCATTCAAAATGCTTGATTGATTATCAGATGTCCTGTAATGGTATAATTTATTGTTTTTTAACATACACAAAATAGTGTAGTAATAGGGGAGAGTGAATCTTTAAAGATGTGGTACACCTTCAGAGTGTTGCAGAAATCAAGGCAGTGACCTTTTTTTTTTCTTTTTCTTTTTTTTTTTAACCCTAGAGCAGCTAACAACACTTTCTGCTGCACACTGATTAATAATTGAAACTGCTGGCTGCTGTTAAGTCTGTCAGTGGTTCACCCATGGTTTCCTTACTTACATTGCTGTGCAGCTTCACTGTTGTGATGGAGCACAGTGTATTGTTTCTGATGACTGGCATGCATGAGCAATCCAACAAATAATCAAGCGAATACATCATTCTTTAATACAGCAGATATCTATCAGTCAAATCCTGTGCCTGTCCTGCAGATTGGCTGAGAACATCTCCATTCATAACTTAGTCATGACAAAAATTATGTAAACAAGCCTTTAACAGGATGAGAAACACGATTATTAGATTAAGATTTCCGTTGTTGCTGTCAGATCAAAGATTGAGCTTTCTTTGTGGAGACAGAAGTTTCTTTTCCCTCTCAGTTTTGCTCTGACAGATTTTGTTTTGTTGTAGTAGAAGTTATGTCATTGTAAATAAGGATCTATTATGTCTGATGCATTGTTATTCAAATACCCACACACTGGATTTGTTCTGCTTATGCATTTAAATGATTTTATTGTGTCCATTTTAGGTGCTCAGGCATATTTTACACATGTAAAAATGCTTTTGAGCAAATGAACAGTTGGTGAAGGCACAAAATGTCTTTTCAGTTTTTGTTCTGCCAAGTAAATCTGATGCATTAAAGCTACAGCAGTTTCCTGTTGCCTGTAGAAAGAAGCCTATAGCAAGAAACCTGCCAGAGATGTGTCTGTCAGAGAAATGAAAATGTTAGCCAGATAACGGAAAAGGATGCAGCTTGTAACATTTGGGTACAAGCGTCTCATGACATGCTCACCTTCATTTATTTAAACAAGCTTTGCTTTTATCTGTTTCAAAGATAGATAAAGCTACAACAAGGGGGGATAATGGTAGTAATTAGGATTTTTGTCAGTCTCCACACATCCCTATTGCAAGACTGTACTGTTTTTTGTTTAAAGTATCAAACATGACAAACACATTTTATACACGTATGTATGCAAATGAAAGCGTTTTAGACATTGGGGTTTTGTGTGACCTACTTAAAGAGGCTTCTTAGACGCATGAAACACAAAACAAAAACTGCACTTTATAAAAGACACAGATGTGGAGACAAAAGCAGGCGATTTTATCAGCTCCACAAGCTTCTATTCAGTGATAAAATATGATACCATCCATTGATGCATCCTGCATGTTTGTTTCAGAGTTCATGGCAGGTACAGCCATTAGAGTTTTTGTGACTCATTCTTCTACTTCTTCGCAGGTAAAATCCTCAACGATGACACAGCACTCAAAGAGTACAAAATCAATGAGAAGAACTTTGTGGTCGTCATGGTGACAAAGGTTTGGAAATTACATTTAGTTTTTAGGTTTTGTTTGATGATTGATTTGATTTAATTGATTTTGATTTTTAGTAGGGTTTATTTGTAGAACCGCATAACCCTGGACGTTATAACTATGAGGTCACGATGAAACATGATTAGGTTTTGTAACTCTCTCTTTCCATTGCCACCCACTTGCGTCTGTTTGAGCTCTTGAACAAGCTCTCGCAGAGCACTCAAACAAGCAGCTCACAGTGTGATCAATGCAGACTTAGTCGGGTCGCTGCTGTCGATGCCTGATTCTAATTCACCTGTAAATGTTTTAGTGCACTGCAGATAAAAATGAAGATAAGATTATTTTAAGAGATGAGCCTCATTATAAAGTACATAGAAATATACAGACGTGCATTATTTACATGCTTTTTTAACTTCCAACACAGTGTTTAGTGTATTTAATACAAGATAGCCTGTTGTTGATTGTGGAGAGAGGCTCTTAATCCTGCTCAAACCCCTCTGTAATAATACCTCATATGAAATATAAAACAGAAATACTATAGGACTGTAGAGAAGATTATGATTAGGCCATATTTTCTTTATGCAGAGCCACTCAGGAGCCACACAATTAAAAAGCTCCTCTGATTTAATGTGGGCATGGTATTACAATATGTATATGAAGGTGAATACTGAGTGGGGTTCTATATCTGTTGTTGCATATTATTACAGGCAACAAAAAGGATTAGGGCAACCCTCATTAAGCACAAACTCAATGTACCTTTCAGAATATCTGGAAGAAAGCTCAAGCTGGCTATATCACAGAAGTTATACTCTCAACTTTATTAGTAAGATTTTGGATGGCCAAGACATTGCTTAAGCAAATACACCCAAAAGCAAAATGCAAAGACAGTGCAAAATGAACATTTTGATAGCAACATATAAACAGATGAACCTCTGGGACTATTATCAGAGAACTAATATATTTTACTTTTTTGAATTGTCTTGCAGGCTAAAACAGCCCCGGCCGCCGCACAGTCTTCACCCACCACTCCAGCTCCCAGCACTGCAGCCCCTGCAGCTCCTCCTACTCCATCGTCCAGCTCGGAAAACGCCACAGAGCGACCCCCCACAGACGACAAACCAGAGGAGAGACGGTCTTCGACTGCTGAACCAGCTTCCACCGGGTAAAGATGGGTAGATGTTTGTTTGTCTGTCTGTTCTCTGTGCGTCTTCCTTTGCGAAGCGACGTGCAGATCACGCCTCACCCAAGGTTTCTTTTGTTTTGCAGCAGCTCAGAGGCTTCAACGAACACAAGCCTAATCGATGAGGCGGTCTCAAATCTAGGTGAGGCTGTTTAATCATTTGCTGGCCATTGTTGTATGATATTTGTGCAAAAATTACTTTTTCGCCTCGAAGCCCTTGCAGTAAATTTGGGGCCATGTGTGTTTCAAGGTTGTTAGTTCATTTTTGCCCGGCCAGTTTCTTGTGGATATCCATAGTATGCTGACATTGAAGTATCTTAATCAATAAGCAGCCGGATACTGCGGCTCGGCCAAAACATAATCCCACAGTTCCCCACGGCCACATGCTCTGAGCTTTGCAAATATTGCTCAGCTCAGAGCAAATCCTGTAGGTCTTAATTGTTATTACTGTTACAGCCATTGAAGTGAGTTTTCAGTGTTTGAGGCGGATTGTTTATTTTTATGGGACTCTGAATAAATTGATCTTTATGTGTGCTAACCCTTTTCTCTTCCTATCTCTCATTCATTGAAGCTGTACTTAAACTGTCACTCAGTTTTAGTTGTGTCTATGTTACATAACCTAAAAACTTGTTTTCTGCAGCATGTTTTCTGCATGACCATATGATGATATTTGAAATTTTATTTATGTTAATGTATGTTTAAAGATTATTAGATTTCTTCAGATTAAAATATCTGTTCATGTTTGACACCCATTTCAAAGTCAATTGATGCAAATACTGAGTCATTAACAATTAAAAATGATTGAGTTACTTGACTTTAAATGTGGCCAATCACAGCACTTGACAAAACAAAAGTTGAACCATTATGAAGCTCATTAATCCCACTGCTGATAATCCACCTGCTGTCTTGGTGTTTGTGTGCTGCTTCAGTGACTGGCCCATCATACGATGCCATGGTGAACGAGATAATGCTCATGGGCTACGAGAGGGAGCAGGTGGTGGCGGCTCTGAGAGCGAGCTTCAACAACCCAGACAGAGCTGTGGAGTACCTGCTCACAGTAAGAACAGTGTTTTTGTCTGCGGCCTCAGCAAATGCGTCTTGGAGCAAATTACCGGATTGGTACTTAACGGATGATTGGTAGTTTGGTTTGGGGCAATCACAGAGCTTAGTGTCACTGCTTGCGTCAGGGTTTTGTACTTATCATTCACAGTGCCTTTGAAATGTGTTAATATGTATGAACTTTTAGTTAACTGACCAAATTCATTTGACTTTACATTGACATTCATGACATAATGTTATACAGATTTTCCACCCATAACCGCTTCTCAAAATCTCCAGAGCTGCTCTCTGAATAATCAGAATCTTAAAATGTATTCACACAAACTTTTAACTTCATTCGACTACAACACTGTAAGTGGGACACCCGAGAGTTTAATATACAGGAATGTTTTTTAATTGTTGTATTTCATGACTTTTCTTTCAGGGTATTCCAGGCAGAGATCAGGGCCAGGCGACAGGACCTGAAGCGGTGGCGCCTCCCACAAGTGGAGCCCCAGCTGCACCCGCAGGCGGTGTAAGCGTTCCCGCCAACACCGGCTCTTCACCAAGTGCTGGGGGACGTAAGTGGCCCTTACTTTTCTCTGTGTTCCAGCAGCCTCACCAAGCACATACGGAGTAGTTACACCTTTCAGTGTTTGTCCTTCCCGCTTCTAACGGCTTAAACTTTGTCCAACTCGCTTTTGACATTTGATCCCTTCAGCCAACCCCTTGAGCTTCTTAAGAAATCAGCCCCAATTCCAAGTGATGCGACAGCTCATCCAGCAGAACGCTGCCCTGCTTCCAGCACTGCTGCAGGAAATCGGCAGGGAAAACCCCGAGCTGCTGCAGGTGAAGTACTGACAGAGCCGCGTGCCTTTTTAAATGACACAGTATGTGTGGATGTGTCTATTTAAACTATTCACTGACCTCTGTAGGAGATTAGCAGCCACCAAGAGCAGTTCATCCAGATGCTGAATGAACCAAATCCAGAGGCGGTGCCAGTAGGTGGTGGGGGCGGAGGAGCAGGAGGAGGAGCAGGGGGAGCCGGAGGGATGGCAGGTGATACACCCGGCGGGAGTCACATGAGCTACATTCAGGTCACGCCGCAGGAAAAAGAGGCCATTGAGAGGGTGAGGAGAAGCGCAGCGCTGTCATTGACCTTTTCCCCTCAGTCCAGAGTTCAACACTGCTTCACTTTAATCTTTCACATGGCAGACGCGGGGAAGCATGAAGCACAACTTCTCATTTGCGTATCAAAGTGCTGTTTGGCTAATTTGCAGCTCTCCTCTCTGTCGTTCCAGCTAAAAGCCTTAGGATTTCCAGAGGGACTGGTTATACAAGCCTACTTTGCTTGCGAGAAGAATGAGAACTTGGCCGCCAACTTCCTCTTACAACAGAACTTTGACGATGATTAAAAGAGTCATCTTCATTTTGACTTTTTTTCTTATTTCTTCCTCTACTTTTTTGATTGCTGATATTGAATATATGTGTACAACAAGCCTTTTACATCTCCCAGAAGATAAGTTTTATTCACGTCTTCCACATTCACCTTTCTTAATAACACTGGATCATTATTAGCTGGTGTACACGGGCAGGCTGTATTTTGTGATCAATCTTGAAATGGAAGAACAATTAAAGTACAGTAACTTTGCATCAGAAATCACCTGTGTGCTATTGATTTTTTTAAAATACTTTAGTTAAGACCAATATTTTTTTATAATGAAAATCAATGTGACTTGCAATGGCAGTATGCGTCACACTATAAGTGAGTTTAGTTCAGGGTAGGAGGGTTACAGTATTCATGCACTATTTTCTGTTTTGTTTTTTGTTTACAAGTAATGGAGATAAAAAAAATTAAAGTTGTGCATAACAATCATCATGGCACTGGGTCTTTCTCTGTTTAACACGGCTCAACACAATCCCTCATCTGCATGTAAATCAACAGGGTTGTAGGCAGGAGCTGCATTAAGACATCTACTACAAATGGATATGTGAAGGCATTTTAACATGTATATACTTTACATACATGTGATAGGATGTAATGGCAATGACTGTCATTTTTACAGAACAATAAAGTTTTCAAAAAGAAAAGAGCTGTACCTGTCCTGCTATTTTGCATGGAGAACTTTTGCACTTTAAATAGTTTATAGTATATTTTTTGTGTTTGTTACTTATGTGTACAGTCACTTTTTTTGCTGTATCCATTTTAATCCCAAATTATTGCTACTTTTTTTTTCAAGTAAAAATTAGTTTAAAAAAGTGTTATTTCAAGTATTCATTCATTTAAAAGACCTAATTATCTGATAAAGCATAACACTGAATAAAATGGCAACACACTGTTGCAATAAATAGAAAATTGATCAGATCTACTCATAATGTAATAGTAAGTAACTTTCTATGTAATTTATTAATATAAATTAGTTCAGTGTTAAGTGATTCTTCAAACTGACTATACAAAGAATATTGCATTTTCATGTGAGCATCGTCCCGATCAGCTAACATATATCTTATATTCAGGTTACAGTATAGTACTGTCAGTATAGTACATGACTTGCAAAATGTAAAATGTTTTTTTCAAAAGCCTAAAATTTACTTCTTACAATGTTCTTTTTAGGAGTAAACGTCAAGGACAAAAGCCCTGACAATGCTTATATGGACCTATAGGGGGCAACACAGACCACAACATGTCTCCAAAAGTCAACACACCTATTTCTGCCAGCCTGAAGATGTGTGACTTGGACACCACAAATAAACACCAGAGGCATACTTTGATGTTTTGTAGGAAGTAAGAGTATCAGTAGAAATACTGTTTATATTAATAAGCAAGTTAAGTCGATAAGTAATAGTTTTACCTTTAAACACAGCTGAAAAGCACATATTAAGACCTCACGACCTTTTAATCAAATTTTTCATTTTTCACATCAAACAGGCAAACATGTTTTTATGTCGTTTTAATCATGTCACTATTATAGTTGTAACTATTGTTTGTACTATTTTAAAGTGGAATAGCATGGATATAAAATGAATTTTTAAATGAACACATATTTGATGGTTTTGAGATAATTCTCTCACAGTTTTACAGCAAAAGAAATGCTCTTATTTTTACAAAATGATTCACTAATCATTAATTAAACTGCATTAATGACCTAGTAACAACTTTGCTTTCTTTAGTACAAAGACATTTTTTGAGGGGAGACATTTTTATATATTTACATGTACATACATTTAAACATATGTCATGATCACAGTGTTGTAGAGAGTCAGCTGTTGAGTGGACACTAGCATGATTTCCTGTGTGTCATTTTAGCTTTATAACACTGTAACTTAAATTGTGGAAAAGCTGGACACATTATGTAACTGCGAACACCATACCACAGAAAAATATAACCGACACTATCTCAGTGTAGCATCTTCACGGGTTTCGCTCATATTGTGCACCTGAGAGCTGCAGCTCAGAGTAGTAGTCAGATTTGGTATCACCCTTGAATGTCAGCCAGTAACTCGGTTGTCCTCCTCATTCTTCCTGCTGACAGGTGGAAAGAGAACCCCATGGAAACAAGGACATTGTGGGAGCGTATTTTAAAAAAAAAATCTTTTTTAACTGTGACATTGTGTTAGTTTGCCTGCGGCGATCTCACCATTATCGGGGGGTGGGGAATATTGTGTGTGAGCTGCCATTTAAACACACTTCTCCATTACACTACCAGAGAAAACCTACAACTGCTGTGCATGCTGATGTTCAGGGAAGCTCCGTTTGTCTTTTTGTTTGTTTTTTTTTTAAATGCAACTAATGCTTTTTGCTCTACTGTGTCAACATAATGACTTGTTTTGTTTTCAACGGCATAATCATAATGATGCAGATGTGGTAGAACACTCATTCTAAAGCTTTTCTTAGTTCAAATACATTTTAATATGCTGTAAAATACAAAACAATACCAAAGCATTTTTATTCACAAATGTACAAAATTCAAGATTATATTACATATTTTGGCTATAAACAAAAAAATCTTTGTTCAGAGTTACTCATTCAATACAAAAATATGAATGTCTCATATAAATTATTGCACTTTGCAGCTGCAGTGCATTGAAGATTGCCATCACCATTCAAAAGTGAAGTGTTCACCTGATTTTCGTCAGATTGTGGAAGAGAGGTTTCTAGGAAACACACAACGATAACAATATGGCACTTTTTCATTGGTTTCACCCTTTTTGTATATTTTCACTCATCTTTGGTACCTTTAAAAAATAAAACCTTCTTCAGACTCAAGGAGCACCATTCTGTATAAATTAACATTGTACCTGAAATTAATGTCATTGCAGGTGAAATGTGTGTATAAATATAGGTGTATTTATTAATACAGTATTTTGAACAGTGTGTAGTTGTTGACAGAGCCTATGTTGGCATGTTGCTGGTAGAAGGCCTCTGGAGATGTTTGTCTGTTGCTCCTGGTTTCCCTGACAAAAATACATTTCCAGTTAAAAGCTGTTGGCACCTGGTCCTCCAAGTTTTGTCGGTTAAATAAGACAAATTCCAGTTTGGTCCCTTTCATAAAAGTTTACAACCCTGACTGAGAGGTCTCGTCAAGTCACCTGCACAATGTGCGAAGACGGGATCGGCCTCGAGAGAAATTCTAGGCTCTTGAGGGAGTAATGCTCTTTTTCTTTTTTTTGCCGTGAACACCACAGCTTGTCTTGTTGCTTGACAACAGCTTGAAGGCAAATTATGGTTTTAAAAAAGTGTAGGTCACAAGTCTTTGTTCAGGGTTCTGCGAACATGTTTTTTTTTTCTTTTTTTTTCTGGAGCCTTCGCTGCATCGCCAAGTCTCATAAGTGTCTCTTCATATGGAGAGCGAGGTGGTCTGACCTCGAGAAGGCCCGGTCACATTTCTGGCACTGAAATGGCCGGTGGCCCGTGTGTTTCCTGTAGTGGCGTGTGAGCTCGTCCGAACGTGCAAACTTCCAACCGCAGCCCTCCCAGTCGCAGTGGTAAGGCTTCTCCCCTTTGATGGAAACAATGCACACATGGAGCAGTTAGTGCTGGCCCCGAGGTTAAACTGGCCCAACCTTCCCCACCTTAAGCAGAAAAGAGGTCCATCCTGTCCTGCAGCTACTGTATAAAGGCCAAGCTAATCAGCCCACGGTTTGTATTTGAGCAGGGATCAGTAACAACCTGTTTCGCCGCACCTGCCCGACAGCTCCCCCACCCCATCCCCCATCCATCTAACCCCCATTCATGACTCAATAATTCAATGTGTTGCAACAGACGTTTTTCTTTTGGATGATAATTGGTCCTGAACAATAAAAACAGTAGAAACTATACATATAAAAGTCCTCCTTTTGTTGAGAATACAGAAAGCCGCAGGTGACATCATGTCAGAAACACTAGAATAATAATAATAATAATAATTTAAAAAAACACATAACGTTGCATACCTGTGTGCGTGCGGTGATGTGCTTTGAGGTGGGAGCTCTTTGTGTAAGTTTTCCCACAGCCGACATAGTCGCACGTGTGTGTGGCGACCCGCTTCCTGGGCCAGGAGCGCCGGCCACGTTTAGGCTTCGGTTCTTCGGGCAAGCAGTCCCCACCGGAGATCATATGGAGTTCTGCGGAGGCCAAAGATGGTGGTCATCATCACACATACAAAGAAACTACACAACACGGCGTAATAAGGGCACAGGTTCTCACACTTCATTTACACGATGGAAGATCATTTTGAATTTTGGAGCTCTATGAGAACACTGAATCCCTTCACACAGATAGATCTAGATACAGTAGAAACTGCATGACGTCCTTCATCATTAAAGAATCATCATCAGTTTTAAAATGCAAAAAAAACATCAGTCTCCTTAAAAAGAAGCCAAATTTTTCAAAGAAAGCTGCACCATAATGTCAACACAAATGGGCACAACAGTGAACAATAAACACTGGCCCTATGAAAACAACATGATAGGCGTACATGTTGTTAAACATCTGGTAGTCTTATATCTATTTTGGCTGCTTAAAGAACTTTATGAGGAAAAGTTTGTTGTCCAAGGCCACGGGATGTAGGTTTCAATCCTTTTGAACTGCTGGTTTTGGGGTATAATTAAAGCTGTACTTAAATAGACTCCAAGGCCTTTCAGATTTTTTGTGCATCTGCCTATTTTACATGTATTACTTATTTCTTTTAGACATAATCTAAAGAAAAACATTTTAGTTACAGCAACAGAGAGATGACAATAAAGGATATAAAGTATCTCCGGATAAAGAGAGGAGGAAATGCGCTCTAACCTTGGTACTGCATGGAGGAGGGCTGAGGGTAGGAGGTGTAGCCCTGCGGGGAGCTATGGTGGTATCCCTGGGGAGGTAGAGAGATCTGAGAGTGGGGATGCCCCAGAACCTGGTGCTCCCGGCTCAGGGGATGGTCCGGGGAGAGGGAGGAGGATGAGGATAACCTGCCACCTGTCATGGATCGCCCTCCGCCGGGGAAGCCATGTAAGTCTAAGTGACTGGGGCGCTGCTGCTGCTGATGCTGCTGGCTCCCTCGGCCCTGGGAGTTTACCCCAGCCAGGTGTAGGTCCATGGGCTGCGAGATGGTGCAGTTACTGGGGTTCTCCTGCTTTATCCTGTGGCAGGTAAAGGACGGCGAAGCGCGCGAAGGGGTCGGGTCTGAGGCGGCGTTAACGCAGGCCTTGCTCACGCTCACGCCTTGACTGTATTCTCCCATGTCCATTGTCGTCTTGACCACGAACTTGCCGTGGAGGCTGGTGGGGTGGAGGTACGCCGGGTCCAACTCGGGCCTCATGAGCTCGGCCACGAAGCCCCCAGAGGGCGAGACGTCGCTGATGTCTGGGATGGTATAGAGCAGCTCGCTGGCAGTGCCCTGAGGGGAGGGGAGGGGGTAAGATGAGGAGAAAGAGCCGGGGGAGGGGGACAGGGCCTGGGCAGAGCTGCATGGCATGGCGTCCTCCTGCTGCTGCTGCTGCTGCTGCTGCTGCTGCTGCAGAATGGAGTTAGACAAAATGAAGTCGTAGTCCAAGTCCAGGTCAGGCTCGGTGTGTTTCTTGGACATGCTGGGGCTCGTCGTGCTGGTGGCGGTGGGATGATCTGGGTCAGAGCAGCTGCTTCCGGTTGGCACGCTGGGTCTCTTAAGATGGGACAGCTCCTCCTTCCATCTCTAGGGGAAAGTTACAGAGGCATTAATGGCCCGTGCTCGCATTAGCTGCTTGTTTGTGTCATCTTTCTGTTTACAAGAGAGAGGCCAAGAAGAAAATCACACTCCAGCCTGCCCTGCCCTACTTAGAAAATTACTGCTTGAACAGACATCAAGTACAAGTCAAGGCTTCAAGGAGGGGAGAGGGGGGGTGTAAAGGACCTGGATCTGTGATGGGAAGTGATTATCATGACAGCTCAGCAAAGTCTGGTGCAGCAAGTGTCCTTGGCACACTATGCGCTTCCTAGAATACAGATTTATTTCCCACTCTCTCTCTAAAGAAACTGCAGGGGCAAAGCAGCAGGTAAGAAGCACCGCATCAAAAAAAAAACAAAAAACTCTGTTCTAGTTGTGAATTAACAACATCTGTATCTATAAATCTTCACACTGTGCACCGGGGTGTTTCCTGCAGTAACCCATGTGCGCTCTCACGGTCTCCATGCTCCTGCTAAACTGGTGCACGCCCCAGCAGAAGCGTGGTCACAATATCAGGACAACAATAATAAATAATGATAATAATGACAATGATAATAATAATAAAAACACAACATGGCGCCAGAAACTGCGGGCTACTCACTAAATTGGCACTTCCTATGGATTTGCTCTTGACGGAGGGGCCGCTGGCAAATGTGGATATGGATGGCAGAAGCGTCCCACCTAAAGCCATCTCGACGTCATTTGGAGGCTGCCTGCAATTAAACAGAAAATATGGTGAAATAATTAAAAAAAAAAAAAAAAAAAGAAATCCTCGCGAAGTCCGATAGAGTCCATAAGTTGAAAAGTTTCTCCGCACCTCATCAATGAGAATCTGTATGTGAAGTCCTTTCTCTTCCGTGCGCTCTTTTTCCCTTCTTTCTCTCCCTCTCTCTCGCTTTTTGTAATAATATCCCCCGAAAGTTTGCGCTCGCGCCGTCACACCGTATTCCTGCGCGTGCCGCCGCGGACTCTCAACAAGCACATCTGAATGCGTGATTTTTTTTTTTTTTAATTCATTTATTTTCCTCCTCCTTCTTCTTCTTCTTCTTCTTGAGAGAGAGGCGACGTGCGGGGGAATCCCTCGCGCCTGTTGCCATGCAGCAGACCGGCAGGCTCAACTGAGCGGAGCCGCGTGAGAGGTATCCTTAAATCACTGGAGCAGGACACGCCCTCGTTGCCCCGCAACAGGCGCGGAAAAACATCGGCGCGAGCGAGGGAGGTTGTTTGTATTCATAGCAACGGCGCTTATCCTCAGTGCCGCGAGCCCGGCGGAGAGTGGGTGAAGGAGTGCGGATCCTCAGACTAAAAGAGAGAGAGAGAGAGGGAGGGAGAGAGGGAGAGAGAGGAGGGGGGGGGAGTCACCTGGATGGTCAAACATCACATTAACCTGTCACACCCAGAGGTCAGAGGTCAGCTGGGTGATGGACCTGGAGGATGGTGTTTAATCAGCTTTATTAAAACTGAACTTTTCACACGTTTCTCATCCGACCTGTTGGATTCAGAGGGATGGTGCGAGGGAGCTCACGAGTAATTATGGGAAATTGTTGTGGGTGCAGGTTGGGTTTGTGTTACATCACTGGATTGCAAAATCCCCATATAACACACGCACACATGCTCATGCAACATTTAAGTTTTTTTCCACTTGATCTAATAATATATATACTGATTGTAATAATAATATTATTTTTACATTCACAATGAAAAATTTGCTTAATTAAGCAAGCAGGACAAACCTGGATTTGGCACATTATAGAAATATCAAGACACTTTATATGCATATATATTTTACACAGCACACACAAAGATAGACATCGCAGGTCCCCGATCATGCTGACGTGATCAAACAATGTGAGATGTTCCAGAAAAGTATGTCAAAAGGAGAAAATAATAACTGTAAGGTCGTTGTGAATACCATTCATTGGCATGGTAAACATTTTGTAAAGGCAAAAGAGTATTCTTATTGACCTGCACAGCCCAGGACTTCTAAGGGTTAAATACACAGATGTCAGATTAATGTCTAATGTAAATGAAATACAGATTGAGGTCCGAGCTGAATAAAAAAGAGAGCCATTCCCAGAGCTACCGTGTATCTACATTTTAGTGTTATGTTTTTTTGAAACAGGTGTTTGGAACTGAAATTTTATAGCAAGCAACCCTAATTAGGCCTGTCTGTCGTAAACAATATTTATTGTCCTCCCTCATAAAACACACTCTTGCCCACTATTAAAAAAGAAATCGCATAAAAAAAACTTAATCTAACACTGCAGTGTAGTTAGATTTTTTTTTTTTTTTTGCATGGGAAAAAGAACATACCTTACCTGGGAATATTAAAATGCTGAGAGCTGCTCAGTGTTGAGTTTGAATGGGTTCAGGCAGTGTTTGCTCAGAGCTAGCGAGCGAACACAAACCTCTCTGTCCAACATAATTAGACACATTTGCTCAAGAGTTCAGTGCAAGAGCAAACAAAGTGCTCGCCGCTTATCCTGCTGCATCAGGATCTTGTCCGTTAGGCATGTCAACAAACATGCCGTCATTGCAACAGGACACATTTACTGTCATTGTATGTTGGTGTCTTCATACGAGCTTCTAAATTGCGCGAACGCACATTGCCTTGGTTGGCAAACAGAAAGCGGTGGGAAATATGTGGGCTTCAATCGCATGGGGACTTTGTAAATAGAAAAGTGTATCCTGTTGGGCAACTCATGATTTATTGTTTGCTATATTAACAGTAAGACACAATCTAACGTGTATCCAAAGACTTATGTGATATTGTCTTCAGCGAACTTCTGCAATTGCAAGGCTTTAAACCTGGTGTGTTTGCACTACGGCTTCTTGTTCACGAAGACCTGCTTCCTACTGCAGGTAGGCAACACAATGAAAGCGATGTCATTATAGCCATATTCTTTATGGTGGGAGATAATGGTTTTGAAAATGATCCCGAAAACAACTTTGACAACTGAGGTGCTTTGCATCGCAATAATGACGGAGGGAGGGGGAATAGGGAAAAAGAGATAAAGGGGGAGAAGATGACACCACTGTGTGCCTCTCCTGACACAATGAAGTCATGGTGATTTAGTAACTCACACCAAGCCCTTGTACGGGATATGTTAATGCAACACTTACAGTACTGACTGCATGTAGTGAGAATAAGATACCCGGCCCACGGTGAATCATTTCAGGTGTAACACAGGCCCACATATTGACATTACGTTCACACCACTGGTGACTTAATTGCAGAATCGGATGTGTAATAATTGAGGTAATGTTATTGTATGAGCGAGGATATCGACTCAATACCGAAGAGCTACCAGAGAGCTGTCATATTTTCCTCTCATTACCTGCAACAAGTGTCCTGATAATGCTGTTTGAGCGTGAGTTTAGTGGTGTGGATCAAGCGTGGATGTTTTGACGCCTACTTGATGAAGCATGTTGAAAAATGACTGCTTCAAAGGTGAGCTCAGGTGCTGTTCTTGGCTCTGCAGAGAGTCTTGACTGCTGAGACATCTTTTGTTTTTCAGTCACGATATAGCTGAGATATTCTGTGGTTATGCTAATATTCAAATAGAGATCAAACAAGGTTGATAATCCAGTCGCAGAAACAGTGTTATGAGAGTAACTAGTCACAATAAAATAACCACTTGAGTATTTAGTCTTTTCACCCCTCGGCATGGATGTGACTGACATGGTTTCCACCGGGGTTCCTCAGCTTAGTTCCCCCTCCTGGAAAGCACCCAAGTGAATATGAGTACCAGGGGATCATAACTCCAGATATTGAGGTTTTCAGTGCTCTCTTCCAGATGCTGTTCGGTAATTAAAAAATAGCTTTCATTCTTTCCTTAATTCTTGAAAGCTGAGTCAAGCTTTTTTTGATTTTCAGTGCTGCAGCCCCCCCTCAACTCCACCTCACATTAGCTCTAATACAATTATACATGTAGGAACGTTTTGTCTGTTTTGTCACCAAATGCAAAGCCAAAGAACATTTGAACAGGCAACATGGCTCAGATTGCAGATCTGACTAATAATCCTCCTTTTGTTTGTTACTTTTTATCTCTATGGTGTTCGGTGTCTTTTTAAAAAAAATTAAAGACTTCACCAGCAGTGCTCAAGAAGCTGTACAACATGTGTCATTTGACTGTTTAGCTTCTCATTTTCCCTTTTTTTTGACACCAGCATCTATTCATAAACTACCGTTCACGCCCAACAAAGTCAGTATAGTACATGAACAGCATGCTGTTGATTGTGTATTTAACTCTAATACAAACTTCGAGGGCTGAAGTGAATGATTCATTTCACTTCAAGATTATTCATTTAGGCTATGAAATGAAACAGTAAAATGACCATTCCCCAGAGCTTGACAGCTTTAAAATGCCCAGCCACCAGTTCAATACCAAAGAGACATGCAATGAAAACTTTCAAGCAGCAGCAATATTTAGCTTGAAAAATGACTGAAATGACTGATTAGGTAATTATTCAATAATTGTTTCAGCTCCACACACTATGTTTTTATTACCTGCATCTTCAAGTCTACATTTGTAGCTAAAGTCATAAATATTGTCAGCTGTGTCTAAATTCTCTTGATCTTTTCATTTACATTAAACTAAATTGCTGTGGGATCCAAAAACACCTGATGGAGTCAAGCCTGGAGTACAGCTCAACACTGTTTTTAGGCCCACAGAGTTTGCCACACTTGTCACTGTGGTCCAGACATTCGCCCGCACGCAAGGCCCAGTACATTAATCATGGCAGTCAAAGAAATGGTCATTTGGCATCATTATGGCTAAATAGCTATTTGTTTTCCAAAGGGCCACTATGCTAACAGACGGGGCCGGTTGACAGTTCTGCTGTGTGATGGTATGCATATGGATGAGGTCTGAGTCAGTGGGGGTTGTTTGTTTGGACAATCCCAGCCAAGCCTCTATAGCTGGACAGGTCTGCGGCCAAGCTGGGACGCAACCAACCAACGACGAGCTTTCATCACGTCATATAATTCAGTGGTGGGCTTCCACTGGGGTCGGAAAATGTGGCTGAGGTACAGGGTGGTGGTCGTGGTCATGTTGCAGGGCTCGAGTAAAGTGTAATGGGTTTAGGAGAGGAAGCGGAGAGAGGCAGAAGTCAGCAAGAAACAGACCGAGAGGGAGGAGAGAGCTCCTGCCGGGCGGCAGGCTGTCCAGCCTTTGCCTGCCCTGGGATTCCTCGGCAGCCTTAAATATGCCAGTTATTTTTAACCGGCGACGTAACAGAGCCCAGCGCCGGCCCCCTCTGTTACAATATTTCCTTTCTGTCAGGAGGGGAAATGGAGGGGAGCCACACTTCCTGGTCACATGATCCAGCTCAGGCAGCCGAATAAGAGACATACAGCTGGGGAAGTGGGGACGAGAGGACGAGGGGAGGAGAGGGAGCTCGGTTGGCTGCCTCATACCCATGCCGGCCCACACATTCGCTCAGCACCTCCTTTCTGCAAAGTTTAACCCCCTCAGCTGGCCAGATGCGATGAGGCAGTCTGTTTTAATCAGATGCTCAGACGTCAGAGGCCAAGAGGACCGGAGCAGAGATTGGCGTTCGTGAGGCGCGGAGGAAATGAGAGTGTGGGTACAGCACATCAGCAGACAGAGGGGTGGGGGGAGGGCCGCGTGACGTCAGAGCAGGGACCCGCCAGGATTAGAAGCCTCTAAAAAGAAAAGGCCTGGGACTGAGCTGCCAGAGCCGGAGAGAATGTGTTTCTCTGTCTGTCAGACATGGGAGAATCAGGGACTTCCCATGAGCTCACCTTGTTGACATACAGAGAACTTGGACTGGTTCATGTCTCAATCTGCACTAACCTCACTACCACCGAAATGAGTACCAGCCTCACATCATAGACTGTAATGTTTGGCAGATTTGTGTTGCTTCATATCCCCTGCGGACACATGTCACTTTAATGGAAGGGCACGCAGTGTACGTCAGCCTTAATTCAGTTTGAATACACATAAAACCATTGGATGTTTGTCTGAAAAGCAGTTAGTCAAAATGTGGTATGTTTGTGAAGTGCTACGATCTACTCTAGTTTATTTTACACTTACATTTGACTGTTTGTTAGTGATTTCTAGTGTTTGTGTGACCTTTGCAGCTTTGAATATCATATGCACATCGATTTGAATAAAACGTGACAGCTTTAATGTAAAACTTGAGCTTACTTTGTGCTAACACACTGTGGATTTGCTTGGTTTCCTACCCATGGGTACTGGGTTAAGTTAACTCAGTATTATGCCAGCGCTGCATTGACCCAAACTGGCTAGATTTTGGTTTTTAGTGTTCACTATATTGCATTACTATGGCACTGCAATGGCAGAGTCAAAGCTGTGGTGAACAAAGTTGAGTTAAATCTTTTCAAATAGCACTTTCTGCTTCCATGGAATTTAAAACTCCTACTAATAAGGACATTACTTTGAAATAACTTTAGCATTGGTTGCGTTTAGGGTTTATGAATAGAAAATTAATGAAAGTATTGTTAAATCTATTAATTAGTAATCTTGGACGCTCAACTTGATTTTTCATGCTTCAGACTTATTACTTTATTTAAATGCAACTCTCTGTCCAAATGGAGTCTCCTGCATAGACATGGCAGCGAGCTTAATGCGTGCACTATTTATCCACAGGGTGTAGACAACATAATGTAAACATGGAAAAGAACTTAATTCGTTCTGTCTTTTAATAAGTTTTATGGACGCTGCTCCAAACATGGGTCGTATAAGGTTGAATACCAGTCGGCAGCATCTGTCGGCCGTAAAAGAGATGTGGCGATCAGCTCTTTGATATGCGTTTTCAAAGTTTCAGCGCAATAGGAGACAATTAACCCAGCTCCAACGAGGCTGAGTCAGCTGCGGCAAAAGTGCAGGTGCAGAAAAAAATATATAATAGGAACGATCTCAAAAATCATGGTAACATGTGGTAAACACAGACAACCTGCATCCGGAAAACAAGTATCATGTTCAAAAGCTGAAGCTGATCAACAGGGATACACTTATACACTGTTGGAAAATTATAGTAATTTTTTCCAGTTAATCAGCAACTTCGTAAAGGTTATTTATCTAAATTATTATATTAATCCATTATTTTGTCCAGCACCATATCTATGGCCCGTAAAGTACATATTCCACGGAAACATGAGCTTCAGAACAATCCAATTTAACACAAACCGCTTCAGTCATGCTTATACCATTAAAGCTAAGTGTACAGGCTGTCAGTAAACCAAGACCACATCTTTACAATGTTAGAGAGGTTCCTATAGAAACATACAAGTATTCAAGTTTTTTTATTCCTCTGTAGGAGTCTGTATCAGAGCCCTGCTGCACAGCAATTATTGCAATCACCAGCATTCTTAAACCGTCAAGAGCTCTCTGGCATCGATTCAGAGGCAGTTAATAGGTCGTCCATGCTCTCGATGCGCCGCTGTTAAACCGAGGCTGTCACATTTTGCACAACACTTGATTAAATCTTTATGTTCGTGAGGCGCGTTGGAATCTGAGATGCAACGTGATAAAGTTTTGGTGGTCGGTTGTGATTTACAGGGCTTTGAAGCAGCACTTGGAATTTTAAGCATCTGCAATGTAAATTTTGAGCTCTCCAGCAGATTTAGCTGAAGCCCAAATACCTTTAAACGGATAGCTTTTACAGTCAAAACTACCTAAATACCAAATCCACATCATCTGCTGATGATCTCCAGACAGGCTGAGCACCGCTGAGTGGAGGACTGCAGATACAGCGTTTGGCATTATAATTCATTAAATTCATGTGGTAATTGTTGTCAGACTTCAGGGTAGCAGGCCTCTGCGTTCCTGAGAAGGTGTGGACTCTCCTGTTTTCCCACTGGGAGCTGTTGGGAATGTGTGACCTTTTCCACGGATCGCCCTTTTTTTTAAGGCCCTGGATTACCTCTCTGGAAACATGCCTACGTTTGGTGCAGCCATTCAGAGATGGAAAACGACAGCAACAATCCAGAGTATCAGCACGAAGGGGCTGTGGGGTGATCCATGGATTGTAGGAGAGAGGAGACAGTCTTGTTGGGAAACTCCCGTCCCTAAAAGAAGGGAACTCCTAATAAATTCACCGTGCAATAAGACAGGAGAAACATAAATGTCACTGCTTTTTCTCCAAACCTCCCTATGGTATGAACTTTAATATTCAAGCATAAATCTGGAAGCTGGATGGCAAAACTTTGGCAGAGTTGAATAAAAGAGGAATGTAGCACAGGACTAAAAGGAGAGACATGGAAAATTGCAGTCAGAAGAATTATTAAAAGTTCAAAGTAGAAACAAACTTATGTCTTGCTTCCTGCTCATTGAACAGCGTTACTTTTCCCTTCTTTGTGCATTTTCTCTGTGCATATATGTCCCCAGTAATAGGCAAACAACTTTTATGGCAACGTCTTCAAGCCAAGTGTCCAAATCAAATCAGAAATGGCACATTGTGGTAACCTTAATCAAACTACAAATCATTTCAGACTGATCGTCCCCGCTGGAATGCTGAGGAAAGAACAATACTTGACAGGCCCAATTTAAGTGATAGCTCCTCCAGTCTGACGTTTTATTGACATCATGCTGAGTGTAATTGAGGAGGGGGGTTTCAGTAACTCAAACCAGCTGGGCCACCAGCTCATGAACTAACAGCCCCCCTCTTTCTACCCTCTTTGCCTCGCTGTCTCTCTCCGTCTCTCTCTTCCAGTCAGCTTTTTTGGCTCAATCAAACACTTAACTGTGAAATAAAACGCCATAAAACGGACCCATTTGGTCAAATTTATATTGATTGTAAGAATCTGATACCGTGCCATTTATCATAAAGATACTCGAAGCTGGCTGGGGGAACGTCAAGTGGTGAAAGCATTATCTCTGCATGTCAGACTCCATGTTTTTTTTATATCAGATTTTGGGATACACTAACGAATCCTCTTCAAGTACTAGATTAGTGTAGCTGCTGGCCTGGCTCTGTAAAGCAAAAACATCCGCCATCCAGTACCATTAAAGTTCACTAATTAACACAATATATCTTGTTTGGTTTTGCATTGGGTTGTGTGCTTTTTCAATACGGGGATTGGTTTCCAGGCAGAGGAAGTGTAACATGTTAACTAGTGAGCTTCAGATGGGATGGTAGGTTGTCATCTTTGGATGGAGCCCGGTTGGACGTTTTCCACCATTTCCAGTCTTTATGCTAAGCTAAACTAACCAGCTTCTGGCACCAGCTATACGTTTAGCGTGCAGACATAAGAGTGGTATCAATCTTCTCTGCGAGAAAGCAAATAAGCATATTTCCCTTTGAGCCCAAAGTAAAGTCCCAGTGCATGACACACACATGTGCACACACTCATACACATGCAGAAAGAGAGAGAGGTACTACACAGGCTGTTCATTAAACACATGGATTTAATGAGTCTGAAAAGAAAACTGGCTGTTAGAAGTGAACTAAATTAGTAGGTTCGAATGCTTTAGAACCGAAATGGGAATTGTGCCACATCAGCAAAACACTCTTCGTTTGTGGGCATTTTTGAAGAGACATCAGAGACTTTCTGATTTCATACCAACTGCAATCAATAGTCAAGGCATTAAAGTAATTTCACCCACTGTTAATGACATTCATGACGCAGCTTGTAGGCTATGGTACTGTAATCAAATAGGCTTGAGAAAAACACAGAGAAGTTCTTAAGAATTAAATTAGACTTTCCTTGGCGAAAACCTTCCACATAAATGCCCATAAACATGACAAAAGCATGGTAATCATTAAAGTTTGGCCATCGGTGGAAATACATGTAAGTCTGTTTTAGCACTCTGAATACTGTGTTCCTTGCCCACAGGTTTTATTGATTTTTGGTGGGAAACTGTGTAAAGATGGCCTAGAAGAGAAGCAGAATCTGTTTCATTCTTTGTAAATTTATTGGAAACATTGGAAAAAGCATCAATGAGACCAGTGGAACGGATGTGAGAATAACGCTCGATCCCGGTCACGTCGGTAGTCTCATTTTTCAGCTGCTGGCACAGGATCATATTGTTCATACAATGACACTGGTAGACACTGAGCTTTAAAGCTTTGGCCAACAACGAGCACGGCAGAAGAACAAATATTTAACAGCATTAACCCATCAAGTTCGCTCTGTGCGAGATGGACAAATAAATGATTAAACCACATATTTATTTGCTGTGACTTAAGGCAAGTTTCATTTCCCTGTCTGCTTTTGAGTTTGCATACGAAAGCCAAGAGAACCACTGAGGTATGTCCGTTTAGCGGCGTGTTTGCCATTGGAGGAGATCGTCATGGTAGCAAGTCATGGAGTGGTACTCATTCAGCTGTGACTCTTTTTAGCAGGGCAGAGTAGATGCACATCCAAAGCTTCAAATGATGCCCAGTACCCATCCGAAAAGGCAGGTAATCAGATGTCATTGTTTAGGGCGCATTGTTTTTGATTTTCTAATGTGTTGTGTTGGCTATTTAGTCCTCAGGCTGCACTGTTTAAAGCGTAGTTTGCAGCAAAGTTACCATTTTTCCTGTGTGAACACGCCAAAATGGAACTGGAGCAGATGCCAGTTTTCTGCCTCTGCAATTGTTTTAAAAGAATGCTTTCATCAGTGGACAGATTCAAATTGATTTGGACAATCGTCCTGCAATATATCTAACTTTTTCTCCCTTTATTATAGCATGAGTTCTTAGTGAGCTTTTCCAACAATACCTCAAGCCACCGCACTTTTTAAGAGAACTGTGTGACTCACACAGCGGTTGTGTTTCTAACTATGGGACCTGGCTGCCCTGCACTGGTTTATAGACCTTACAGCTAGAGCTTGTTGATGGTGTTAGAGGGAGTGTGTGTGTGGATTTATTCCAATACCCCACAATGCCAAGCTACAGTATGTATGCCTGCTCACATACATGGCAGACGTGAGCTAGTTGCATCTGTACCAGGGAAAATGTGATGTGCTGTGGCAAGATGTCGACATATTATGGAACTTTACAAAAAGCCGGTGGGCATGCAGACACCATGTAAGCATATGCGTGCGCACACTCTCATACGCGCCTCTACTCTGAACGCTGAGGGAAAAATACAACTTTTTGTTTGTCTTGGAGACTTCGGCACCAGTGTCACCACATACAGCAAGAAAAAGTCATTTGGGCTATTTAAAGCACACCCATGTTAACAATAAAGGGCTTATTCAGCTGGACGTGTGTGTTTGTATTTTCTTGTTAAATAAGGGGCTGCTTCCTGCGCTGAGCAAACAAGTGCACCAACTGACACCGCAGTGCGCAGGATGACGTGAAGAGAAGAACAATCAACAGTGAGTGTACCTGTTGTGACTGTGGTGTCGTTAGGGACTAAACGTTTGTGTTGGTGTACTCACACATACCCAGGAGCTACGAGTATCCTCATTTCCTCATTCTGCATGTGTGCGTCTGAGAGAGAGACGTGAATAGAAGAGCAATAGAGGAGTGTATTGTATACCTGAGAAGATTATAGCTTAGTGAGTTAGTTTCTCTTTTCTGTCACAGAGCTGGGAACCGCCGCAGGGAGGACATAAAGTTATTTCTGGAGCAACTCACCTCAGTTTCCCCTCTGGGTTCGAGGCTGCCCCAGAGGACTGTGAACATGGCCATGTTGAAATAGTTTTCATTCAGGCAGATGTTTTGCAAATGTTTGTGTTTATTTAAAGAAAAATATACTTTTCACCTCATTGTCTACTTGTCTTGTTTTTGTAGCTTTGGCCATTCCTGCTGGTAATGATAAGGTCAAACGTTAACATCAGAACGCTAACGTAGAATGACAGCGCTGACATGCTGACGGTAAGCAGGTACCATGTTCGCCTTGTTAACCCTCTTAGTTTCGCATGCTAACATTTGCCACAAGACACAAGGTACAGTTGAAGCTGATGACTTGCAGGTATTTGGACAAAATCCGAAGTATTGGACTGATTATAAATGTGGCCCAGTGATTGCGCCAGATGAACAGTCAGGGGACCACCAGAGTTCATCCTCCTCTCACCTTGAATGTCTGTGCCAAATGTCCAATTCATCAAATACTAATTGTTCAACAAACCCCCAGTTTAGCTACACTCTTAATGTACCAGCGATACATCTACATACTGTAGTACTGTGCCCACAAAGTAGTCCTTTGCAATGACAGATTATTAACAGATTATTATTAAGTAACACTGCATTCACTAACATTTTTCCTCCAAATAAAGTGATTTAGACAATCTGGTTTAATTGGTGGCTTGTCCAGAACCTGTTTGATCCGTTTCTTGTCCCATTTGCATTGATTGTTGGGATTTCCCAACGTTCCCAGATCTCAGTGAGTACAATGTTATGATGATTGATAGAAGTGATGGTCAGAACTATGAAAATAAGACCCAAGTTGTAATAAACCCTAATTATCTTTAATGTAAAGTACACAGCGAACTCATTAATGGAAGGTGGATTAGATTAAAATATCATCTCTTCCAAATACCAAATCAAGTTCTCTTTTCCTCTTTTCCCCTTTTCTCCTTTCAACTTATGCCTCAGCTCCTGCTTGTTTTTCTTCATTTACGCAGCTCAGCATTGTGCACACATACCCCTCATCAACACATCCACCACGACTTAGCCTGCGTTCCATAACAAAGAATCCAGATTGTGTAAGTGTCTGTCAAACCAGTTTTTTTCTCCTCACTATGTTAATACCTCACCACAGAGTTGCAGAGGGCGGGAGGACCCTCCCCTCCCTGTGACTCATTCAGATGTGTGCGTAAGCAGTCGCTGCAGACCCGAGAGTAGTATTCCATTACTCTTACCATTATTATTGTCTTCATCTTCATCATCATCGCTGCTGTTGAGCTCTTAGCTCCCCCATGCCAGTGTAAATGACGGTGTATGTTCAGAAACGGTGAAACTGTGGCAGCCAAGGCTTAGATCAGAAAGTAGATAATACATCTCCATGGAAATGTTAAGCTGTTTAGTTTCTTTCTGACAGTATACTTAGGTTTTTTTTTCTTCACAGAGATGAAACTGAGTAACTACAGAAAATAGGAAAACAAATAAGAAAGTGGGAAAATACCAGCATATGTAAGATTAGAGAGGAGCTCATGAAGAGAAAATGGGAAAGTGGGGAGAGAAAAGAGGATTGCAGTGGGGAGAAAGAGTTGAGGAGTGTGAAAAAAGCAGGTGTTGGGGACTCTGGGTCAAAGAGAGATCATAATCAAGGGGGTTTTCCATTGAGCTGAGGGTCTCTGTAGTATTATGTCACTCTTACAGCTCCATTAAGCCATAATGAGGGTGTTACCTAAATTATAATGTCACAGTGGACACTGCCAGCAATACTATTACACTTGGCATCACAAAGTATCAGAGCAGTCACTGTATCAGTTTGACCATGTCACAATATACAACCCAGCTCTGGTAATGTTCTGAAATTGAGAGAAAAAACAGGAATGTGAAAATTTGATCAAAGTGAGCACCATCAGTCGGGACATGTTCGGCGAGCTGCGTGGAGGCACAGAAACCACGTCAGATGCCATCGTGAGAGAGAAGCCAGGGCACCGGGCCAGAGAGTAAATATTCACTTGACGATAATGTGCGTGCTGATCTGGTGTACACACCCTGTGCCCACAGATAGGAGCAGCCTTTTATCTTAAACTGTACACACACTGGCTCAGTAACAGTGACAGCACAGAAAAATAGCAGCACTGAGCAGCGTTGGGAAAAAAAATGCTGATCAGGCATCTTCAGTGAGTGTGGAAAACATAAAGGTATTAATGATATGGTAAAGAGGCAATATGTCGCTTAAATCATCGCATACATTTTAACTTGGGCTCGTTTTGCATGTGATATGCTGTGCCCGCATTATCCAGCCATGCTAGCGAGTCTGCGGGGCTTCTCCTCTCTCATTTCAGTTTAGGTGTTAAAATGACCTGTTTGCTCACACATTACTCTGACGCTGTTTTCTGGGGTACTTCATTTTTAGGATCCCTATAAAAAGTCATTTATGAGTATGAAAATATGGCAAAGGAAAGGAGCCAAGCGAAACTTAAGAAAGCCCTCCACTCGCACCATAAATTTGTCTATTAAGATAGATGTTAAATGGTTCCACCGCTCGTCATTCCTCACCTAAATGCTGCGATAGCTTGCCTACTCCATAATGTGCCTTATTCAGCTCCATTTCAAAAGGTGCCTTTTTTTCCAAGGTCACAAAATGTGAGAAACAGAGACAGTTTTTGTTGCTGATGGGAGCAATTTGATGCTTATCTGTGCGCCACTTGGTCTCCACACCATGTCGTGACCATCTACAGCACAAAATGTTTTCGTTTTTGCAGTAGGAAATGTTAAAGTGGGCCACAGAATGCTAGCTTCATCTCACCGTTCATCAGATAAGGCTGTAGGCCGCAGTGACAGAAAAGCACCTGAGAGGCTTCTCAAAGAGACCTTTTGTAACTTTGTCCGCCTCGCTGTCAAAACAAAAGTAATCACTGTGCTCCGAGCCGAGGTTCATTTCTGAAATACACACACGCATGTAATTATTGGCAGCTAATTGGCGAGCACAGTGTTACGGTACAAGGGCAGCGTGGTCATTAAAAAATCATTTCCTGTTTGACTCCACTGATTCTTTGATTGATAAGAACAAAGACACAGTTTTATGTCGTCAGAGTTTGCAGGCACTAATCCAAAAGCAGAGAAGTTCCATGATACAGGCTGCATTGTGGGAAGGCGTCACAATGTTATATTTGCTTATCTAGGCCTTCTTGAAGTCAGGCCTAAGTCCAGTTCAGAATAGCACGATGGGGGATTATTCTTTCTGTGGCACACAACTGGGTTTAAAGTGCTTGAAAAGATCTTGTTCATGCAACGTGCTGTCTGACCACGCACAAAAAGCGATGGCAGTAGCTGTGAAACAAAACTGCCTTGTGAAGCTGTGCTAAGTCAAAGTTGCACTTAGAGGTAATGCAAATGCCAGTGACCTAACATGACAATACTTCAGGGGTGATATTCACCATGTTTACCATATTTTGTCAGTGTGTTAGCATGTTAATCTTTACTAAACAGTGCAACAGCAGCACATCAGCAAGTATGGTACAAAAACTGAAATTTTGACATGATGGTTATGATCATGGAAAAGTTCAGGAATCAGTTACAGTTTATGTTGACACGAATGTCTGTTTTAGCTTCCATTGCAATACATCCAACAATTGTTAAGATGAAAAAAATACACAGAAAAGTCAGGGAAACATCCAATAAATTTGGATACATCTGGGTAAAATTGATATCTGTAGTGTATAAATGTAGTTTTGGCCTGCTTTTGGCATTAAAGGAAGAGTCAGGAGGTCCCAAAAATAAAGAGGAGTCATCCTCCCAGCACCAATATGTATGGACATATGTACCTACTTTCATCATACGTTTTTGAGATATTTCTCTTAAAGCAAAAATGTTAATCTCCTGTTGTCACACAAGTAAAAAAGATGGTCTTCATAAAGATACAAAAATCAGAGGAAGCCCTCAAGGTGTGGCGGGTGGGAGGAGTTTATCATGCTGTTGGACAACCGAACAAGCACTTTATTTGAAGCTTACTGATACACAAGACTAAAAGGAGAGCTGATATATTTCTAACACCATGAATGCTCCACCAACATTATATATATATTTTCAAAGCAACCCAGTACAAGAGCTCAGTGCTATAGATCTAGATCTTCTTTCTGTTGCGTTGAATTATGACATAATAACTGCCTCAGTGTTACTGTTTCCACCCTATGTATGTGTGCCTGTTGCAGAAGCATGACTTAACCTCAGACTCAGACCTACTTTCACTACATCACAGGATGCACTCAGGAAGGGAGGAACAGGCTGGAGCTTGAGCCCGGCTGGAGAGGAGTAGCCAGTCATAATGTCGGTCACAGGACAATGACCTCGTAACATCGTGCCTTCGACCTGTGGTTACGCAAGAGCCCTCAGCACCACCCGTGTTGGCGAGGCCGGGAAGGAAGCGCCGAGGACAGACAGACTCCCTCTCGAGGGGCCGGGCGGAGAGACGGGCCAGAGAGCTCAGATCTGATTTCGCAGGAAGGAAAGGAGAAGGGAGGGGAGCGTCGGATAAGAGCGCTGCCGTTGCTTTATTTTATCCTTTCTCCCTCTTAACTGTGACCCAGGCCTGTGTTATGAATGCCACAGAGGTGGAGTTATTACACACACAAAGCCGAGCCAGGTCTAATCTTGTTACTATTCTGTTCAGTAACAATGCAGGGTTCCTTTTACAGGGGCCACGGTTCAGATAAGTGTAGTTCAAGAGAAACAAAATGAAGCAAAAGTTATGTAAGGTCTTGAACGGCTGCTGCCATTTCAGGCTGATTAAAGTGTGTTACTGGTTGGCCTCAGGGCTCTTTGACATTTTTGCATTCCTAAATTTGCCTCAGAGCGTTTAGTCCTGTCTGTTTTCTTTCACTTTCCTCTGCTGCCATTCACCAAGCTCCTTCTTCGCCGTCTAGCAGGTGATTCTGAAGTGCTTGTCTGCGTGTCTGCCCTGGGCCAAGGGGCGCCTCAGTCTGGCTATAAAAAGACAATTACTACAACAGGAAGCTCCTGTCAGCTGGAGGGATATACACACAAGAAGGGCTCAGGCATGATCAAGGAATGCACACACCCATGCGTCTGCCTGTGCTCACAAATTCAAGTGCCTTCAAACATGCTGGATACCTTTTGACCCGTGTGCACCCACAGATGCCCGCAAATGTCACCTCGACTTGACTTCTGTGCCCAATCCAAGCCTCTAATCATGTCCCACATTCATCAGCCGTGACGTGGCACATCATCACCAGACAATGCGGAATCTCACCGCCCACCGAGGGACGAGGAGCCCCGTGCCAGCGGTTTGACACAGTGCTGGCAGAGGAAGTGAACCCACACCCTGCT
>JBAJHX010000035.1:13618637-13628913 GCA_037176925.1 Amniataba percoides | reverse complement strand
AGCATTCGCAAACAATGATTTTCTCTGGGGGTTTAACCACAGGAATTTGACAAACTCCTGCTATTAATCCTGGTACAAACTCCAGACAGCACAAATATAATTGTAAGCCAATATAAAGTCTCAGCTGGGTTCACAGTTGCATTGTTTTCATGTTGCATTATGTTCTTGTTTAGCATCATTTCTGTTAGTATTGCTCAATCCTTCGTTGTGCTTTTAAGATTAAAGCTGATTCAGATTACAGGAGTAGCAGAGCGATCAGTGTGAGTGAATAATCGTTTTGTTGGACTTCTCAGGAGGTGTGTCACACCGGCATCAGCATTTCAACATCACATCCTGCAATGACTAAATGATTTATAACATAAAATGCAGTGGTTCAGTCCAAAAAAACGCATTAAAAGCTGAAACTGCGCAGCCAATCATCAGAGAAATCAATCATTCTCTGATCATATGCCACTGTCGCCTGATCCAAGAGTCGATCTAACTCATCACAAGCTTTTAAATCAGCCCTCAGATCTACTAATTATTCACTGTTACTTTTGCTGTGGTTCACTGGCCTTCTTAAAAATGGATGGAGCCTCTCCTGCTGAGCGAAACATGGTTTCAATAACAACACTGTAACGATTTGACAATCATCATGGTTGCCATTCGCCACATCTGAAATCAGCACATTCTTGGCTCCATGCGTCACCTTGAGGCAGCACAGAGGAGCCGTACCTCTTGTGAAATGAACGCACGCTCCTCTTATGATATTCCTCGCCAAGGTCAAAGGTTAAAAAGTCTCATCTGACAAATAATGCTCACGCTGACCTGAGGCGATCGCTTGAGATACTGTTGTGAGTGGAGAGGGGCTTGATTTGTCGTTTGGCCAATAAAATGAGCTCATCAGTACCACATGAGGCAACATCTGGGGTGTAATGAGCAACTGTGAAAGTTCCTTTCACCTTTAGAAATACACACACACAACATAATGCACTTAAAGAAAGTGTTTCATTCTAACAATAAATATCAATTATAGCATATATTCATATAAGAATAATTTTTTTCACTAATTTGATTGACACCAACTTCATAATATAGGCAGCTGCCATGACACTTTAATATCACTTAATGCCGATTCGTGTGTATAAGTATGTGAGCTCACTTCAAACCAGTGAGATGAGCACAGACAAAAACAGAAATACAGCAATTTCTTTCTGAAAATAATCCAAACCATAGCGACTCTGGCAGAACATTACGTGTTCATGTAGGACCACTTTGCACACAGTGAGACGCTGATTGAGGGGATTCAGGTTTTCTTGGCTTTTAAGATTGAATACAGATCATTCAAATTGCTGACAGTGGGAGTCCCTTTGGAGACACAAGATAGATTTCTGTCTCCCTGAAGGGGTCTTAAAGTTGACAAACCTAGCAACATGTGCCACACTCGGTTGGTCTTGACACTGTTGCACAGTCAGTAAGGGGCATTTATTCTCCTGAGCAGTGAAATCCATGAATGCAGCACCGTGCCTCTGCTTTCAAGAGCAAGTCTACACACTTGGCACAAAACACCGTAACCTAACAACATGCTGACAAGAAAAATATGTTACTTTAGCAAACAACTCCAAGAAAGAATGTATGTGTGGGCATAAATGTTTTCAGGGTTTGCTGCCCAAAGGAAATGGAGATGGACAGAGTGAGATGCAACAGACATTTTTACAAGGTGTCATGAGGCGTAGAAAACAAACAATACATATGTTTTTAAGCTGCAGTATGCTTTTCATTACATCCTGGTGCTAAAACAATATATATTCCCTTTTATTCCCCTGCCAGGTAATAAACCCCTAATTGATTATTGTGATAAAATTATATAAACCTTAAACTGGATTTTATGACTCCAAACTTCCTGCAGAGTTTGGTAAGCAAACTAAGGGTGACTCTCAGGGCAACGCACTGTAGCTCCGCACTCAGAGGATGACCTCACATCAAACATTACCCAGTGGTTGACTTTTTTGTTGCCATTCTTTTATGGCCGTGGATTATTTCATTAAGCACACCAGTGAGATATTTAGGGTTGGAAGGAACACTGGATAAATAGTGTTTTCTGTCAAGAATATCAATAACGATTTCATGCCTGCAGGTTCTACAAAGGGATACCTCCAGGATGTGTTGGCACGGATCAGCACAAGGACTGGAAACAGTGGGAAGGTCCGTCAACAGTGAAAAGCAACAACTCCAGCTGTCTTATTGACATATTACCTCATATATTCCCATGTTATGTCTCATTTGTTTATGAGGCTTTAGAAGCCTTTACAACACCGTGGCATGTCCAGTGTGTAAGCAAAATGACATCTTGGAAACAATGCCATGAAACATTTGGGAAGGTACTTGCAACATATGAGATATGACTTGCGCAGGCATTGGTTATACAGTATATGCAAAAAAATATTGTTTCAGACCTCTAAGCCAAACACATGTTGGGTGGACTGAAAGTCTGTGTAATCTGAGCTGTAGTCTGTCCCTTTATGTCTTAAGACATCACTTAAGACAAGCCATCAGTCTTCATAAACTTTCTTATTCTGTAGGAAATAGTACAGTTTCACTGCACAGCAAATTTGATCTATTTGACTCTCGAGTGATTTCTGATGTCTCCTTTAGAAAGTTTGTACATTCATTTCAGCTACACATCTGTACCTCTCTTACATCTGTAGTGAAGCAAAACTGTCATTGTAAATAAAATGTCCAGTCACCCAATCAAAGTACATATTTCTATTAAACTGATAAGCCTCAGAGGCTTCCTACAGTTTGACAGTGATTAGATTCAGGCCAGAAAAGGGTGCAAACCAAGTCAAGGATATCCTCGCCGCACCCTGCCTCAGCAGGCGTGCTGCCTGCTGCCTCGTGCGCAAAGCTATGCTCACTATTTTCCATCGCTCGGTCTCATTCCAGCTCTAATTTCAGAAAAAAAAACATGTTTATATAAAACATGCGGTCCCTCTCACACCTCTTCCTCTCTGTTTTTGCCACTTTTTTCTCCCTCTCTTGCTTTCTCCTTGCCTTGTCTTTTTCTCTGTTTTTCCTCCCCCCTCTGTTTTCTCTTTGTTTGTCCTCTTCAGCATGTGTCCTGTCCTGTGGTCTTTCTTTAGCGTCCATATGCTCTTAGAATTAAAAGGGGGGAACAGAGGGAGAGAGGAGGTGGGCAGCTCAACCCTCCTCCTGAGGGAGCATCTGCTTCTCTCTTTCCTCTTGTCCACAACCATCTCCCCTTCTCTCTCTCTCCCTCTCTCTCTCTCTCTCTGCGGACCAACAAACAGCTCTGACCTCAGACAGTTGGATGCATTACAGAGGAGCAACATGATATAAAACAAAAAATATGCAGCCAAATGACAAATCAGGTTAGGGATGTGGCCCAACTCCAGTACATCACAAACATTTGCAGATAATTGAAATAACTATTCCCCTCATATGTTGTAATCTGACAAAAACACCTTTTCAACTCTGATACTCTCTGATATTGTGTTTATTATCACTGGGGAAAAATTAAAGGTCATGTTCCCCAGGTGTTCTTCATAACATCGTGCAAAATGTTTGAGTTCAGCTGCAATGTTATTTATGTTATAACTTTACCGCAGATAACTGAAACATTATGCTGTCGGCAAAGAAGTATGAAAGTATGAACTAACCAGGGAACAACATAAAATATTTCATATCCAATAATGATAGATACTAAATGTTTAACAAAATATGTATTTTACCTTTGCAATAACAATAATACCAGTGATATTAAAAATTTTAAGGCTTTGTTGTTTGTAAGATCACACTGGTAACACTTTAACTATCATTCAGTAAACACAGCACGTAAATATGTAATAAATGGTTATTGATACTATAAATTGTTATTTGATATAATTAAAACTGCATTTTACTTTCTTGTCATTCATTAACTGTTAAGGCCTAGTATTAACACGTCATCCTCCAATTATGAGGGCCCAGGGAGGAGTTATACACACTTATCTCAGTCTACTTACAACCAAAACCATTTATTAAATGTCCTTATCTCCAACAATACTTCCATCTCTTACTTGAACAGGGCAACACTCATCATGTCAGTTTCTTTGATAAAAACCTTACTTTTCTTGAGCTTGTTGTTTAGAGACAACCTTCTGTCTTCTGCTTTGTGTTTCTATTTATTTTGTGCCACTGTAAAAGATTGCACACTCCTCTGTAGGTTAAGAAACTTCCATCTCCTGTGCATTAAAACCACTCAAAACTAAACTTGAGCCAGATTACAATGAAATATAATGCAAGACAACTTTTCTTTCAAGGGCGGTAGATAGACACCACACACGGAGCTCCAATTATTGAGAGTAAACAATATGGAAACACGCTGTGGAGCAAAAAGGTTGAGGGTGACATGCAGGTCAAGTGAACTGTAAACTGTGAATTTACCCCCTTCAGTTCAGTGTAAGTGTGAACGTGTTGGACGGTTTCTCTGCCTTCTGCATGGAAGTCAGTGTGACACCATCAGCTCGTTACGAAAACACTGATATCACATCAATGTGGCACCAGTTGTGTCCAAAATCCCTCCCTTACTCACTCATGCGCTGTTCCCCTTTTATTAGGCAGTAAATAGTTTAGCAGCAAAGAGAGATTGCAGATACTTATTAATCATCGTCATTTTGACTCATCACTGACATAAGCTGACAGCGAGCCTGGCTCTGTCTGTCCAAAGGTCTTGGCTGAGCGACTTCCTGGATTCTGGTTGCTGCCGTGAGGTTGCCAGGCAATCAGCGAAGACTATAGGAAGTCACTGTGCTTCCAAGAAATAGTGTGACAACTCACCTCCCATAAAAAAACAAACATTTTTGTGCGTGGATTAAACAAACCAGACATAACGTGATAATTATTGAACTTCAGAGGTGCTGATGGGCAGAGTTTGTTCATTTTTTCAGTCTAAGCTAACATCTCTTGGCTATAGCTTTTGCTCAACAGAGATATGAGAGTAGTATCAATCTCATTTAAGACATCATTCATTTATCTACTATTTAGTATTGATACTATAATTACTATTTCAATTAGCATGGAGTGTTATATTTCAAAATAGATTACTTTCAAATAGGCATTTCAGAAGCATAACAGGCTTTAATGTCATTACTTTGAGTACTGTATTTGGGCCAGTCTCACATTTCACACAAAAATTGTGAATTTGATGCTACATCTGATTATAGCCTGTAAAAGTGTGTTTTCTCAGCTGCGTGTGTCCAGATAATTTTAGATCAGAGCCCAGTTTCACTGCGTGAACACACATCTTAACTGATTGACTCTGCAGCTTCCACAAATCCGTCAATAAACACGGAGAGCAGCTCAAGTGTTATGCAGTCAATATGTCCATAAATTACCAGTGAACCCAATAACACACCCCGAGAAGTCATTTTCCGTGAGCTATTCCAGAAAATGACTGATACAGAATGCCGTATCTCCAAATGACGCTTTGAACCATCCCATGAAATACATCAGCCTCGTGTTGCTCGTGAGAGGCTGAGCAGCTGTTTAAAGCGGGCCGAGTAACAAATTCGGCCCCTAAAACACAGGCAACGTGTAATGTACTGTACGTCTCGGCGGGCGCAATAAATACCGTAATAAAATTATGATAGTGTCAATGTTTCCAACCTCCACGAAGAGAGAGAAGCGGAGCGCGGTCCAAGCTCTTATGTCAGCGACAAGGTCTTTTGTTATGTGACATATAACTTTGAATGGCTCCTTTTTATGTATGATATTCAACCAGGACTATTTAATCAAATTCGGCTCCATTAATGTCTGTGGTGGGTGATGCTGCCTTGATTTTCATCAGTGATACATAAAAACCTCCTCCTTCTGTAAACACTATAAAACTGTAAAACTGTATTTCGTGTTGCTTAATGTGGGATTTTCAGGTGTAAATAATCTGGAAGTGATGATTTCATATTTCCCAGCTCGACAAAGCAAAGCGGATTATTTTAACTTTTAATAATATGGAAGACTGTTTAAGCCACGTCTATTGTATTGTAGTACAATAGAACTGAACCCCATGCTTTTCTGTGATTATGTAATTACCTCTTAAATACCTTTTTCTCCCTCTCGCATACTATGTCATTAAAGTTGCCTAAACCATAGCTCAGCTCCTGTGTTCCTTGTGTATTCAATGTCTGCCCTGCTCTGCTCACACAAACACGGACTAAATCTGCGGGGCACCATCCCGGCTCTGCTGACTCAGACCAGATCAAGGCGTGGGGAGTCTTCGTTTTGGCATCGGGGAAGGAGAGAGGATCTGGAGCGTCTGGGCACGGCGCCACGTGACGCTGGCGTTGCACTTGTTTCATACGTGTAGACGCATAGCAGCATGCTCTACATCAATAAGGCGACACAAAGGGCTTTCCTCGCCGCGTAGGAAAGGGCGTGTAGAGGGAGCACGCTTCTGCATTGTCGATGATTCACGTGTGCTTTTAAAGACGTGACTTCTCTTTCCGGTTTGCACACAACGTGTTTGCACTTGAGCTCCCTGTGCATGCTCAAGGTGGAGGGCTTGGTCCAGTCCATAAAACCATGAAGATCCTGCCGCACCGAGCTGCAATTGCATCATCGAGGAACAGATGTTTGCGACATTTCGCATCCAAACTCTCTCTCCCTCTTGCGCTCGCCTCACTCCGTTTCTCCTTCATGTACTGTATCAGCTTTTCCCCTCATGTAAACTCTGCCTTTGAAGTCGGCGCACCTTCTGGGACGTTTACAAGGCTTCCCCACGAGGTTCGCCGAACGCATAGCGATGATGCATTTACTCAGGCCAGATCAGATGACACAAAAACAAAGCAGCATATCACGGCAACCGGTTTCAATGTGCCATAAAGTGAGGGGGGAGAAAGGAGAAGGGGAAAACAGGGATAAGGAATAATGACAAAATCATGCTGTTTGTTTGGCAGCAAACACTGAGAAGCACTTGAGAGGGAATCCAAGGAAACTGAGTAAGCATATTTGCTTTTCTCTCTGGAGCGTCTTGAAGATGAGGCTGCCGGGCATTACCGAGGTTTGAGCTGAAACTTGTGTATGACAAGTCATCAGTCTGTTTTAGGCTTTTGATGTTCCACCCCGCTTCGCCTTCTCTTACGGATGCGAGGTATGGTTCATTAGCAGTGTGAGAAATGAGAGCCGATTTCTCACAGCGAACGAGCGGCCCTGCGTTTTGTAGTGAAGACTCTACCAGAGTTCTCCTAATTACAGGCCAGAGGGGGTACGCGCTGAACCAAACGGCTTAGCACACATCAGAGAAGAGAATATTTCTGCCCTTCAAAGTCTCATGAATGTATGTATCCTCAAACCACAAGCTGCTAATATGCTGTAAAGACAGCTATAGTAAGTGAAATACGAGCCAAGTGGTACAATATACAGGCTGCCACATGTTTTATCTGCTTTGTGGTGGTCTGTAACTACAGAAAACACCTGAATGCCTCTGTAGGGAAGAGTAAACACAAGACAGGCGTGCACAAACCCTTGATATACAGGTTTCCTCCTTTTGTTTCCCCTTCAAGGAATAGTTTGACTTTTTTTTTAAATACACTTATTTGCTTTTTGACAACAGAAGAGCAAAACCACCCTCATATCTGTTCACTCTCAAGATACATCCAGGAGACGGTTATCTTAACTTAGTATTAAAGAGGAAAGTGGGGCAAACAGTGGACTTGGTCTGTCTCAGAGAGAAAATAATAATTAATGAATTAATAATTAATTAGGTGCAAGTTGATGCCTACGTTACCCCCCATGTGACTCAACTGCCAACAGATCACTCATAGACTCAGGTGCGTTACTGTGTGCTAGTAACAGTTAATGAAGACTTATAGCCCCAAGCAGGAATGACGAGCAGGCTACAGAGGTCTGGTAAACTAACTTCTTTCAGACTCCATACCCCCCAGATATTTTACATTTTCAAACTTAGTTGTCTCCAGGCCCAGCCGACACGACTCAGTTCATCACTTGAGGCAATTTATCAGACTTCGCTTCGCTTCCATTCCAAATGAAACTATTCTTCATGTCTTGTCCGTCATTTTATACACGTTTCTCCACGGTTCAGCTTGACATATCTGGTATCTTTGGAAAACTTCAGGATCTCTGCTGGAGTTTCAAATAAAGTTCTGTAAGTTTCAAGAATGTTTGGCTGCTTGTTGAGAAGCTGACACCCCAAGTTTCTGGAAATGCATGATCCATTATGTCAGTGTCCTCTTTTACCTCTCAGGAGGCCGATGGTAAACAGAGGTGTAACACTTCCACATGCTCACCTCATACCCATATTCGTCATCCTTTCCCTTCCCCCATTTTCCTTTTCTTCCCTCTCTTTCTCTCTGTCACATACATACTGTTTCAATGCACACACAGGTCAAGTAGACGGTTGGAAATCTAAGCTACTGATGGCTACCTTGGGAAATGCCAGAGTTCGGGCAGAATAGACTGAGCCATTTCTTCCCACACCTGCTGCTTTGTGTCACTTTATCCCAGAACATCCTCTTCTCGTCACCTTATCCTGGCCTTCCCAGAGACACGTATAAGATGACTGGCAGGATGATTGCCAAGTGCTCTAAAATGGCAGGCAGCTCATAAAAAATGACAATAAATATGTATTTTTTCATCTTCCAATATCTACTTTAGTTGCTGTTTGCTCAAAAAAAAAAACTGTATCGTGACATAAGTCACGTTGTTGCAGGTTGCTAGAAACCCAGGCCATTTTATGAAGGAAATATTTCATGCAGATTTTATTATATTGCAATTTATATGAAAACAGCTCTCTTTCACTCTCTCTCGGCTCTTCACCACTACTCAGGTAACCAGAGCAGCCACTGGATCCAGTGACATCGGACACCGCCAAGGAGAATTGACTCTTTTCTCCAAGCCACGGGAAACACTGGACGCAATCTAGGCCTCTCACAGTCAGCACGCTACCCAGCGACACAGGCCCAAAGCTTGGGTTACTGCCTTACCCTCTTCTCTTTGTGCATCCCTCCATTCAGCCGAGGGAAAGATAACTGGAGCTGTGTTAGGCCCTGAGGTGGGATTAACGGCTTTCAGACACCAAAGTGGCTTGCTGTCACCGTTAGAACTGAAACAGGAAGGACTTTTAAAAGTGTTTTGTTATGAAAACACCTTATAAAGTTGGTGTGCAGTTAATTCCTGCGTGATATCCCCTGTAATCACATGCGGGAAACACCAGAGGCCTATTTAAACTAGTCTGCATGCACGTGTGCGTGGAGTGGGGGAGGATGGACGTGGATGTTTACTCGGGCCTGGGAAACAAACTTAATCTGAATTATCCACTTTCTCAGAACATAAATTTCCTGACATAATTAAACACTTCGCTGAGCATCACCAGAGAGGAGACTGATGGCAGGAGCGTGTTTCATCCATCCCAACCGGAACTGTAATGTTTGGCCAAATAAATAGAGGGTATCACATTTCCCACAAGCCCAGTAATTAAACAAGAGGGCTTTTCTTAAAGTGCCGCACTGCTTTGAATCATATCGGCATCGGTCAGATAAGGCTACATCTTAATTTGTATAGCATGAAGAAAATACAGAACTCGTGCAAAACAGCTGGAGAATCAGAGAAAACTTCTGAAATGCCCAGTCTTTGAATTTTTAATCAGATTTGATGCCAGTAAAAATATTTGCCTAATCAATCGTTTCCCTTGGAAAGAAAGACAAATAAGCATCACCATGGATCATTAGGGAAAATAGGCACATGCCTCGATATCCCCGTGCCCAGCGTGCCAGCTAAGTTCAGAATTGCCAACGGTTTTGATCAGCATTAACAGCTACAATGATGCATACAAAACTGCGCTGTTTACAACAGTGGAAAGACGCTCTCATTAACAGAACATAATAACTGTAGGCACCAAAATGCAGTCTGGGAGACAATGGCTTCAGGCCGAGTTTATACAAAACACTGATTGGCTTCTGATTGAAATACTGGCAAAATAAGAGGCGTCAGCGTGTCACTAAAAGTCCATTTGCCATCCAGTAATTACAGCGCTTCATTGTTAACACCACTGTCAGTAAAAATAGCGGGGCTGGGAAGAGACTTAATGCAGTGTGATTTTATGCAGAGGGAATGTGGTGGAGCAGAGGAGGGCAGAGCAGCAGTGGAGCGGAGGTCAGGTAGCACCTGTTTAACATCAGCAACTAACAGCAGGAATATGAATCAAACCATCTGGGTACAGCTCTGCCCATCAGATTGCTGCTTGGCATGCAGCTGCCTGTGACTCTGTGAGAGCGTGTGTGTG
>JBAJHX010000035.1:13592133-13618537 GCA_037176925.1 Amniataba percoides | reverse complement strand
GCGTGTGTGTGTGTGAGGGAGGGGGAGAGAGGGGGAGAGAGAGAGAGAGAGAGAGAAAGAGACAGATATATTGAGGGCACGAGAAGAGAAACAGCAAAAACGGGAAGCAGGGATCATCTTTAAAACTACTCCGCAAGTGGAAGTGATTGAGGAGATCAGCAGTGATCTCTCCATTGGGGCTTTATGGGTTTAACCTTGCAAGACATGATTTTTTGTTGTTGTTGTTGTTGTTTAGCTTTGTTTTTTATTTGTTTCACATTTTCATTAAAATGCACGTTACAGAATGTACTTGTGTTCTGATATAATCATAACTGCACTATGGAGTTTTCTTAAAGGAAATTCATTAGTGGAGGTGGTAAAGAACGGTTGAAGAATTTGAGGCTTATTTGGACTACAGAACTTCTGGCCATTACTTTTCAGACTAAGTTAAGTTAAGACTAAGTTCCTGTTTTCTCGAGATCTGGTCCAGTGCTCCTGACAGCTTGCTAAAGGCAATCTATGCGTAAACTTTTGTTATAATAAATAAAAATAATAATGATATAAACTACCTGACATATAAATAAAATAAGGATCTCATCTACAAATTATGATAGAAAAGTAAAAGAAAAAAGAAATGAGCCTTTTTTGGATAAGAGAGCAGTTCTCTTGCCCAACTCTCTGTACCACCCAGAGCAGGTTGTAACATCCCCAGGGCATCTGTTAACACTTGCATGGGCCTGAGGCAGTGACTGTGGATGCCTCCTTATAAGTCAGCTGACTGAGCTTACATTATGCAAATTTCAGTGTAAGGATCTGCTTGAATGAGAGGTCAAACCTGTAGAGCCTAGTTAAATGAAAAGGCAGGCATGATTTTACAGCATGTCAGTTTCTGTCAGTGCTGTTTTTTTTGTTTTTTTACCATTAAAAGCCCTCAGGATTGTGTTTGTATGGCTGTCACCTCAAGCTTGTACTTACCTGTAGTATCTTAAGCATGATGATGTATTGTGTTTACTGCAGCCTTGTGGTTCACCTGAGGAAAAAGACTTAATGGACTGTTGTGCGTCCACTGACAGGGGCAGGAAGACGCCGTGTGCAGGGACTCCACCTCCCAGAATAAAAAAAAAACAAAAAAAAAACAAATAAATGAACAGACAAGAGATGTGAAAGTGCACACAAGCAGTCTCCATGCAGGCCAGAGGGCCAGCAAGGAGATTACTCCCATCCCAAACAATTATTCAAGTTCCTTGTTGTGTCACCCAATCTACTGTATGCTATTTTAGCTAATCCCTTCTTAGATTATCGCCCTGGGCATCCCATATATAACACCTGTTGTTTACCTCTCAGTCATCGGGACACGAGCAACCCTGACAGTCGTTCTGTGGGGAATCTCGAGGAAGCACATGGAGAGCAACATCTTCAGTCCCCACTCCTGCCCTTTCTCCCCCACCCCGTCCGTCTCTGTCTCCCTTTGGACGCCAACACCAACAGCTGTGGAGTGGAGAGCGGGCTGATGACGTCCTCGGGAGTAATTGCGCTGTTACTGTGCGGTCTGAGGGGGTAAATAAAGAGCAATAAGGCAGGACCAAAGTAGCCAGGGTGAAAGAAAGATGGGGAAGGAAAGAAAGAGACAGAGAGCAAAGAGGGGGGATGTAACCTGATACCAACCACCACCTCTATTATAAAGAGCATCACCAGCACCACATCGCCTATATTTAGCTTGTGGGCTGCTTTCAGTTTCAGTTTTCTCTCACTTTCTTTGTATCTGTGTGAGTCTCACTCGTCTTTTCTCTATAGCTTCCGGCAGACTTTTTTTTTTCATCTGTCAATCATAAAGCGGTGCCATGATATGTATGCAGCCTCACCTACATTCAAGTGCATGAGCTCATAAGTCAAGGTTTCATGCACATTGGAAATGAATGAATACATTTCTGGGAGAAATATCTCAGAGCCTCAGTCAGCACATTTCAGTGGAGATTAGAAGTAAAGGCCTTTTTTGCTTTATACTAATTGTTAATGGTTCGTACATTATAATATGTATTTGAGGATTTAGGATATTCTCACTGAGCAACAGCAGCCCTTATTCATTAAATGGAATTAAATACATTAAATCAAAGTCTTGCATGCACTTTGCTGCTAAAGCAAAAGCCTGCTCCATCGATCACTGCAAGGGAAGGCTATTGGCTGCAGCGAAGAGAAATGGAGGTGCCATTAGCAGATTTTAATTATCCAGAAAATACATTTTGTCACGACCACGACCATAAGAATCATGTAAGGAAATGTAGGAGCAGTAATGGGTGAAAAAGCCCAACCTTAACGCAAACGAAAGTACAACACATTTAAAAGTTGACTCGACACTGTTGTCGCATGAGAATTAAAGGGAAGTTATGAATGTGTGTAAATGACATGGCGATCCAACTAATTCACTACTTTTTTTGTGTCACTTCAGGAAAACGTCACCAAAGTCAGCTCATGCTCCTGGGACTATGAATATCCACCAAATTTCTTGACAGTCCATCTCAAAGCTTTTGAGATTTTTCAGCCTCCACCTTGTGGTCACCCAACCGATCGATCAAAAAACCAACAGCTCGACATCCATAAAGCCACCAGTGTGTCTAAAACAAATCCTCTGTTAACAGTATTATACATAAAGACAGAAAAGCAGATGTCTCAGTGAGTCCTGCTTCTCACTGTTTTTGCAAAAGTTTGCTCAGTTCAATCATTTCCACTGTCTGTAAGTGAAGGTGCAGCAGATTCTTTTACAAAATAAATGTATAAACTATTAATCTGCGTTGCCAGATACATTTCTGAGGGAGCATTAATGCTGCTTTGACTGTGCGTTAGCCCCGTGCTGGCCTGGAAACCTGTCTAGGCTGTTTCCTTGGCTTTGCCCACTGAAAATGGGATAGGCTCCAGTCCCCAGTAACCCTGAACAGGAGTAGGCCAAATCACATTGGATTAATGTGTGTGATTTTAACACAGTAGGTCAATCTAAAATGGTGGGCTTCCATGTTTTAAACTTTTTGTCTCATAATATGACCTGTCATGTCAGTCGGTAAACATCGTAGCTGCAGTTTTGATACACAGCACCGCTCTTCTTTTTCTATTTCCGTGTGGCGGAGACATGCAGACGGTTCCTGGTTCCTTGTGGTTCCTCCATCAGCTCTGAATCTGAGTGGGTGGCTGACTAACTGGTCGACTGGCATTCCCCCAGAGACACAAGGAATGACAAAAACTTCGAAAAACAAAGGCACACCAAAATCCCAATTGACTTGCACAATAAACTCCTAATTAGCTACTGGCGATAATGATAATAAAAATATAGTCTAGACATGCTGTATTGAATAAAAAGTGGGGATTTTATGAGAGGGTAATGCACAGTTTAAAAAAAAACCTCCACAGTGTTGTCTACAGAGCCAGTGACTTATATTATCTTGTTTTATGAATAATAAAAAGCTTTGCAGTTTTCTTGTTTGCTGATGTAAGGGGAAAGTATGCTGGTGGGTGTGAGTGAAGTCTGGGTCAGACTCGCACGCTGGAAACAGCTCAGTGTTTCATTAGCTTGCCTACTGTTGCTTTATTGTTATTGAAGTGGCTGTTAATTTAAACTAACTATAATGAAGAGCCAGTAGAGTTGGGGATCATGGTATACTCCTCAGCAGTAAGTCTTGCTGAGCGCCTGTGTGTGGGGGTGTGCGCTTGATTGCAGTATTTGTTTAAAGGCACCATTTTAAAGGCATCTTATGCAGAAGAGCTTAAAGGAATAGATCAACATTTGTTTTTTAGTTTGTTTTTTTAATAGAAAATTAGATGAGCATGAAGCCTAACATTTTCTGAAGTATATCTACAGTATATTTGTTTCTTACCCAACTTCAAACTAAATCATGAAGAGAAAGCTACCAAGCCTATTTCTCAAAACATTTAAAAGATATTTAACAACAATAAGGTGACGCACCTGTATTTTAAAACTCTAATTCAAGCCCGTCTTTTACAATCCTGGCTCCTTAACTGGAAAATGACTGCCTCTTTTAAAGACTTCCCACAAAGTGTTTTTGTTACAGTCGTAAAGCGTAGTCACCTTTAAAATGTCGAAAGCAAGTAAGACTGCCAGAAGTTAAAAATGACATGCTATTCTCAACATACGGTCAGATACAAAGGGAAAATTATATATTTTTGATTAATATTTAAATTAAGATGGATGAATATACATGAATATACTGTATATAAACTATCTAAAGGATCAAATGGGTGTTCCAGGTGCTCAGACGCTCACTTGAATTGTTGCACAAACTACATAAACATTACTTAACTATCTTATTTGGAAATTTCATGTTTCCATGTTTGTAACAATGAATGTGACCAGAGCCTCTGTCAAGTAACTTACTGCCACTGTGTTTTATTGTGTAGAGACAGTGTGGCGATGCTGGTTGTTGCCACAGCGGACACCCATAAAACAAGTCATTCTCTAGTTTTGTTTGTCATTAACTGCGTGTAACAAATGTGGCAGTCTCTCGCACTCGTTTTCATTGTATATGATATAGTGCACAGTGGAGGACCCATTGAAGGAAAAGTGCGCTGAGTTTTGAGCGTTGGGTGAAATGTGAAAAAAGCATCTATTTTTGTAGACCTCTGGTGAGGAGCAGTTTTTCCTGATGTCTGCAGAGTGCGGGCTCCCTTCTGCTCTCTTTGATCTTTTTCTGGAATCAAATGTAATGATTGTGGCTAACTTTGAAATCTGGAGACACACTTGCTACGTCTCGCTGCGGCGCTCCTTTGCACGGTTTCTCTCACTGGCACATTTAGGCTGCTGTTTGCCGTTGTTGTATTTATTTACAATGCTGGAGAGTTTTGAGGAGATACGATGAATCACTTAACAACCAGCCTCTCATCAGTGCTGAGGTGCTTTCAAGTGCTGACTGTTTTCATCGTGTCAGGAGAGGCCGGATTATTGAAGGAATAGTTGGACATTTTGGGAAGTTACAGTTACACACACAATCCACCTTCATGCTCAGAGTAAGGTGAAATGATTGATACCTCTTATATGTGTGCAAAGGGAGCTGGGGGTGGGGGTGGGGGTGGGGGGGGTCAACAACATCATCAACAAGTTATATCTTCTATTCTAGCTAAACACTTCCTGGCTTCCTGGCCATTCATGCCGCATTCACGTCATCTGGGAAGGATGTTAGAGATGAGAAAGATTCCCCTGTTTACAGATTGTCAGCATTCACGTCACTGAACAAATCGAGATGACTGTGATTGCAGAGCTGGCTGTATGAGGGTTAAAAATACAGTGAATTGACTGATTGAGTTTCACTGTAATCATAACTCTAATCATCAGGTCACACTAGAAAGTGGCACAATGAAACGCATTATCATGTGTTCTCTTCAAATAAGCAGTAATGGAAGCTTGATCATGTAGTGACTGCTTGCTGTGGGCACCGTTGGCTGAGTTTAGCTTTATGTGTGGCAAAATGGATTCCAAGAAGAGAAGGAGGAGTAGAGGAAAACTAACTAAACTAGTGCTGCTCCTCGTTCAGAGAAAGGTTTTATAAAATGGGATGGTGCCACACAGCTAATACAGCATATTTTGGAGTCTCTGCTCAACAGTTTCAACATTTTCAAGACAGTTTGCAGATGGTCAATGACGTGAATTCTCATGCCAAAGTTTGCCAACTTCAAACTCCACGAAAAACCACCATACAGTTTTACAATTTAGCGTTTCCTTCGTTGGCACTGGATGTGCACTCTCACCCCCCAAGTGCATCAGGGTATTGGTGGGCTACACTATAAGCAGTGTTGAATTACAAATTCCTGGAAAGCCCATGTGCTTTTTGTGTCCACTAATGTTATACAGTTTGATTTGACTGCTGTTGCATGAGTAATGCACATTGATCGAATCTAAGGTGACGTTGATTGTAGCGTCACTTTATACCTTCTCTAATCTGTTTTCATCTTCTGCTGGAATACACTATTTGCATTTGATAGTAACATTATTACTTGGTAATAGAATAAATAATTTTATGTGAGTGCACTTTCAGTATGGTTGCTGTAAACTACTTTAGGTAGCTTTTCTTCTGTTTTTTTGTTTTCCCTGGTCATCAAATGTGACACACCAATAAACAGAGCCTCTGTCTGGAGAGGTACACTCAGTAAAGCTGTGAGTTGAGGCATGTTAGGCTATAATGGCAAAGAGAATTAGAGCAGAGCACGTCTTTCATGTGGTAATAGGCCTATTTGCTGGAGTTGGGGGACCATGCCCTCATGTTACTTAAATGGCTTTATGGGACTATATGTCTATATATAAAAAAGATCTTTTTAACCGCAAGTACCATGGAGGGTTTTTTAATGTGACTGTGCATTTTGTACTCTAGATATAGAGTCCTTAATTTCTCTCTCAACCTACTACATTATAATTTAAGAGTCGTCTCTGAATATGAACTATGAATATAAACCATTATTATGAATGCCATACAGAAAAAATTAAAGACTTCTCATTTTAATATATTTTGGGAGTTTAACATTTTGCATAATAAAGTCTTTTCTAAAGTTTTTCCTTTTTTTTTTAGGTATGCTGGTAGCACAGCTCTACAGTCACTCTCTTGTTCCGCCACTTTGGTCCTGACAGAAATATTTCAGCAACAGTCAGAAGACATTCAAGGTCCCGAGAGGAAGGACCTTAAGGACTTTTGAGGGATTCCTTGACATCCCCTCTAGCCCCACCATGAGGTTAAAAGTGAAAGTGTCCAGTACTTTGATTTAAGACTAAATACCTTTAAAACTAAGCGGCCTCACATGCACTGTGTGTTTAGCACTTATTAGCAAATGCTGGCATGCTAAGACTCTAAACTAAATTGATGAACTTGGTTAACAATACACCTGCTTGGGACCAGCATGTTAGCTTTTCAATTTGTTGAACCTTCAAAGCATTCAAAGCACCTCATTCCTGCAGTCCAGCCTCACAGAGCTGCGAACATGGCTGTAGACTGAGTCTTAGTTATATTTATTATTTAAAAAAAATACAGTGGAAGATTTAGTAATTTACTAGCAGGTGCTTCCTTTCTGAGTGATTCACAGTGTTTAAGGCAAACAAGTGATGTCACTTCTATTTTGAGGGACTTGGGAACACGTATGTCTCGACTGTGCCAGCTCATGCTACATCTAGAATCCGATTTCCTCACCTTCATTATACGGTGTAATGAGTTCAGGGCCCTTCAGGTGAGGACGCTCGTGCGGACCGTAAATCTGTCACTAAAAGCGGTTAGACGACTTCTCTTCACCTTGTTCGAGAAGCAATTTGGCAACATAATGAGTTTCGTAAGAGGCTCGCTTGCACTTCAGGGGTCTTTTTACTCCTTATTTCTCAGTGTTTGAAAGCAACGAGGAATGTGTTTCTATCTTTACAGAAGTTAAAATCCTAGGTACAGAGCATTTATCATCATGACGCACAAGGCTCCGGTTGACACATGCATACAACGTCCAAAATAAGAGTTTATAATTTCAGCCGAACAAAGAGTCTATTATGGTCGACTGAGGGGCAGAGAGAAGACGCTGACTGCTGATATTTCTGTTTGTTTAAACTTTTTACTCACACTGAAACAACGTTAATTTTGGTTTGCGGGATGTTGGTGGTCGGGGATTGTCGAGCGGTGTTAAGAACAGATGGTCTGAGTAAAAAAAAAAAAAAAAAAAAAAAACCTGTTCGAAAGCACACAGCCAGTTGTGACAGAGCAGCTTTTCTCTCCCTCTCTTAATTGTGAAATCCGCTGTTCTTGTTTTTGTCACACGAGCGACACATCCCCGCCACGGTGAGACAGCAGATATTTTGTTTTCAGCTTTTGTTTGATTTTCTGTATATTCGATACAATACGGTAATCACAGAAGACAACAAGCCAAAGACACCAAACTTGTTTAGCAATCAGCGAAACGCAAGAGAGAAAGAAAGAGCCCCATTCCCAGCCATAGCACACACATGGGAGTCTGTTCCCACTAGTGTCTTAAAATAGTCCACGAGGGCTTTTCAATTATACAGGCCACGCTGTAAGAAGGGGCCCAATCATAAAACCAGAGTGTTTACCTCCTCTCTAAATCTTACTTTGCTTTGATTAAGGAGGGAGAAGGCGGCTGGGAAGCTGGGATAGAAGAGACAAGGCTGACGGGGGGGAGATGCTGTACCAAAAGTGCAGGAAACACAATGAGAGCTGTAATTGTCAGCCAGCTGTGACCTGAGGCCGGCAGAGCATCCGCCATAATGGTTGTCAGTCCCGTAATGCTAGAAGTACAGACAGCGAACATGAGTGGGGTCACTGAAGAGGCAGAAGTTAAGTCAAGGTATGTGAAGCTGAAGTTCAACTCCCGTCTATATTAAATGGGCTGAGTGTCTTAACTTGGCCTTGGTGACCTTAAATTTTAACAGAAGGCCTCACAAACTGGGGGTGGTGCAGCAGACAGAGAATTTAAAAAATGATGATTGTAAAGGTTTCACTATGGGAAGTGTAGGATCTTGTATTTTTTAGAGTTTGACCCATATGAGGGAGGGAAAATCTGAATGTCTCAGCTGCCCTGTTCATTTTTTTAATGCTGTTTCATGAAATTGTCTGCATCTTTATGAGTAAATGGCTGGAGCGCTTTAAAGGAAGGGTTATATTTTGAAAAAAATGCTTCGCCAACGTCTCGCCGACTAACTGAGGAAATCGACTCTCATGTCTGCGTGTCAGGTATAAGCTAAAGCCGAGATGTGATTGGACTGCATAAAGACAGGAAGCAAGGTGACACACTTCTTTCCACCCACCACTTCCTTTAAAGCTTACTAAGTTCTATCTTGGGTTTTTTTAATTCGTGTATAGACATTAATTGCAATTTGTGGTTTTAGGGGGAGTCATGTGCTATTTTCTGACTGCGAGATTTCAGGAAGTCGTTGTGCCCAGAAATTGTTACAGTGCGTGACCCCCCATAAAATCAGAAACATTCCGGTTTCTGTGCAGATTAAACAAACAAGATGGAGCGCGTTGATATAATTAGTGACCTTTACATGTGCTGGTAGGTGTATGTTTGAACTTTGGAGAGAGCCAGACGAGTTTTTCTCCCCCTGCTTCCAGTCTTTATGCCCAGCTGAGCCGATCATCCCCCTCGCAGGAGCTCCACACACCGGCGGCATTGACCTTCTCATGTGCCGCCGGTGTGTCATCGTTCTCTGACGTTTAACAGAAATCACAATTGATAAAAAGGTTTGACCGGAGCTGCACAGAAGAATTCCCTCAGTGTCATCATGGAAAAAGGAGCACCTCCTGCACGCACGCATGCACACACAAACACGCATGTGAAATTGTGTATTACTACAAACAACGGCTGCAGATAAGGGTGTGGATGCATTTTAGAAAAGGATTTACGCTGGTGCTCCGGGGTTTTATTGTCCATTGCTGCTTTGAGGAACCAGCTAGACCTGTTTGGACAGAGTTCCCTCTCAATAAATCACGAGGGACATCTTTTGTAGTACACCTCGCCATTCATGCTGCACTGCAGGCAAAATCACAGTGTGCTGCTTTTCCCTCGGCTAAACAAAAAGAAAAAATGTTCAGGACTTTACGATCCGGGGAGCACACTGTTTACTGCCTCCATCGAGGAGGTGTGGATTAGTCAAATCCTCCTGAGCGCTCAAGTTTTTATCTGCACATCTTCATCAAGGAATTTTTAAAAAACTGTACGTCTTCTTTCTTCTTTTCTTACTTGTGCACTTTCCCAGCCTGAAAATGATCTTGAAGATCTAGTTTTTGTCCTTTGTATAAAAGCAATGTAACTAATACATCTGCTGATATGAGTCACTGGTTTCACCAAAAAAAAAAAAAAGTGTGGCACTCACAGTTCTCAAATACCTATAGCCCTGAAAGATGACAGTACCCATTTAGAAATAAATATATTAAACAAATACTTGTTTTTAAATGTAGGACTGATGCATAAATCATTGATGCTTATTTAAGGGTAAATTAGATTTTTGTTGATCTTTAATTCAGCAGGTCAACCTCAGCATAAACACCCCCGTCTGATCTTTTTCTGCTGGCTGGATGCTCAGGGGATTATGTTTTTTAACGAGCTTCGCCTCATAGGAGGTAGATCATCCCTAATCAATATTTCAACGCATATATTAACATTATCCAAATTGATTAAGTGCATTTAAATGTTGTTTATCAAAGGAAAGGTCACTTGATGTATTTGGCTGTCCAACAGGGTACCTTCCTGAGGGCTCCATAGGAAGACACGGTGTAATATTGATCAATGGTTTAGCTTAGCTTAGGTTTATCTTTGCGGATGATTAATAAGTAAATGTTTGTACATCCCATTAGGGAAACAATACAGAAGACATCAGCGTGTGCGTCTCACAAATAACAGGAAATCAGCATCTATTCCGAAGAACTAGAAAGGCAGTTAAGTCATCATAACTGCTTCATGCAAATCGCAGATCACATTAGTGAACATTAAATTTATGTTCACAACTAGATGACTCATAGTTCACACTCTGCAAAATATCTCACCCCTGCAGCTGTGTTAATCCGCTGCTCTGTTTGTGTCGGTGTGGTGTTCTGCGGGGTTTTAGGCAGTGCAGTCAAACTAACCAAGTTCTTTATGGAGCTGCTTCTGCCTAGAATAAGCACCCGCCAGCATCACATGGATCAAAAGGAGATTTTCTCTCACTAAAAACTAAAATGTATGAATCTGACGTCAATGTGCCATTTTAAAGTTTCTTTGATTGTTTTTGTTAGTGGTGGCAATTTGTGTTCATTATAATCGGCCATTGTCTATCTTTTTTACATGTGGAGCCATTGATTAAATGGTTATAACTGTTTTGTGAGGATATCAGTAAAACAAGCCACCACTACATGGAGGCTGATGGGGATTCAAACAGAGCGTAAAGGTGTGTTGAGGAGAGCTCCAAGAAACATGACATTAAAAATCTTTCAGCAACAAAACGTTCAGCCAACTGTAACATCACGGCAGCAGGAGTTCATTTTTCATGCACTCATAGCAGAAATATGCTCATTTTGACAAAGGGAAATTTTAAACACAGCAGCCAAACACCTAACACGAGTACTTCCCAGCCTCAGGCCTGCTTGTATTCTAAGGCTGCAGGCTGATGCAAGTTCACTCACCGAGTGATATTGCAATTGATTCAATTTGCGAACAGAGCATTAAATTATTTATCTTGGCACGGATAGCGTGTTTTTAATGAACGCACAGTGGTGTATGATGCCTGTCTAATGCACCATTTGGCATATAGAAGAAGATAAGATGATGTTACAGGGTGAAACACAAGCATTTAAGACTTTATATGACAATGAAAGCTTATCAGCGCACAAGAGATCTCTGGTTTTAGTAAAGGTAGAGCACAAGTCCTCTAATGTGTATTGTGGTGGAAATACAACTAAAAAGAGGGTTTGAGACTTAAATAAATGAGCGTGAATCAGCATGCTGAAGTGCAAACAGTTTTGTTCCTAATATGAGGTGTAGCTTTGGCCCCTTCATGCTCAAAAGTGTGGCCTCTGTGCACTCTTCTCTGGAAATTCCCATCCTGAAATTCTTCACATGTCGGGGATCAAGCCAAATGAACAAGCGTGTTTTTTCAGAATTCCCATCAGCTAAACGGGATTGCTTTCAGTGCAGGGGAAAAAACATCCAGTTTGTGGTCCGCCGAGCCAACGTGGTCAACTGAGGACACGCACGCTCGTGATCATTTTTTGAAAGGGCCGACTGAAGCTCCATCAGAGCGCTGACACAATCTGCGCCATCTGCGCAGGTCGTGTCAGCTGGCGTGTGTGAATAAAGACATTTCACGTATTCTGACAGTCAGCCATGAAGCTTTTTCAGTTTTCTATTCACCTTCTGTTGTTTTCATGATGTTAGAAATACAGGTTTAAGTGTATTGGCTTTTTACATGAGATGTTATTACAAACACAGGATAATGTCTGCATTTCGTTGTATCATAAAGATTTAAACACAGACTACACACTGCCCTGCTACCATTTGGTAGCATTCTAGATTACCCTACTCAGAAGTGTGTTTCTTGTAATCATATAAATGCCGAAATTAATTTCTCCGCACCATACACCAAATCTCTGTTTTGATGAGGCCAGATCTCAAATCGCTGTCAGACTCGCAAAGCACTAAACAACGCTTGCAACACAACAGACCAAAAATGGTGTCGCAATCACATTCCACAGCAGGGTTTTTAAATCCAACCCTCCCTGACTCTCACAAACATAAACAAGCCTATGAGTTGCAGCTCATTCATGAATCTACGTCTTTGGAGTTCCTGCTAGAAAGTGTAAGTCTACCAGCTCTGACTCAAAGCCAAGGGACGCCCTTTTTCTCCTTTCTCTGTTTCAGCTTTGCAGCCATTCATGCCCTGTGGAGTGAACGCTCCACCCAAACAGTATCTCCATGGTGACATACTGTATATAGACCAACCTTTAAGGTGTGTGTCTGTGTGTGTCTTTCTTCTATTTTTTTTTTTCGTCTCCACCTCAGCGGCCTTTGAACCGTGACAACGGTTGAACGACAACGTCAGCAGATAAGGGGTTTCCCTCTTCACGGCCTCCGGTCGCCCAGGCAACATTCCTGAGTCGACAAACATTGGCCCAGACTTGAGCCTGCATACCAGAGGATCTCCCAGGAAGTCCAAAAGGCTTTCCTGTCGTGTTGTTATTGTTGTTGCTATAGTAGTGGCTGCCAGCCAGTGAGTGTGTACAGGTGAAAACAGGTACACCCAATGTACGTACTTCAACCTGTTATCTTCCAATAAACTTTAGATGGAAATAGAACAGAGTCTTTTTATAAAGAGGAGGGCACACCTGAAAGACATCACAACTGATGTGACGCTGTGACACACAAAACAATCTGGCGTGTTTGTGTTGTAGATGTGGAATAATGTAGTAACATGGTACCTGCAATGAATTTAAAGTTTGGGAGGAGCAGAAACTAAAATGATTATTCAGATTTTCAAGTATGTCACTTAAATCTTCCAGAAGATTACCTCAGGTCTGCAATAAAAAAAAAAATTACAGCATCAAAGTGGTACATAGATACTTAGAGAGGGTTTCTCTGACCCAAGCCCTTAAAAAGTGAGAGTGCGTGTGTGTGCACATGGTTTGTCATGGTCACTAGGGAGGCGAGAGGCTTGCAGTCGTTCAGTGCAAACACAAACCAGGGCCATCTGCATGTCTGGATCCCCTCCAACAGCAACACTAGCGCACGCACACACACACACACACACACAAACACATCCACACACACTTTACATGATATCATGAATTGGGTGTCAGCGGCTGTAGCACCTCATCTTTCGACGTAAATGTACGCGGTCCGGGGCCAAGGCAGATGTTCTGCATATTGTGATAACCTAAAGGAGTTCTCTTCTATTCAAAGCTCAGGGATGTTGTACAATTAACATCGTAAATTAGATCATTACGGTTCAAATGAAATAACAGCTCCTGCAGTGTTTGACACGGTTTTACATCACGCAGATTGTGAGCTCGATATGTCTTGCCTTAGGTCCTGGTTTCACTGTTGCTGGGGAATGTTGAGAAAACAAGTGAAGCATGTTGTTATGAAACAGTGACTGATGCTGTAGAGCAGCAGGCCAAAGTGAAAATGCTTCTTTCTCTGCCAAAGATTTGTATTGGAAACCACAGATCCATGGCACAGAACCATATAGGCCTTCCTCGAGCACTACACAGATCCAATTCCACAGGAAAATCTTTGTGCGTGCGTGCTTGCGTGTGTGTGTGCGGTGGTAGGCCCAACACGCTCGTGGGTTTAAAAAGGTTTCATTTGGTTTCAATCGCAACTGTAACCGCGTGTCTTGACGATTTCACAGCAAGAAATCAAAAGCGAAGATAGATGACCTGCAACAGGTTACCATGGCAGTTAATGAACATCTGATGAATGTGCGCTGTCGTGCTAAAAGTTTGCGGGTGTGCCTCGTGCAGCGCTTGGCAGCAAAACAAAACTCCAGGTGAGGGTAATTCAATTGGTCAATACCGGAAAAAGTGGGATTTTTTTCCCTCTCACATACCTAAACTTGAAGGAATCTTCACATGCTTTGGATTTCAGAAATTTGAAGATGTTTTTTAAAGGCTCAGTAACTTGAACTTACAATCTCCTTCTGCTATCCTCTTTTTTTTTACGTGTTCTCTCGTCTTCGTTGGAACTGTTTTGAAGAAGACATCCTTAACTAATTAAGTCTTCGGGGTTGTCCCCTTGATCCAAGTTGCTAGGCTCCACCGAACAACAGCAGTGGGATCCCAGCTGTATATACTGTACAGTCAACCATCCATCAAGCCGGGTCCCCTTCCCTCTGAAACTCCACGGCTTCTCTTTGAACCCATCATTATGGACAGAAAGAAGAAAAAACATATTTGATAGTCACGGCGCGAGCGAATTATCGTCATGACTCAAGACAGTCTGCTGTGCCCTCTTATCAGCCGTGCAGACAGCTAATACATATGGATTATTAGTCACAGAGAGTCCAGATTGTGCTGGAGCCTCCTGAGTTGCAGAGCAGACTGTCATTTAGTGGAGAGCTTTGTTTACCAAAGGCTTATTTGAGGCAAAGTTGTGTTTTTGTAAGTTAATGGCAAACGCAAACCAAGAAACACTTTTTGCTACACAGTTACTCACGGGGATGAAAACAAAAAAAAGGCTGGTGTTTCTTTTACGTGACACTGCATTTCTCATTCTGAGGGGTGGATTGCGTTAGAAAAGATAATATCTTATTTGAGTCATAGCCATAAAGACAAAAGAAAGTGTGCAACTACGGTGGGTATGTGTTTATATCTTCAAAGGAGAGCAATTTGAACCGTCACTGAAAATTAAATGACGGCAAGACTCAGGAGTTTAATTGAGATTGTTGCCATTTGGGGCAGAGCAGAGGAGCTGTAAACTGAAGAATGACATATCTTCACCTCATGAAGTTAACATCCAGCAGTCACGGAGCACTTTTAGCTTTTATTTGACGTGAATGTAGGTCCTTCCTTCGAGCTCCGATTTTGCTCTCCACCAGCTCCTGATGGAACAATATGGCTCTTCAGCTGCTTCATGCTCCAATATGTTAACCAGACAGCTACTATCTGTCTACCATTTGGCGTTTGGCTTGTTTTGCTCCATTTCACTCTTTTTAAACCTGCACTGACTGATTCATAGCCACCTGGGGCAGATCAGCATGATTTAAACACATCATTGTTATAGTAACGCAATATTAAGTTGATACTGTGCTAAGCTTTCTATTTGCACATCAGCAGACACAAAGCAGCTGCAGCATTAATGTACCTGCTAACAACAGCATACACTGACTATGTCAACATGCTATTGTTTAGAAAGTAATGGTAACCAGCTTAGTCGGTAGTGCTTGCCTGCTAACCTTTAGCACAAAACCAGTACAGCTGAGGTTGCTGGGAATGTCTTTTCCTGAATTTTGCCACAAAGCAAAGTGTCAGACAAAATGAGATTTTGATCTCGTCATGATATTAGATGTCAAAAGATCACAAAAGTGATGGCAATTGATGCTTAAGGGGACATGAATTGGTCCACTAAATTTGTTTGCAGTCTATCCAATAGTTCATCAATCATCTCATGGTGAACTAAAAGTTTTAACCTGTTGCCGGTACAAGCAGAAGGGTCAGGGGAACATGAATATCTGTATAAAACTGTTCAGTCCATCCAATCCATCCAATAGTTGTTGAGATATGTCAGTCTAGACTGAAGCGGCGGACGACCAAATAACTTTGTCACCCACAGAAACAAGCACTAGCATGACTAAATATAGTGATTAGTGCAGTGCAAAGATCTCATCTCAAAAAAGTATTTTCTAAAGTATTTTGCTCTTTCATGTTCAGAGTGACAGAACGCATCAGATTAGATTAAACCCAACTGTGAGTTACAGTTATCGCTTCAATCTGACCTTCGGCAGTCTATGTTTTTCCAGGTGGGTTTTCAGATGAGTCACCCAGAGGTTTTGCAGGTTCTTCAAGTTTTGTGTTTGGATTTCAACAGATGCGCTAAATTGCTACCAGCATGTGCCACACATCTGATACGACCCCTGAAACAGTCGTATCAGATGTGCTCTTCGCTGAGGAAGGACTGAGCCCAGTTATGTGGCGAAACTTTATCGTAAATCCCGATCACACTCTCACTTCTCATCAAGGGGTTCCCTGGATACGAAGATGTTTTCATGTTACCAGTCATCATCTCAGAGGGCATGATACTCCTGACGCTTTCACCAAATGTACTGTTATGTAAGAGCAATAATTTAGAGAATTTGAATGCCCTCAGTGGCAAACAAGCCTATTTAGAAATCACTGAACTGAGTAATTTAGAAAAAAACAATCCAGCTTGTTTGATTTTTTTTTTGTTTTTGTTTTTCTGTGGAATATTTGTCTGGCTGTAGTCCACATTAATAAAAATCCACATTTTCCCATCAGGCCATTAATATTGTTTTCTACATGCTACCAGTGACACCAATTTGAACAGAAGAAAGAGGGAATCAGATTACATTTTTTTTATGTCAGCTGACACTACAACATGACTTTCTTTAGGAAGGAAAATATCTTCCATCCCTTCCCCCATTCCCTCTCCTTTGCACTGCATTATTTCTCCACCATGACTATCAGTTTTATTTGCCTTCCTCTGTTTAAGTACAGACTTCCTCTTCCAGAGGACCACCTGCCCAGACTGCTAACAATCTCGGGGTGATTGCATACAACAATCTGTTGTGTCAGGCTGATATCACAGCTGCACAACTCACTCATCTCTCCCAAGATCTCTTAAAGAAATATTGCACATTTATTTCACAACCCCCTGCTCTTGTATCTCGAATGTCTTCCTCCTGTATTTGTGCCTTTTTTTAATCAACTTTCTGTTTCTTCTATCACTACCCAACAACTCATTGCTACTCTTTAACTGCATTTGTTATTATGATTAAGTCTGAACAGCACTGTCATTTGAATAGATCAAAAGTAAGTGCAAGTCAAAAAATATCCCAAATATGTATCAAAATGAGCCAGATAAGTCCACATATGCCTTGGAAAGCTGTTCAGATATGTGACTTTGTCTGCTGTTTTAGTGTTGTGGTGCCATCTAGTGACAAGTCATGTTACCAGGAGAGTAACACATCATGAAATAAATGTCAGACTCATGTAAAAAGCTGACAGATTTCAGTTCGAACTGAAAAGGAAAAGTAGGTCAAAGCCATAAAAAAACGCAGGCATCCTACACCTACAGAGCCAACAAACTCTGTTAGGCTGTGAGAACGTCCAGGTGGGAAACGGCAGGGCTATTCCTGGGAACTGTAAAATCTGCTAAAGCAATACCATCTGGATCAAAGAATAACTGCATGAGATCTTCACGAGTGAAACCAGAATGTCTGAAACCAGTGCTGGGTGGGAGACGGGAAAGAAATGTTATTCAAAGAGGTATTGCGTAAGGTGAGGGTTGATCTGTAAGGTATCACCCCACCAGCGTAATTAACTTAGTCATAGTCACTGGGGTCACTCCCTAAAAACGATCATATAGTGGGTGAAACGTATCAAATCAATTAATTGCATCCTGTATGACTCATAGCAAATACATTTTAAAAAAACTGTTGGCATTGGTGGCTTCATTTAAAATTTCAAGTCAAGGCAATTTTATCTTTATTGCTCCAAAATGAAAACAGTATCTCAGAAGGTTTTCGACACCATCCATCCTCAGACCCTTGATTCAAATAAAGGAAAAAGAGAAGCACTTTAATACAGCCTGCATTTTACAGTGTCATTTGTTTGTGATAATAAAACACTTAATGGCTCCTATTGGTATATTCTTATTTCAGTGAAAGGGAGACAAATTATAATGGGTGAGTACTGGGTGCCTAAGGAGTATAGTGCTGGGAAACAGACAGTTTCAATAAAGTAGTTTTCTTAAACTTTTAACTTTTTTCTTACTGTGTAATTAAAAAAATTTAAATATCTGAATAAAGGTGCTTTCAGGCAGAACTAAATAATGCAAAATGAGATGCAAGTCTTTATCAAACTGTAACAAAAACTTAAAAAATATATGGTTGAATTTGTCAGATTCAGGAATCGTCCCTCCTGCTGTGATCACAGTCGCACACTCTGGGGCGTATATGGGCACCAGTGACAACAAATAAATAAGAGAGAAAAAACACAGAGGCAATACAGATGATCACCTTTTCACCTCTTGCTGCTGCACCCTCTTTTCCATCTACCAACGCCCAGGCAGTGACTAACTAACAACCAGTCATCTCTCCCCCACGGTCTGCCAAGTGTGTGATGATTCAAAGCATGGACAATGTCCAGGCTAATGCAATGAGAGTGAAAGTCTGTGAGCCATTATTGGCATGGACGGGCCACCAACAGAAAAAAAGAAAATATGTTGTTGAGATAAAAACTGAGGCGGAAAGGCTAAATGTTTCTTCTTGAACGAATCAAACAGTATCCTAGTCGAGGGAAGATGGGATGTAAGTTTGAAAACAGCAACAGATAGAGGAAAGTGATATGAAATTCAATAGAGACGCCTGAAAAAGGAGACTCAGTTATACAATAAAATGAAACTGCCAAGAGCTGTGTGCATGTGTAAGTGTTTGACTAGGTTTTCAAAGTCTAAATCTGATGATACGACTGAGATTGAGTTGTTTTTGCTCCACCGCAGAATTTTCATGATGGACACATTAGCTCTGAATATGAAGCCACAGAAAATATTTTCTGAGCAGCTGTTGATTTTCTCTCCTCTTGGCAGTCTTTGAAAATCCTTGAGATTTCATAAGAAAAATTTAAAAAAGGAAAAACTAAATATTTGAAGGATTCATCACCCTGATGTTCCTGTGTTGATTCATACAGAGCAAGCGCCTGCGGAGCCAGAGAAAACAGAGTGAGGCAGGAACGACAAGCATGTTCGATGAATTTATCGACGTCAAAATGTCTTTAGAAAGCACTGGATTCATCTAAAGTGTATTCTCCTTTGCCTCTCCACGACAGTCATAAATCAGCTGACAATGCAAAGGCAATTCAAATGCAGTCGGAGTTGCACCTTGAGTGAGTGATCGATGGCTTTTAATATCTCTGTTTTTTCTCTCGCCGAGGTCAGTGGGTTCAGACAGCTATAGCATACATCCTGCAGTAGATGGCACTGCACCACATGAAATAAATTCACATCGCGCTTCCATGAAAAACTATGCAAAAAATGATATGGGTAGTTTTGTGCTACATTATCACTGTCATTGTCATTAGCAGCAGTATAGAGTAGTATCATTATCCTCTTTTTCATAAAACAGATTTTTCATTTGCTTTTTCGATTGTAATGTTCAGATCTTAGCTCCTCTGTCTCTTTGTAACTTCAGATCTCAGTCAGTCCATCTTTAATGAGGCCAAACTGGAGAAATAATCAAAGTATAACCATGGAGTTCTGTGCTTTTATTTCATCAGCACCAATCGTCTGGTTTGGATCTCTGTGGGCAAACACATGCACGCGCCTGCATTGGAAAAGAAAAGAGGGGGGGGGGGGTGAATAGACACACCAATTACTGTGTGACCACTGGTGACAGCGGGACAGAGCTGCACAGCCACACTGAGGTTTTGATGTGCAGGCACGCTGCAGTGTCCTGATAGCAACGTGATGAGCAGAAGAAGAGGATTTCAAAACCTAAATCTGCAGACTGCATTATAGATGTACAAAAGCCTTCTATATAGGAACTTTTATCAAGTCACTCTTAATGCGCCCCCCTCCCCCCTTCCACCCCACTCTCCCCCAACCCAAAAAAAAAAGCAATTTCTATGACTCATGTTGTCTGCCATTAAGAGAGAATTACACAAAGGGACTAAATGAATCACCTCGCATTGTTTAATATCATTTTGTCTTTTGAATAAACTTAAGTAGGATTTTCATTCATTAAAAACTTTAAATTGATTTTTCAAGCGGGCTCTTTATGACTGAAGTAGCAGCATGTTATTATGGATTTCTCATCATTGATTGACACTGCTGATGAAAGAAGCTGCATTTATTTGACATACCTCTCTGCGCAGCGAATATGACAGGCACGTTCTGATCTGGCACTTTAGCCTATCTTCGACCGCTGTTCAATCATTACAGCAGCAAAGCGATCATTTTTTATCATCAAAATGATTTATGGGTTTGGAGCATGTTGGAAGAGATGAGCCTACCATAACGATCTGTAGAAGTGCAGCTGACAGGGAGATAAATCACATTGCTTTCCTGGTACCAATGCTCTTTCTGACCTAAAAATGGAAATATGGCATTGTCTGTGAGAAATGCCACAGATTAACATAAAATGTTAAAACCAGCATGTATAGACTGCAGTATGGTTAATATCTGTCAGTTAATACGCAGAATTCCACAGCAGCAAATATGCATGAGGTGAACTTAAGTTTAAGATCTGACTGTCTGATTGAATCATCTAAAGAGATGTTTCCCAGCCAGTGTCCTTTGTAAAAGAAAAACCCTGCACAGTTCTTCAAATAATTCTAAAGAAATTACTATGTGATTTCAGAAATATGTCCACTTACTGAGTTAGCTATAATGCCAGAACACCTTGTTGCATCTAAGCGTGCATGAAAAATTGTTTGCAAGTCAGCACAAGCAGACAGAAATAGCTAAAATAAACGGGGAAAAGTAAATGGTAAAAATATTTAGTTAAAATTAATGGCTTAATTGTTGTTCAAAGAAAACTAGTTAAGAGCAACGGATAGACTGTAATTAGATTAATAATTATCTATAAATAATGGACAAATGGTTTAAATAGCTAAATGTGTTAATTGTGTGTGGCATTTTTTATCTATATCCTCATCTATAATCACCGCTGTTGTGGAAGCTCTATTTCTCATTTCAAAGTGAGCTGATTCAAGCCATTTCTAAGTGCTCCATGTAGAAAACAATACATGCTCAGAATACATTGAAAACATTAATATTTAGAGATTTCCTCACCACGTCAAGATCCACAAATGCAAAAATCAACCCTCTCCCTCTGTGCCACCAGTAACAACAATATAAACACAGACATGACCAGTGTGAGCGATTTGAACGCTCATCAGGACCAAGTCAGGATTACAGGATTTCTACATACATTAGCCTGAGTGAGAAGTTGATGCTACATCGCCATTAGTGTGGAATCCATCAGGTCCTTTAATTGAGCCTGTGGGCTGCTCTCCTGCCGCTGCGTCATACGGAGCCTGGGGCCAGCACAGACAGTAATGAGCCCGGCTGGTCCCCTGTAGTTTGTGATAAATGGCATGGGGCTGTAATGACTCCGCTCTCTAGTCTGGGATTGACAGCACGGTGAAGCAGGACTCGGCCCCTGTGATACTGTGAGCATTTGAATGCGTAACATGCATCCTATCTTCACACAAATCAGACACATTGTTTAGACAACAGCGATGATAAATGTATATACAATGTTATTTTTAGTTCCTGTCACTGTGTGGCTCAGGTGTAATTATTTAGGTGAGTTTTATATGCAGTTAACTGAGTATATTGTGTGTGTCTTGGCTCAAAGGTAAGTGGAAAACATATCAGGAATACTGCAACGTGCAAAGCTACAAATCAATAAATGCTTTGCATACTTAAAATAGCCCTACTTATAAATTGCATCACAGTGTATGTGCACTTCATGTACAGTCTAGTGTATGCTGACATTTTCCAATAGTTTGACTGAATTTTACCTTTAACTCAGCCCATAATGGGAAAAATGCTAATGTGTCTGTCTAATCTGAAACAATTTCATGTGAGTGACTGTACTGTAGTGTTAAATGTACAAGTAATACATAAAACACAAAACATAATCGTCTACATCTGTTATGGTTATCCATAAATGCAAGGTAACAGTCTTCCTATTCTATTCTGTCCCTGTTATATTTGTCTGTACTGATTTTCCTTGGATGCCAGTGAGCAAGATGTCACTCAGTCAGCCGAGGTTTACCTATTTGTCCAAAGTCCTGGCAACTACTGACCAGACCACAAAGAAATTTTGCTGCGGATAGTCATGGCGGATGACGATTTCACAGCCAGAAAACATAGCAACAGACTTTGGCAGGGACTGGGGCTCCGAGTGGGGAGAGGACATTACTAGAAACTTACAGAACGACGGCAGAGGGATAAGTGTTGAGGCCATCTGGTTCCTCAAGAGGGAGATGCCAGCTTCAGCACCGAGTTCAACGGGCAACATTCAGGAAGTAGATGTAGACTCTCCTTTAAACTCTTATGTAACAAATCTTGTCATTCATGCCACTCAGATATCAGCTGTGGATTGGTTTCAGCTCAGTGGTTGGCATTTTGTTTTGATTTCATTTATTTTCTAGTGTGCAACACCACTTTGAACGACCAGCTAACATCTTCATCTTCATCTTCTGTCCTTTTCAAACAAACCCAATAGGCCTATCACAATACCAGTGTTTGCTAAAGAAATACAGAGCCTGGACCTAATGGCACCACAGCAAGTCATATCAGCTGACCACTTAGAATTAACCACGGAAATGGCTGCAAACATTTTGCTTTCAAATGCCCTGCTAGCCTAATGGCTGAGGCGTATATTACATCTCACTACTTTGGTCTGCAACCTTTTTTGTCTTTCTACCACAATTCGTCCAATAAAGGTAAGATTTCCCAAACAATGGACCTGGGAGAATGTCGGCAACAGGAAACAATCTGTGTCTCACCTATCAGAGGTAACAGATTAAAGGTGAAGTAAATTTTAAACTAAAACAATCACACTTCTATATAAAAAATGGCAGATAATTGAAGATAAAGTGAAGTGAAGTTTGATGCTTTTTTTATCCGTTTTGCCACACTAGTGACTTTAAAGTGACTTCAGGTATGTCAGATTACTGAAGTATCCAGGGACCACCAAAGTCATTGGGGATTACTCTGGGGACCATGAACGTGTGTGGGGCATGTTAATGCAAAACAATAGATACAGTCAATGGTCTGGATCAAAGTGGTGAACTAACCAACTAACCAACAACATCATCAATCAGCAGCTTTTCAGATTTACGTTTTGTTCCCTGCTTATTGCATGTTTGCTTTCATGAACAGCTTGTTGGAATAACAACACTATTAAGAACTATATCTGTGCCTGACAATGTTGAAATGAGGTGAGATAATGCAGCACTTTGTCACTATACACCAGTGTGAGGATGAAACTGGACCCTCTGACACCACCCAGAATTTGAAAGGAGTGACACATTGCTCAAGCTGCAAGTGTGAGTGCAAGGCCTCACAGTCCCCCTCCAGCACCTGCTTTGTAACCCCAGTAGGAATTACATAAAACCCCTCTGAGAATCCCAGAAATACTCTGAACAGTATGTACTGAGGTTTCAGTACAGAATAGAGAAACCAGCCTGGGCAAAAATTAAATAAAGACGATTTGGACCAGAAAAGTTTGGTGAGAAAAAGGAGAATTCGGAGTCACTCTTATTACGTGCTCATAGAACTGGCAGTCAGTTCAAATGCTGCAGTCATCTTTGATCATGCTAAGGCCAAGGCTCAAGTATTCCTGCATGCTAAAAGCTTATCTGGACAAGAACTTACAACCACAAAAAGCAAGATATTACTGTGCATTTCTTCCACCCAGTAATCTCAAAGACAGTATGCAATGTAATGTAAATTATTGCTAAATTATGGACGGGCACACACATTACAGATCTTGGATACTGATATTTGTTCCAGACACTGAATGGATATTGTATGTAAATGCATTAAGAGACGCTATGCATGATAGGAAGATTTAAAAAGGAAGTGTAATGTATCATGGGAATGTGGCAGCCAGAGGAAGAAGTGGATGATTACAGCTCATTTGTGTCTTTTCGTGCTTTTTATTTGTGTATTTCAAACTGTGTTTTGTTCTGGTTGCTGTGTAATGTTGTAGAAATGATGACTCCAAATTGTTGTTGCAGAAGTTCTGTGTCGTGTTGTTGTTTGTTATGTTGTCATGTCTTTCATGCATTATGCAAAGTTTTTTAATGTATATGAAATTTGCCAGACAAATAAGTTTTGCCCATAGTTCCACCTCACTGTTGATGAATTTCAATGAAGGTCTGCTTTGTTACTTTTCTGCTGTTTAGTTGGTTAGAGCTGTGTTACAAACCACTGACAACCAAACTACCCCAAATAGACTGGAAAGGTTGAACACAGGAAAACAGCCAACATGAAAATGGGAAGTGGAAAGAATTAAGAGGACTGAGATAGAAGTAAAATATAGGTACTACTTTCCACAAAGGCACCCTTTATAAAACACAAATATAAAAGACAAATTTAAGGTTGCCAGGTTACAAAAAAAAATGTTTATCTTCTCTTTTTAGTTATAAAGCAGATCCATCATCCATCATCATTTATCACTTTCTTATAAAGCACCTTTAAAGGTAAAGGTTTATAAATTGTAACTAATGTTTGCAATCCATTCATGTGTCTCTAACTTATTAATAAAATCAGTTAAGTCATTTATAAAAATGTAATAAGTCTATTAATGGCACATATTTGAACCAGATAAGCCACTAATAAGCTCAGTTTTGGGGATGTGAATAGTCTCTCAGCGTAATCACTATTTTCCTTTTTATTAGTACTTACTTATTAACACTTAAAACTGCATTATAAAATGACTTAATGGTTAAAATGGAGCCTAAAAGTGGGGCTTGATTGGCTTATTTGGCAGTAACTGTGTTTGGTTTCTTGCAAACACATACATTTAGTTTATTTAAATCACAGTCACCTTTCACTTTTCACAACCTGGCAACCCCAAATGTCTTATCCATCCAGACTATAAAGCATCACTACTGTGCCATTAACAAAGTTACCACTCTAAGCTTTCACTGAGTGGTGCCATCGCTGTTTGAACACTGCAAAGTTATGCAGATCAGCAAAGTTCATCACGTTATGACCGTCACATTCAAAGTGAGCCAGTGATCCTGCAGCCACGCCGCGCAGCTGTGCTTCACATCCACTCTCACTGTGGGGGCAGCCCGGCAGTGTCATCCCGCATAATTACAGGGACGCTAATTGGCAGTTCGGCCGCAGATGCATCCAGCCGACTGATGATTTTTAAAGAGGCTGGCTGCACCTACGCGGCTGTGGGCGACCCACGTACAGACAAGGGCTACGTAATCTGTGCGTGTGTGTGTGTGTGTGAGAGTAAGGGAGAGAGAGCGTGTGTGTGTGTGTGTCTTCGCGTGTTACAGACAGACGGAGGAGCATCTCTTCTCTCGCATCAGCACCACGCGGCTTCATCTCTCTTTTCTCCATCACCGAGGAAAGAGGAGGAAGGAGGCGTCTGTCAAACCTGTGGAGCCTCTGTCTGTCTGTCTGTCTGTTTTTTTTCTCTGTTGGAGGACGCCACACACGTCGGCTTCAGGAGTTGTAGTTTGGAGGAACAATAAAAAAAAAAGAAAAAACGGTCGCTCTGGTCTGTGAGAGGAGCGGGGGGATCTCCGCTGTCATCCCGGAAGACTCAGCTCATTCTCGGAGGAAGTTGAAGCGAACAGGTGCGTGAACACACATCTTTTCTTTTTTTTTTTTTCTTCTCCTCAAAAAAAAAAAAACTAATTCAAACGAAACACTGCTTATTTAATCATTCTCAATCTCCTCTCCTCTTTTTTTGTTTTTTAAAATTCATTCACATTTAATGTATTCATGGCTCCACAGGCTGTATTTCAATCCTACAGGTGTTTTTTTACACGGTGATACAGGCTTGACATATCTTGTCAGAGAAGGAAAAAAAAGTAGGGCGGTGGCATCGTTTGTGTGTGTGTGTGTGTGTGTGTGTGTGTGTGTGTGTGTGTGTCTTGTCATACACGGTTTTAACACCGAGCGCCTCCTCACCATCTCCTCGCAGCTGTGCGGTGATTTTCGGGGGGAGCCAATCAAGCGGCCATGGAAACGTTCATGAAGGGTTTCTCCAAAGCCAAGGATGGGGTCGTGGCAGCGGCGGAGAAAACCAAGCAGGGAGTGACTGGAGCGGCTGAGATGACGAAAGACGGGGTGATGTTTGTCGGTGGGTGCCCGGGGATTCATTTGATTGATCACCATGATACTGGAGGAAGAGAGAGAGAGAGAAAAAAAATGGGATAGAGTGCTTTATAGTGTGATTGCTGTGTGATCCTGTGTGAAACAAAGCTTTCTGATCATCTGTGGGTCTAAAAATGTGATTGAATGCTCTCTTATTTGACTAATTGACCTGCATTTTCCCCTGCAGGTACCAAGACAAAGGATGGAGTCACAACAGGTAAATTCATTCAAGCTTAAATGCATCTTGTTGGTCTGCAAAAAAAAAAAAAAAAAAAAAAAAAATCTTTTTTGCTTTCCCCTCCCTTCTTTTTCCCAATTTTAAAAGCAAGTAGGGTGGTCAAGCTGGATCCTCAGGTGGTCAGTGTGTGTTGTAACTCTTCAG